>OZ024865.1:7828575-7965096 GCA_964017155.1 Oasisia sp. SBJ-2009 | reverse complement strand
GGAAAGTATTTCACAGACATCCATATACCCTATACATCAGGCAGTCAGTTATTGGTTCTCCATTCTCATCATCCACATCTTCGGGGATTGGAGGGGCCATCCCCCATCCCCCTACTGATTTTGGCAAGCCATATGGCAAGGGTCATTGACTGCGATACTGTACAGCAGTAGAGCTGCTACTGAAGTTATCAGCCGCAGCCATTCGTGGCGAGCGAGGATGGTGCAGCTCGGACGCGAACATCTAAACCTAAACTGAGTTTGTGAACTGGTGATAATTCTTGATAGTCGCTTATATAATAAAACTTATATATCTCCATATATTTATATTATTCTATCTTTCTGTTCACAGAGAAAAAGGAATTTCTGTAATTACGTGAATTTGTAAGTCACTAAAGAGTAGTTTGAATGTAGTTACTTTTAAAAGAACTTATCGACGACGTACATTGAAGGGGAACTATTATCGGTCATTACTTTGGCTACTTTGGTAAGGTGCTTGCATTTTTCTTAATGATTATTTCGTCATAAAAACGCATAGCTACGAACGGTTGGTCTCTGTCTTTCTCTCTCTCTCTCTCTCTCTCTCTGTATATATATATATATATATATATATATATATATATATATATATATATATATATATATATCTACACACACATATATATATATATATATATATATATATATATATATATATATATATGTATATGTATAAGACAGATCTGCATGAAACGTTTGACCAAGGATTCTATAGGATCCTTGTTTGGCCTCTGCTTACATGAAATAATAAATTCATTCAGTAAAACAAGTTTTTCCTGATTTTTAAGGCAGTTTGCGGAGGTCGCATATCCTAGGTCCAATAATGGATCGGTCTGTAAAACTTTCGTATAGAAAAGACTAACATTTGTCTCCTTTCATTAAACATGTAGTTTATTAGTATATCAGAGCTAGTTTATGTGTAAGAAAATATTGCGCATTTTAATTATGTGTTCACTGCTTGTAAGTATGTTAATTAGAGTTGCTAATATTCACCACATTGTCGTTTATCTTTAAGTAAAATAAATGTATTTGTCACTTTTGCTAAGTAGCAAGCAAACACAACACATTAATACTTTAAAATATGTTATTAAGAAAACATTAATTAAGAAGACATTATATTGCGCTCAAATTCCAATTAATTCATATCGCGGTTATGTAGAGTATGTTCGTTGTGTCATAGTAGAACTTGTGTCCAATCAATGAAAGAAGGAAACGACCAATACAACTATAAACGTTTACTTGTGCCAAACTGCAAACAGTCCCTTGAACGACTGAAGAGCGCAAAAGTCTAACAGCATGACCTATCAAAACGGACACCTATTAAAGCTGTTCACAACGTTAGTCACGGAAACAGGTTTCATTATCACAAAAATTAATATCCAATTATATTCACTGATGTACCGTATGTCTACGTTATGCTGGCAGTGTAAAGGCGAATCATCAGTGATGCTATGGTAGTTACTTCATTCTCGTTCACTCATACATACCAATGATTATAACAGAGATTATGTTTACTGTTTCGTTAGTACGTCATTAAATAACGTCTCGTGTCAGATTCGTCGACATAAGGATTATACAATTAAAGATGCCGGCTCAGTTGTTCTGATATAACATTTAAGACGTTTTGTCCCATGATAAACCATTTTGTTCATATCAGCAGCAATTGCAGTAAAGATTTTCATAAACCAAACAAACAGCTATAATTAAACATTTTTGTTTGCTGCAACATATCTGATGGGAACAGTGATCGTGCTATTGCTTGGTTTAGCTAACATGACGTTATCATGCACCAACGAGTTTACCATAACACAAACGTTGTTATTGTGTTGCTAGAAAACCAATACATATTACTTAATATCGGCAAGATTGTCATTAACCACGACACCTAAGTGTGACGAATAGTTAGATATCATCGCACTAATGCAATACCATTTTTTGGCTCGCTTTACAACGCGTGACACAATAATGACTGTCGAGATTTCCATCACCACCACACATATATCGACAACACAAACACCACCGAAATTAGCCAAGTTACATGAGATTCTTCTCAAGACTTTTTAAAAGTTTAAAACATATATTCACCGCAATAACAAGCTCAGACGGTAAATGGAGAAAGATACTAAAAAGTATAATAAATGATGATGGTTCCAGGTTATTAAAGCTAACCATAGTCGAGCTGACGCATATGTGTATGTATACAATTGTGTATGTTTGTTAAAATGTTATTCTTAGGCACTGTGTATCAACATTATTGAAATGTGTCTTGTGGCTAGTCATGTTTGGGCCAGAACAGTATCTGAAAAGGCACGTAACGCTGTGAGCTAACCGTTGAGGTATGTTTAACTTCCGGTGCGAATTGCGAACAGGTAAAACCACTAATCAACTACGATTTCTGGAAGATATAAAACGTTTACTTTCTGCCAAGTTGTCGTAGATAAACTTCCGAACGTTTGGCGGCCGAAATACAAAGTGTCCGGAAGGAAAAGCTTAACATGCACAGTTACATACAGACACAGATATATGCTAGCTCGAATGCGGTTAGCATCAATGATCTGGTATCAACCTTCTGTGTCTGGTTCCTGCATAATTGCATGGCTATATTAATGATATCATACGGTGGCAACTGAAACATTGAACATATAATCACAAACAACCAAACAACCAAACAAACAAACAGTCCAGTTCCACACGTTACTCGAAACACCGGTGCGTTATTGCAGCCATACATGCACATAGGTCGCACACGTCGAGTATTCGTGTAATTATGCTTTCCCTGCAAAACACTTAAATAATAAATATTAATCCTAAATACTGAAAATAACAAACATGACTTGTCTATGCGTTCACTAAGTTTTGGTATGAGACGGACTACCTTGTGCAGCTGTGCCTTCTGGCAGCGTAAGTGCCTGCGACAAGTTCTGCTGTGCACACATCTCATAAATAAATATAAATCACAGACAACTGATACTATTATCTTATGTACAACAAATTATATCTCACAATTACCACAACCTCATTGTTAATAATATACAGTCCATTCTTACAATAAGTTATTGTGAATAAATATGCTACACAGATAACACGAAGGTTGTTATAATTTACGTGAAACATTAACATATTTCATACTTTGTTAAAACGGCTGTTCTGTTTCCATTCGGACCAGATGTGGGGGGTGCTGTTGAAATGTTCCGAGACATTATAAATATATTGCTGTTTCGATGGGATAGTGTGAAAGCATTTGCGTGTCGATTAGTCTTGTGTTGGATATTTTCATTAATGTATCGACCTTTCAGACTCAACAAAAACGCCCAATATCGCCCACCTTGCCGAAATATTGCGGAAGTGTAACAAATAGTCTTCCCTTAATACCCCACGGTCAGGCAGTTGACCATTATTGTCATATGGGTTTGACAAATGAAACCACCGACCATAGCATACACTTCAGATAGAAGGAACACACGGCTTCCAGTGTCTCCTCCGAAAGACGCGGGCAACGCAGAGTTGCTCTTGTTTCGACCAAAGTGGTTGGACCAGCACCTAAAACACCGTCCAACCGGCACCATAGTCCGAACCACGGCTTCTCTGAATGACAATGTCGCACTGACAACTCAACTACTGCGTCTCATCTATACATTCATACCACCATCAAACTCGGTGCTTAGCTAGCCCAACAAACCCTCCGTTGCGAAGCCCAAGTACATGCAACAGTCTAAACATGCTTCATGGGTAAACGAGGTGCCATACAAGAAATAATGCGATTCAGAACAATCGAAACACCTCTACTTATAACACTCCTCATTACGATGAAACGTCCTAGCGAAAATACTATTGAGTGTCGCCACAAAACAGCAACAGAACGGAATAATTTGTTCATCTTAATTACGTTTTGGAAAAGACTAAACTGATTTTCTAAAAATAAACAATTATTTTTAGTACTATTGGAGCGTTCTACTTAAAGAATCAAAATGTAGTATTATTGTTTCGTTCGGTGTGTTGCACAAATACGCCGTCTTTTAAAATTTCAAAAATGTGCGAAAACCATGTACACCAGTATCGTATTGTATAGTATAGTATAGTATTGTATAGTATAGTGCAGTGCAGTGCAGTGCAGTGCAGTGCAGTGCAGTGCAGTGCAGTGCAGTGCAGTGCAGTGCAGTGCAGTGCAGTGCAGTGCAGTGCAGTGCAGTGCAGTGCAGTGCAGTACAATTCATATCAACGCGGCAAAACATCTTCCTTTGGAAAGCAACCAATAAAAGACCTTGTTAAACATTTCACGTTTCTACACATATTATGTGTAGAAACGTGAAATGTATAGAAGGCTATACATTCTGTCTCGGTTGTTAAGCAACGCTTGAGAACAACCGATCATTACATACACATATAGATTTCAAGTGAAGGAAAACGCTGGCGACTGACAATGACACCCTCTAACCACAAATGCGACGCTTTTCCTGACTGGTGACACGCTCTGGAGAGCTTACACAGGCACAACAAACGACATCCAAATGACGATGGACGCAAACATCCCTGATACAATCATTTGTGCTCTCCGACATTCGCGGTGATATTTAAAAAGTATGATGGATGTGCCTTCATAAAACGCAGGATACTGTCGCAGGTAGTATAAAGATTGTTTTTTAACCGGAAGACTTTTAAAGAAAACTTGAATACTTAAAATGACGTGTAATTCTTTTAGGAATCTGCTTATCGTAAAGGTAAACTATATCATAGTTAATCAATACTTATCCTATTATCGTTCTCGTCTTTAAATGAACCACGATGTTTTAAAATCATTTGACTGTCAACTGTTTACGAAAGCACACTTTGCGTGCAATCAGGCTTTTCGGAGTAGTTTGTTAGCATTATATATATATATATATATATATATATATATATATATATATATATATATATATATATATATATATATATATATATATATCACCCAATTGTTTCTTTGTGTCTAATGTGCAAAGTAAGCGATATATTGCCATGTGTCTTGGTCTGTCGCTAAAGACATAGCGGACTTCTTAATGTGCATTATTTAGTAGGCTAAACGATGCATACATTAAGGCCCAAATACACTGTAAGGCATTTCCGTATGGCAGTGATCTATCGAGTGCGTTGCAATGGCAATATGCACATGTTCGCGTTATCACCAGACAATGTCAGGTTCTGATGACCGAACCAGCGCTATTCTCATCCCACACGGGGGATCTGCTTGTCAGTGAAAACAGCATATTGCATTGGCGTACCCCCACCTCGGTGAAACCTTTATCCATAGTCGCACTTTCGCGAGACACAATCTGAACGTGTGGCGGTACGAGGCCATCGGACGTAGCTAGTAAACAACAGACATGTTGAGTTGTCGTACAACATTGCCTGATAGTGTACGACGGCCTTTAGATACATGCTGACAAGGTCATAGTTCAACGGACGGGCGTCACGCGGCGAACAGATCGTCCAGCAGGATGTAGAACTTGAGCTGCTCCGGCAGCGGAAGACGGCGCGCCTTCGACTGTATCGACTGGCCGAGGATGCAGCGAACGACGAGCCGGCACTGGTGCTTCAGACTGACGGGGTTGCGCACGAGGTACTGGAACCACTGCAGCTCTGCCGGAATGTCGCTCGCGTGCTCGTCGTATCGCATCTCGGGCTTCACCTGGCACCCGGCGAGCATGAGGATCTTCGCCGCCTTGTAGTAGCCGGAGTCCATGGCGACCTCGAACGGCGACAGGAAGTTCTCGTAGCAGTAGACGGTGTCGAGACCTGAAGTGAAGAGGAGACGGCCGCGACACGTCATCTCAAGGTAGCAGTTCTCCTGCAGGAGGATCCGGATGATCCGCAGGCGGTCCGGATAGTGGATGCCGTCGTATATGGCCTGCCACAGCGGGGTGAGGCCGTCGCGGTTCGGGATGTTGGCGTCGGCGTTGGAAATGAGCAGGAACTCGATGTGGTGTTTCTTTATGGCCGCCGGATTGCTCATGGCTAGCAGCAAGGCCGTGTTGCCGTTGACGTCCTGCGCGTTGATCAGTGAGCCGGCGTCAACGAGGTGCTTCATGATGCGGAAGACGAGATGCGGATGTCGCTTCTGTTGTACGCAGACCATGAGCGGGGTCTGGAAGCGATTGTCAAGAGCGTTGATGGCCGAGCCGACCTGCAGAAGCCACAGAAGCAGCTCTTCCGCGCAGCGTTCGGCAGCGATGTGAAGCACGGTCTTACCGTGTATAGAGCGCGCGTTGATTCGGCATCCGGACACCTTAAAAATGTACCGCGCCGTCTGTACATTTCCGGCCTCCACAGCACGCATGAACGGCGTCATCGACTCGCTGTCTTCCGCTTCGCCTCGTAGTCCATGTCCCATCAGCAACTTGGTCATCTCAAGCGAACCGCTCAGCGATTGGGCTTCGACGTGGAGCGCCGTCTGTTGGAAGTTGTCAACGAGCGAAATGTCACATACTGGGTAGTCAAGAAGCAACTCCGTGACGTCGACATGTCCATTGGCTACTGCGTGTATCAGCGGGGTCCACCCCGTCGAGTCCTGGCAGTTTACGAGCGACGCGTGTGATTTGACTAAGATTTTTGCTACGTCAACGTAGCCTAGAATAGCGGCGAGGTGGAGAGCGTTCACGTCGTCTGGCAATGTGTCCGGAGACAGGTGTGGTAGTGGATTACTGGCAATGACCTCTGCCACCGCTGCCATGTCGTTACGTAAGAGATGTGTCTTGAGTTCATCTTCCATTCCCTTCAACACAGCAAGCGAAACGTACACTACATATATGTTAGTCCTTAATTATATGCCTTAAAAGGATACTCTAGTCATTGAGCGATTCACAGCATTTAACTACATTTGTATAATATATTGGTTGTGCATAGAAATTGTGCTCAAATATCGTTAATAAACAATTAATTATAGTATAATGTATCAGATACATTCCATGTTGGATTCAGGGCGCTGCCATCTTGAGACTTATGCGCCAGTGACGTAAACCGCTTACGTCACTGGCGCATGCACGTTCGAACATCCATTGGTATTTGATGTATCCAGTACGTCGGGGATTGCTTATGTCACTATCACAATTATTAGCGAAGATTCCGCCAATCGTTGCCTTTTTCAACAATGCGCCAGTGACGTAAACGACTTGGCTTACGTCATTGGCGCATAAGTCTCAATATGGCAGCGCCCTGAATCTAAGCTAGCGTGTTTTTAATATCATTCAGTTATAACTAACTGTTTATTAACGATCGTTGTGTACAATTACTAGGCACAACCAATATAGTATACATATGTAAGTTAATACTGTGAACCTCTCATAGATTGGAGTATCCCGTTAATACGTGTGTATTTTTTTTCTTTAGTTTCAGTGCCGTAATTTGGTACATAGATCTGACACGATAGAGGCAAACACAAATTGTACAGCTAGATTGTCAAATTATACAGATATTATGATGATGAAATTTTACATGAGGTGAATGAAATTGCAACAGTTTCAAAACAAGTAGCAAGATTCAAACCATGTTCCTTTGACCAAGAGTAACAACTGTCCCACTTCTTCCAATAGCAAAACACAAAAGGAATAATTAGGTGGAATTTATTCTTCTTCACCTTCATCCCGTATGGGCTGGGGACAACTTTAACGATACTTCATCTATTCTATCCTCACAATGAGTCTTCAACACCCCTGCTATATTGTTGACTCTCTCAATTCTTCATCCCTGCTATTTGCTTGATCACTGCATTAATGCATACATTTAATTTGGTATTCTCCCCTCCCCTCCCCTCCCCATTTCAGAGTGTTACATCCACATTATGTCATAAACTGTACATGAAATAATTACTAATAATAATGAGCATGTAGCATTTATACCAATGACAACACAGTGGTAATACGTATCATATATCACTGTTCATAATACACTGTAATATTGCACAGTTCAATTTTTTACACATCTAATCAAACTAATAGTAAATCATAAAAAAAACTCAAAGCAAAATGTTGCAGGTGGGGAAGTCTCTTGATACAAACAAATATAACTACAATCTCTAGGTTGATTGTACAATAATCTAAAGACATTACTGTATGATGCACAATTCTCTAACTGATTATGCCCTATAACTCCACCATAGCAGCCAGACATAAAAAATGTAAGCGTAATAGGATTTGAACAGAGTACATTTAAAAAAATTTGGTATGTACATACAAAATGTTTGGATCAAAGCATATACCGTGACCATACATTATCTTGTATTGCCAATGTATATCATGGAGATCTTCTATGACAAGTTATAACAATGCCCAAATGTATATATTTACTAACCCTTGGCAATGTCCACCATGTAGTATGTAGTACAATTCAAAGTTGACAACATGTATATCCTTGACAATTTTACAGCAAAATAATATTACTTTGTCTCTGGGCACTAATCTGTGTTCTATGTATATTCTATTATCTTCTAAAATAAAAAAAACAAGACTAAGACTTTATAGCTTAAAATGTAGATACGCATACTAGCCTGCGTCTGGTCTAGGTCTAGGAGTGGAATGACTTTTCACCCCTCATTTTTAATGTCGTTAATACGTTATTATTTGTCTTATTTAATTGCCATTTAATTTGCTATCCCAATCCATCTATTTTATATAATGTCAATCATACATTAAATGATGCAAACACACATGTACATTTTAATCTAGTCACAACATAGGTACTATTAAATAAACGAATATGGCTTCTGCGTTGGCACTGATGATAACTGATAACGCTAAGCTGTCATACATGATACAATACGTGTGAGCGATAATATGCACACATAGCGGTAAAATACTCCTTGCAGATTCATGATCTGCATAAATTGTGTTGTAAACTGGAGTGCATTATCAACCGAATTAAATGCCGTGGGTATGCTTACCTCTGATCACTGATAACTAGTATATGGGACCGTCTCCGAAATAAATACATAAAACTGATACCTTTGTTTACAAAATATTGTGCGCACGAAAACGGAAGGACACTTTAGTGATTGAATAACATTTGATCTTCAAGATTTTGTGATGCTATTGGTATGTATTCGCATCGTGCAAACGTTTACTGCACTGCATGATATAGCAGTGTTGCATAAGAATAACAGTAGTTCATAATACGTTATATATTGCGTTAGAGTAAAGGTTAGTGTATTGAAGTTACTAGTTGCTCCCTTAACTTTTTGATGCCTATTGCGCATGTGCAGTGTGTGCTCTGCCATTCCAGTTGTTGACACCAATGTTTAGCGTTGCCATTATATCTAGATTGAGCTGAAAAGGTGAGTGTGCATTCTTACGGCTATTACATATGTTAAAGTAACATCTAGTGTTTAGGATCCATATTTCCTTTACCAACCGTTTACATTTAGTAAATGAAACAAGTACATATTTAGATATGTACTTGTTTCGTTTACAAAATTTAACCGGGGAACATGGTTTCTAAGCTTGTCAACAGGACTGCTGTGCTGCGTCTGGGCCTGTGGCCTTCTTACAGACGCCGTGTCTGTTGGCCCGTGGCGGCGTTGGTAAGACTGCAGGAAGGAATTATTTGTGAGAGGAATAAAATATAGCAAATACGGGAAATGTACAAAGTGAAAGTAATCCTACTGATACTTTCTAACTTAGTCTTAGTTTACATTTGATTTGAGATAATTATATCTAAAGTGCTTGCGTGGGTACTTTTCCAGGTCTTGTCTTGTCGGTATACTGGCCAACTATCCTGGTGGGGTCAGGGTTGGGTGTGAATGTTTGTTAGGTTATTAGTCATATATTAAAGCTTGTCAAAAATGGTGTGGTTCAGGAATGTTAACAACTGCATCTGGTAGAGAATTCTAAGTATCTTATTGTTCGAGGGAAATATGAAAATATAGCAGTTCTGACTGGCGTGGATGGTGTTGAATGTTTTATTGTTTGAATGCCTTGATAGGCATTGTATGGACTGGAAGAGGTTTTGACAGGCAAGGATATGTGTCCATAGATTGCTTTGTGGAGTATGGTGAGGCGTCTGCTTGACAGTGCTTGTTCGTCTGTTTCTGACACACAGCCCGCTTCTCTAGGTGTACAGTTGTTAAGACAAAAACGGGCTGTGTGTCTTTGAACCCCACAGCCAAAGCAGAGATACTAAATCAACAGTTCCAGTCAGTCTTTACAGATGACCAATCTCCTCAAGAAACCAATCTATACAATTCAACTCTACCAGAAATGCCAGACATAGAAATTACAGAAACTGGTGTACTAAAACTCCTGCAAAATCTTAAACCCTATAAAGCCCAAGGACCAGACAACATCCACCCAAGAATTCTAAAAGAGTTAGCTGTTGAAATTACGCCATCACTTACCTTAATCTTTCGGAAATCATACGAAACAGAAGAAGTCCCCAAAGACTGGTTAAAAGCAAATGTCTCACCTATCTTCAAACATGGCCAAAAATACCTCGCTTCCAATTACAGACCCATCTCCTTGACATGTATAGCATCTAAATTAATGGAACATATCTTAGTTAGTAATATCATGAAACATGCACAGTCACACAACATCCTTTACGACCTTCAACATGGCTTTCGACCTCGTGTGTCATGTGAGACACAACTCATCCAGTTCACAAACGACCTAGTCACAAATATGCAATCTGGCGCACAAACGGATGTCATAGTGATGGACTTTTCTAAAGCATTTGATAAGGTCAGCCATACCAAACTAATTGACAAACTCCATCACTATGGCATCCAAGGCAAAACAAATTCCTGGGTTAAAGCATTTTTAACCGATCGATCACAAAGAGTACTAATAGAGGGCGAGGCTTCTTCTGAAGTCCTTGTAACATGGTTCTCAAGGTTCTGTACTTGGTCCCTGCCTATTCCTTTTTTACATTAACGACATTCCGGACAATATTACTTCTACAGTTAGACTCTTTGCTGATGACACCATAATGTATATAGCTCTTAAGCCAAAGATAAACACAGCTGCACTCCAGGAAGACCTTAACACACTCGACAAATGGACACAAAAATGGAAAATGAGTTTCAACCTTGAAAAGTGCCATGTCATCCCTGTTACAAGAAATAAAACTATCACTAAAACCCAGTACATTCTCCACGGACAACCACTTCAAACTGTTTCACAAGCTAAATATCTTGGCCTAACCATAACATCTGACCTTCGGTGGAATGCCCACATAAATAGCATCTCTTCAAAAGCAAATAGATCATTAGGCTTCCTCTGCAGAAATCTAAAAGTATCATCAATCCAAATAAAAACTCTTGCTTATTTCACCTTTGTTAGACCTATCCTGGAAAATAGCTGTACTGTCTGGGACCCTTACACCGCTACACAAATAAATAAACTTGAAATGATACAACGCCGAGCAGCTCGATATGTTTTACATCGCCACCATAATACGTCAAGTGTCACCAATATGCTCCAGTCATTAGGCTGGAGATCCCTAGCAGACCGTAGAAAAGATGCAAAACTATGCATGTTATATAAAATATCAAATGACCTAGTGGGCATACCTGCAAATAAATATCTAATTCCTTCAAACACAGTCACTAGAAAGCAACATTCCTTGTCTTACGTTATCCCTCACTCCAGATGTAACTACCACTACGACTTTGGAACTCCCTCCCTCAACATATTGTAAATAAAAACAGCCTTGATTCTTCTAAGAGCAATATCCAGACTTTCCATTATTCCACCTTTTAGATATAACTAGTTTTTTTTGTTTTTTTGTTTTTTGTTTGCACGCATTACTTTTACATGCACAAATTACGGCTCTGATACACTGCAATGCACCCAAAACGAAAAAAATATATACATATATATATATTTCTGATTTTTCCTGTTCGCCCGCCTGTATCTTCAGCATGTTGAAGCTAGGCGGTACTCGGAAGAAGAAGAAGAAGAACCATTTCAATTTGGTTGATAAGGATCTGGGTGTGCGGGTCCCATATTGATAATAAATATTCTAGAGGTGGTCGCACTAGGTTTGTGTAAGCAGTTGTTTTGATGTTTATGGGACATGAGTGGATATTGTGTCTGATGAATGCTAGGGTGCGGTTTGCAGAGGCTGTAATCATATCTATAATAAGCTTTCATGTGTGTTTTTTAATTTCAAATACATGTTAAATACATTCAAACTTTGATGATCAAATAATAGCGTACAACCAAACTGTCTTCCAAATAGAAGTCATAAAACAAACTTGTGCAAAACTCGAAGGCTAGCCGGCATGCCCACCTCAGTCGCTACCCATAGCTCAGTGGTATTGTGGTGGTACAACATGCTTCACAAGAAATAATTGGCATATATAAATATATACACAGAAACTTATCTACACAGATAATATTAATAGTCTAATTGACACCTCGAACCAATACCGACATTACTGTAATCACAGAGCTATGTATGCTATAGCCACTGAAGGCGTGTTGTCTTCAAATATTTTGTTTCGTGAATTGTATTCGTTTCTGTAATGTAAGTGCATTTATGTTGTAACCTAATGTATGTATAAGAATAAGTTGCAGCGCATTGTAAACATTAGTAGCAAAATAACCGGCTTCAAATAATCCTATCTCACTGTTTTGTATGAAAAGCAGGTACACCCTGTACTGTGTAAAGCCAATAAAATAATTAACGGTAACACACAAATTCTACATAACGAGTAAGTCCTTCTGCCCTCGTCCAGAAGGTTCAGAACTATCATATCCAAAACAAATAGGAAGCATGATTCATTCATTCCAATGTCTGTAGTGTATGATTTATCAATGACAAGCACCTCTGATGTTATGTATGTATGTTGTTTCTATTATTTTTTATTTGTGAAAGGACAATCACAATTATAATTTTAAATTATATTATAAATTAGTCTTGTATTTTATTATGATTAATGCTTACATACTGTTTTAATAATGAATTTAACTGTATTTTTATTTCTCTACTCCTGTATTTTATATTTTTATGACGAACGCTGCAAAATGAATTTCCCAGTCCGGTACAATAAAGTTTTATTGTATTGTATATATGTTTTGTTGGTTAGGTTAGAAGAAAGTAAAATATCGTTGTCCAGATTTGGCCTGTGCGGGTTTCGTGCTTCAGTGAGTGTAGTTTTCACTTCCTAGGCACTGGCAGTAGTGTACGTTTGACGTCACACTGCTCCAGGTGAAATGCCGTCTTAGCGGCTCAATAATTCTCCTTAATCACTTACTAAATGATCTAAGAATTAAATAAAAATTATGGCCTGTGATTCAGTAAACATTGCTTAATGGTTTGAGCATTTTTTTACATATAGGGTTGCATGTTTCTTTGATAGCTGACTAGCTGAGGTCAGTCTGATATTATCACTGTTGGTCACTTGCGGCACTTGACCTAGTATTTAAACTATTTATGTTGATGATAATGTTACTACGTGAAATTATTTGTAATCATGTTTTATTAAGTAATATATTTATGTTCACTTATTGTTTAATGTTAATTTAATTAATGTATTGGAAGTTGTGATTAATCTATGCCACTAATGCCAGTAAAAAAAAACACTAATGTGTCAAATTTAACTAATAATCAACATGTTCCATATAGATATTGTAAGTATATCATTTGTGTACATATATTAACAATTTACGAAATAATCTTATATTTATGATTTAATATTTCATAACAAGACATCTTTTATTTTTAAATTATGTTCTGTTGTCCCTTGAAATAAGCCCCTTGAGTTTGTATGTGATCTCCATGGTTACAGTATTTGTTATTAATATAATATATGTTTATATTTCATTACATACATTTGTTATTATAATTATGTTCATAAATATGTATTTGTGACTCTATATAGAATAAATAACATTCATGTTCATCAACAAAGTAGACTGAAAATATATAGGCAAATACACTGTAGTTGAAATTCAGATGTAAACAATTAATTAATGTTAAAGTTATGTTTAAGAAAAACGTGGGGTTACTTATACAACATTAGAAACAGATTTACACAATCCATTCATTATTTTATGAATTGGTGTTAGATAATAATAAGTACATTAATTTTATAAAGTACTATAAAGCTAGACAAAAGTTAACTTAGAGGCAGTAAATGCATGGAATAAATTTAACATAAATAGTAACAATTTAACACACTGTAATAGTTAAATTAAATAATTGAAATTGCTACACAGAGCTTTATGTAGGACAAAATGATTGCCAGCCACACATGTTTTGGTGGACACATGGATGTTAACTGTTAAGTCAGTTTACAAATTTTAAAATGCGTCTGAAGACCTGAAATGGACTACAAACACGTGACACCATTTGCACTCACTTCTAAGTTATAACTGACAATAGCTGTGGTTTTGGAAGACCTTTTTTGTTCCTTCTTTTTTACCCGTCCACTCATATTTCTAAATTAAATAACTGCGATTGCTACACAGGGCTTTAACCACAATTTCCCGGTAGAAACCACAATGGTTTCTACCCGGTCAAATGACGGGTGGACGGGTCTCTGCATAAAGCTATGTTGCTACGGTTAGTGATGTTGGCATAGTGACAGTCATTGTTTTGGTGGGTGCCACTATGTCAACACTAGTAACATCATTTTAACACTAAACACAAAAGCTCGGTATACTCAACACTCACCTCTTCTAATCCCACAGTTGGCAGTCATTGACTGGTATATAATCTGATCCGCCCACACACAGCGTTGTTCCTGTCCACCCACACAATCTGGCTAACTCTTTGGCTCATGTTAAATATTGCAGATCATTGCCAGTGGAGAGTTCTTTATAAATATAAATTACAGGTCATTAAATTAGTTATATGTGTCACTGTAGTAGGACTAACCTAGGTGTGGGTCATGATCTATCAATCTATAGAGTGTCAGAACTTATAAATACAGTTGGTCTCTGGTCACTACTCACTAGTGTAGTTTCTGTTTCTCTCTTCCGATGTAATTGTTGTCTGTCATTGTCTATTGTTCGTTGACTGTGGTTTTGTTGGTAATATCTAACGCTAGTTTCATAAAGCTGTGTAACTCTATGCGCAATTATGCGGTCTACTGGTCGCAGCTAACAGCGACTAGTTGATGTAGCTTGCAGCCGGTTTCATGAGACCAATTTAGCATTTGCTTGACTAAACCAATGTGAAATTGACCTAATTAGGTTGCAGTGGGGAATCCCTGTATTTGTGGTTTGTCTGGACACCTTTTTTCTTTAGCTGTCGTCTTTGCCGTTTGTATACCAAATGCCAAACTATGATGAATGTAAAGGATATCCAGTGTAAATATCAAAAATAATTATGTTGAGAGTGGGCGTGTCAGGAGCATTAATGAACTTGGGGAGCATCACGTAAATATTTCAACTAGCATAAAGTTATGCCTACTAAATACATGGTGCACCCTAAGTGAAACTATGGAGCAGACTGATGAAATGCAACTAGCGAAACTTTGTGAAGTTTTAGGCTTTTGACGAGTTATCACCCGCTACGACATCGTAAGGATGCTCCATGAAACTGGCTCGTGAAATAGAGTATTTACATTCATCTTTATGGGGAGAGTGTTTCCCTTACCAGAGAGAATTGTCTAGTGGCCTGCTGGGCTTTGTCCGAGAACCTTCTGTCAGTCTTCAAGACGGGCAGGGTCCTGGCCAAGAAGACCGACAACATTTGTGTTGAATCAAAACAGTACACAGCATTATAGTTACAATACTTTATAGGTCAGTTGCAGTCAGGGCTTTGTGTGGAACCAAATTATTGCCAGTCACACATGTTTTGGTGGACACATGGATGTTAACTGTATAAAGCCAGTTTACAAACTTTAAAATGTGTCTGATGACCTGAAATGGACTACAAACAAAGATGTAACACCATTTACACTCATTTCTAAAGTATAACTGACAACATCTATGATTTTAGAACACCATTTTTGCACCTTCATTTTTTTACCCGTCCACCCATATGCACCTGCAGAGTAACATTAATTACTGGTTTTCCATGTGTCACATGCCAGTAAACACGAACAGAGCATTTAATTAAATTCTGCAAACAAGTTAAACAAGCCATTGCTAGTATTTCGTGTGAGGTCATTGCTAGTATCTCGTGTGAGGTCATTGCTAGTATCTCGTGTGAGGTCATTGCTAGTATCTCGTGTGAGGTCATTGCTAGTATCTCGTGTGAGGTCATTGCTAGTATCTCGTGTGAGGTCATTGCTAGTATCTCGTGTGAGGTCATTGCTAGTATCTCGTGTGAGGTCATTGCTAGTATCTCGTGTGAGGTCATTGCTAGTATCTCGTGTGAGGAATATCAAAGTTATCAAACATGAACAAAACCATAATTTTGAAATTGTGAACTCATTGCGATTTACCAGGAGTATCCAAATTTCCAAAATAGATTGGGACAAAAGAAAAGAAATTAATAGTTGGAAGAACTGGGTTCAGAGAGTATATGTGTCAATAAAAACAATGAATAAACCTGCCTACTTATATTGTTATTTCACATATTTGCGGCTGTTGTATATGCTAAATTTGATTGATGTTTGACCAAAATACACCAACTGTCAAATGTGTCATAATACAGGATGTTGCTGGAAAAAGTAATACCATATACAACATGAAAGTATATCCAGCCAACTTAGAATAAACAGGCAGTGGGTAAAAGGGTTGGCTGATATGAATACCTCCGAGGTGGCTGTATTTTGTTGGGAAATATATTGTCGACCCTCATGACATTTTGTGCAGACTGTTTTTAAAAACAAACTTTCAATCTCTGTTTCAAATTGGGGTTGCGGTTTTTTCTAAGCAGGATTTTCGTAGCCACCATACACAGTGTACTCGAGTCTAGTAACCTATATATAATACTAATCCCCTTGTGTAGGCTCTGATCAATGGACACACTGTCACCATTGACACACTAAACGTGTGGGTGGACTCATTCTTTGGATGAGTTATAGAAATGATTGCCTCACTGGAGTCTACACAGTCACTGGCATAATAGCAACATGTCAGTACTGTGTAATATTAATAGTAACGCACAAATAGATACTGTGTTTATAGTAACATGTGTGTTCTGCCACAGCATAATTTCTTGTGCTGTTTCTAGATGAAAGAATTAAAGCTACGTCTTCACTCTTCTTTTTATCTCATTTCAAAATTAAGTTTGTGGAAAGCAACCATACGTATATATCACTACTTTTTATCTATTTTTTGGGGTAAGTTATCAGACATATTGTCAACTTATTTAATCCTTCTATGAGAATAAATTCAGGTAATTATAAAAATGTTTTACATGGTTTAGCATTACAATTGCCACGTGAATTGTGCATGTTTATCGGTGTTGATGTTAACTTTCCGTGCTCTCTCTCAAAACTTGTCACGGACAAATTGAGTGGTTTGAAGACTAAATGTGTCTTTTGTTGATCAGAACACTGGGTGACTCGACAGTTTATAATTAACACGTACAAGCATTGTACATGAGCACTGTATTTGCATCAAACTAGTTCATTTTTATTTCAACATGGCATGTGATGTTGTACCGTTATACAGAACTGTTTAAAAAAATTTACATCCTTGCCAGCCAATGTCAGGCTATGGCCACTATCTAAGCTGAACATTTTCCTAGCTGGAAGGCATTGTTCGGTCTAATCACATCATGACTCATATATTTTCTTTCAGTAGCTCATAGTAGGTACTCAGTAAGATATGGTCTGCTGAACATGTCTTACATGTTTATCAAGATGCTCTGATATGGCTGAATGGGTTTGTATGATAACATTGTACCATGAAAATGCTACCCTGCAGCCAGTATGTTGCAACCCCAGGGAGTGTCAAATGTCAATGCCTATTTGGACATTCTAGGTCAACCCCTCATTTTGACATGGCTTGACGCCCATAGGCATGCATTGCATACCCATGATTTAGGTCTTGTGGTCACAGTGACATGGTTAGTGAAGTATCTGGAGTCAGACCACATTTGCATTTTCCATAGGCGACCATTATAGCGTTTCACAATCTTGATGAGATCTGTTATTGACAATTTCACAATATATTTACCCTCTATAGACAGAGGTTCAGTGAAAAAAATTGTGAACTTGTCATACCACAGGCTCCCACAAACTTTTTCAAACCTTACACCCCTCCATTTCTGCTTGAACCACCCACGGATTGCCCCTGATTACATCACCAAGCAAAATGACAACTGTATTAATACGCATAAATGCACCGACTGACAGCTGTCGTAATTTGACTGCTCTGATGCCACGCTGCACAAAAACAGCATTTCTACTCACTCCATACTACATAATTATGTGCTCACAGAAATTCAGACAACCTGCATAATGCTGCTTTTATAAGTTACTCTTTGGTCGGGTAATGGTGGACGAGCGCCTTTTTGTGGTCTTGCATCATCTGGCCCCAAACAACGTCCATCTGTGAAACATCCTGGTCACCGAGATCTGGCCGGACTGTCCCATTTTTGCCATAACAATGTTGTTGCATTTATTACGGGAGTTACTGTGTTGTTGTGTCATGTGAGTTCTATTTATATATCTGGTTACAATTCAGACTACAAGTTAATTGCCTAACAGTGTATATAGCCTGACATGACAATTTACTGCAATGACAAATGAAGTGAACATCCAAGTTATAAAAAGAATGTTTCAGTCACCAGGGGGCAGCACTGTCACAGTGAAGGGTCATTGTCTGGTGCTGACATCTATTGGACAAGATTAGCTTGTTTTCTGTTTTTCATTGTGTAGTGTGTACTGTAGGAAATATGAAAATGTATAAAACTTCTGCTTTTGGCATAAATTAATTAATTCTCAACATGTACCCGAAACTAGTGTGACAAACAATGATGGTCTTGTTGACTCAATTAGACATCTTTTAGTTTTATTTACTGATAATTTTACCAAGCCATGTTCACGTGAAAATCTTTTAGTTCATCTGTTAACTACTGCACTCTAATATATTACGTGTCTCTTTATTTTAACTGATATACACAATATGCACTGAGTATTATATATTATATCATGCCATTGTATGTATTGTTGCTATTTATTTAATTTTATCACGTTTTGTTCTTCAATGTGAGTCTTTTATATGTGAATGTGCATATGGATATGTATGTAATGTTTCTTCTCTGACAATGGAGGCTGGATAAATTAATAATAATAAACCTGTTAGATAAGCTTTTACATAATATCCATGGCCTGTGTAGGAGCTCAGAGATATTAGACTTCGGGGTTTGTCCTTTTATTATTGTCAGCCAGGAGCAGAATTATTTTGCAGAATTTGTTGCCTCAACTGCAGGAATATACCAACTCCATTGGACATTAAAGAGCTTTGTGATTAAGGCGTTAAACCAATTTGTTTTTTTTCCAATATTTTCAATGTGAGTAAAATGCACTACAAAACAATAGTTAGTGCTTATAGATTATTTTAAATATTTCTATGCATTTGCATGGTTGCAGAATGATAGCATTACCCCGAAATGGTTTAGTCGCCAACGATTGTTTTCATTTATACTTCTTTTGTCCCCATCTCAATGAAGTGACGAAGTGCTAGATTATGGAGCTTAATTGTCGTTGATGAGTACGACGTTTCGACTAGTCATCTACGGGCCTTGTTCGTGTACTGGTGTCACGTATGTTTCCTCAGATTTCGGCAGTAAACCATTCTTGGAGCCATGAACAATATATTCAATATGCGTTCCTTGTTCTACAGCCATCCCCCTGAATAAACGTTTGTTGTGATTGCTGATTTTCCAGACATGAAATGCCAATCACCTGCACTTCCAGACGTAGAATGTACTATGCAGTTTTACAATGCCCGCTTACCGGATAATGGAAATGTTACTGTTATGAAACACACATAAATCAGACGAAACCGCTCAAGCGAGAAGTGGTGACATTCACCAGTATGGTAATATGGGCCGACCTAATCACCAACTTGCTCAACAAAGATGCTTTCTAAATGGCAATATACGTGTCAAGGGTCAGCTGTGTTGGTATATTTATTGACCGGCTGCAGTTTTATGGAAAGTGGTCTTGGCCGTGAAATTGATTTTCTTCCTGTGACTAAGTAATGAAGTCAATGAAATAGAGTTGTGAATGTGACTGTAACTAAGACGTGATGGTGTGAATTGGTGTGTGAGATCTTAGAAAGATCTGTTTTGTTTCTTACATACAATAGTTCATGTCACACGAGGCAGTGGTTTTGAAAAAATTGAATATTTGTAGATCTACCACGGTTACTTTATAGTATGTGACTATGTGTGTCTGATGCAGGTGGCCATTGTATTCTTGTCACTTACTCGGCTATGTCTAAAAATATTTTGTTGTCTAGTAAATGGTATTTGTAAACGTACCTTGTACGTTACTTAGTTGTTAATATTTGGTGGTACTATGTTGTATTTGTATATTTTATATATATATATTTATATATATATATATATATATATATATATATATATATTAATATAAATAGTAAATAATACGACACCAGCTATGGTTTCAGCAGGCAGGATCAACCATAGGATCATAGGAATGTTGTCTTTGAAATTGGGCTCGTACTTGTCTGGTAATTGCTTATGTATAGACACAAATACAGCCACCAAGGACTCAGGATTCAAAACATGGTAATCTGCAACAGGAACCACTGGTAAAGGACAATGGTGGCCTACTAATGCAGTGGCTATTTCCTAAGGGACATGTCCCCTCCAATACTGCCACATGTAAATGGATGGAGTGGGTTATCAAAGACAGCAGCCAGTCAAGTTTCCTGTAGAGCTGTATACATTTGAAGAGTTTTGTATTGATGAGTTTTGGGCAGGTTAAGATAACTGACAAAATACTTAAAAGGCTTGTCAGTCTTAAAAGCATTGCAAATGTACACCTGTTTTGGAGGCCTGTATACTTGTAACAGGTTTGCATGTACGGCATTGTGCGTACGCACGTACACACACACACACACACACACACACACACACACACACACACACACACACACACACACACACACAACACACACACACACACTATAAAAAGAAAATCTGAGTAAATCTTTAAATATAAATGTTTTTATGTCATAAACATGTGACTATTTTATAATTCGTAGTGAACCAGTAAAATGGTTAGAATATTAATACAAAATAGTCATTTTTGAATGTGATAGTATGAATGTCAATGGCATAAGCAGTCGGTGACCTAAATGTCAATGCCATTGGCACTAGCAAGGCTCCTTGTGCAGATGAAAATCCAATTTCTCTATAACATGATTAAACAAATTATAGTAATGTGTGGGTGAAATGTCATTATTGATGGTAATTGGCAAGAGCAGTATTTATTAGTGTAATTTTTATTTCCTACATGAATTGCTTTGATGGAAAGTGTCTTATAATTCTATTTAGCAGCGAGCTAATGATGGATGATCACTACCAATACTATAGTGTAACATTGCATTGATAGATGAGACATCTCCAAATGTCATGACAAGTAATGAGCAAAATAAATCATGGATATATATATATATATATATATATATATATATATATATATATATATATATATATATATGTATATATATATATATATATATATATATATATATATATATATATATATATATATATATATATATATATATTAACATCCATCATCATGCCAAAGACAAGTGATAGAAGATATTAACTATGTTATTCACAAGTTCAGTATGTGTAGTATAATAGTAATAACATTTGATTGATTGATTTTAACACAGATCTATTGAGTGATGATAACAGCTTTTATTAGTTTTATTTCTAAGTATTCTGACAAGCAGGTTATAATCTATCAATCTAATTAATGACTTTTAAAGCAATGGTTAAATTGTGTGTAAGTGGGTGGGTAGTGCGGGTGGGTAGTGCGGGTGGGTGGGAGGGTGGGAGGGTGGGAGGGTGGTGTGTGGGTAGTGCAGGTGAGTGTGTGGGTGGGAGGGTTGTGTGTGACAGCTAAATACAATACCACATATATATTAAGCAATGTTAGGTCTCTATACTTATGATACTAGCTGACACAACTACATATACTGGAATGTTTTACAACATTTACAAATATTTCTACATCACTGGTTTTTGGGAAGTAATGATAGAATATGTCATCTGATTATGTTTAGTTAACTTTTTTGTGCAACAGTGTAAACTGTCATCTATGATAATTTGCTGTTAAAAGCCCTTTAGCTTATACTTCCTGTTTGCAGTGTGCCAATTCATGTATAATTGATGTGTGTATCAGAATGGTTCTTTTGATCAGTTTCCTCATCTAAAGACCTGATACCTGTGATGTCAATAGTTATCTCACATGACTGTTTTGATTGTCCTCTTTCGGAATACTTGCCAATATTCACAATGTATTGTGTTGTCCAAGTGTAACTTGGGGGGAAAGGTAGTCAGTCACCTGTGTTAAAATGTTTTAAAGTTGTTTCACATATTTCAGTATGTCCTGGAAATAAGTTGAATAACATAATAAAACATTAATATATAGATTACTCCACACATACCTTTTTGAAATGCTGAGTCCCCCAAGTTTTCAACCGCCAGACAAATTAATAAAGTCTAAATACATGAACCATTGTAGATCATATGCAAAATTTCAGCAAGATACATACAAAATTGATAGAGACGTGGGTCTACAAACAATAAGACAAACAAACTAACACACAAACTCACACACAGAAACATGTAGAGAAATACTGTTTTATAATTTATTAACACAGCCCTTGTAGTTAAGTTGTCATCTGGCAAAATGGCACAAACAGTTACATAGGATAAAGTTCGTGTTGAACTGACGTCTCAATCCTGCCGCGTGCCATCTCTGATCCGGCACGTGTCGCTTAATGCCAACGACTGCCCAAGGGTCCAAGGAAGTGTCTAAGATATCCAGCCAATTCAGATATGTTTTTGTGAGAGCAATACTGTGGCACTAATCTAACTGGCCTGGGAATACTTTGGCAGGTTGGAGGCATGTGAGAGAATTCCCTGTCTGGTGGATTGCCCCGAGTATAGATGTCAGTAATTGTCTCAATGTCTCCTGGTCATTGCTGTTGTTGCTCGGAATATCTTATCCCCGATTGCGTGTGTCTGTCATGTCTGAAGTGTCTTGTGTTATTGATAATCAACTTGTTTTGTCGAACTCGGGCTGAAATAGGTAGTCTGGTAGTCCGAGGAATACCAGAAACTTGGTCGGACTATCAAAGATGATGACAGCAGTAGTCCGATGGACTACCACAAAATTTGGGAATATTTTTCAAATTTTTGTTTGTCATGTTATTTTGATTAAATCTGGTCCACATGACTACGACATATATCTGTAGACTACCAGATTTTCCAACTAAGTAGTCCTGCTGACTACCAGAGAATTTGGAGTTATTGCTACCCCTGGTCGAATTGGATGGAAATCTCACTTAATCTCAAAAGTGTGCATATAATAAAATATACACATAAATCTCATATATAATTACAGTAATAAAACTAAAATGTAATACTGTGCATACAAGTTATGGCTATTTTACCATGTATACTGTATGTTGTCTGTAAATGAGACAGGAGCAATTGCGATCGGTTGTCCTTGATTGCGTTTCCCGGGGAAATGAAATGGACCTTCAGGTGGAATCAAAGTATAACCTGTCACTGACAAACCACGCTGCAATCTCCATCAATAACAGTAATCACAGCATCCGCGGGGAAAATGATAACTCACAGTTGTTAGTGGGAAATTGTTCCATGGCGTGCAACCATTTGCTTGTTGAATCAGTGAACCTGTAACCAGACTGTTTTCACAATCTACTCTCATTTTGAGTGCTGTCTGAATACATGCATTATCAATCAACTGGACCATTTATTATCGAAATCAGGGTAGAAAAAAATCATGACTTTTTCGAATAAACCTGATTTTTTTTTATTAAATCTGATTTTTTTTCACTCTAATCGATTTATTTGATTTTTTCAATATTCTCGACAATCATGAGAAATAATATGTAATTCGGAAAATAAATAAATATGTGGAATATCATAATATACCCAATCTATAGGCTGAACGTTTCATTCTTAGCATTTCTAAGGAATTAAAGCAAAGTTGTTATGTACAAATTTAAACTTTATTAAAAATACATACAGCTAAATCAACTGGCAGTAGCACGCAGCAAAACAAACAATCAGTTTGCGGTGCATGTGGTTATTCATTATTGGTTGCCTGATTATTGTCATCTTCACATCAGTTGTCAGTCCGAAGCAATGTTCACATTTATAACTCTGTATATGAATTATAAATTTGCACAAATAAAGTGAGCAATCAGGTAAGTATAAATGTAACATATCTGGGGGTAATCTGAAGAAAAAAAATATCTTGATTTTTTCATGTTCATTAAATCAATGATTTAATCGATGATTTAATCAAGTTGATTAGATCAAAGCCAACCCTGATCGAAGTCCCACCCACCCTCTTCGATCATCACATTTCCTGTACTGTCACGTACAGGTCTTAGTGATGACCTTTGAGTGGAAATACGTGATTCCGGTGTGTTTGTGTTGTCACGCTGCGCATTCACATGGTCACCCACTTGTGCTAATTGTCAACCCACCAGCACCAGGATGGCGCATAATGTTCACTGAGCATCTCGGGTTGATGTTGCTCCTCCCGTCTCTGTACCACACGGCCCAGCCATCACTTGCAGCTGTTGTCAGTGGATGTTGATGTGCTGCGGACGCAATGCTTCATTGTCACAGTTGTGTGCGTGTCTGTCACGAGAGTGGCTGAGTGTCACACGGCGTAATGATGACGGGCCTAGTGCGATGGACACGCTGAAGTTCGGCCATCACGTTTACTGCTCTGTGGAATATATGTCTGAATTTCGTGGATTTTGTTGTTGGTGGCCTGTGGGGAAGGATGCTTGACCAAGGTGGGTGGTGGTGGTTTGTGGCGATGTATGTTAACAGTGGACTTATTGGCACCAGTCGTAGCTTTATCTTGAATCTGTTGGAAAAAATTCCAGATTGGGTTATCAAAAGTTTACAAAAATATAAGAAATATTTGTAGTTATTAACTAGAATTAACTGATCGACTATTTTATAGATATTGTTTTAGGTGACACTGTAGCATTGATAATGTTGACAATTTTATAGTATTTTATATTACGTTTTATATTATTTTATATTACCTTTTGGTCTGTTAAAAATAATGTCCATAGATCTTGGCAAAAAACTGTCATTATTGGGATTCATTGAAATCCTTAATGTTAATACGTCAGTTGTAAGGAAGTACACTGCACCCTCCAGTCACACACTCACAGTGTCATATATTGTGACACCACATAAAGCCAAGAGTCCTTATAGAGTGGAGACCTATGCTGTGGAAATATATCACACTACTGATAAGATTGATCAACTGGGTACTGATTACCTACTGCCTTAGAGGTCAATGGAATTGTATATTTTTTAATTTAATATATGGTATCAAAGCTAACATAGATATCTTTTTTTAATATCTACAGTTGCTTTCACCCCAAAAGCCTGAATAGATTTGGATGGTTGCACAATTTGAAAAAAAATCCAGGTTGTGAGTTTCTGGATTGTTCCATATTGTAGTCCAAATCCAGCCATAGGAATGTCGCTTTGCATAGTCATTGTGTTCTGTTCTTTGTACTGGTCTGTGTCCTTTGTGATTGTACGTATATACTGAACCATGTTATGTTTATTTTATGCATTATACATCAGACATCATCACATCAATGAAACTATGCAAGGACTAGAGCACTGTTTTTCATCTTTGCCTAGTACCAGTAGAGGTAAACAAGTTCACCTTTGACACTTATGCTGCATTTAGTTAAAAATGTTGAGTATTGGTTCCACCGACCTTTTGGCATATCTCAGTATTTATTATTTGATTTTCATTACAGCGCACGTAAATCTGACTTGTAACGTAATAGGTAGGACAGTAATTGTCAATGCTTACTCCAGTGTACTCTGAGTGGCAGAGCTAGGCAGGCAATTTGAATTACACTTGTTAGCTTGTATGGTTGATTGATGGGATGGATGTGTGGTCTACAATGACGTACAGGTCTCCTTGAAGTATACTAAACTATATGACCCAGGGATATATCTTCTCATCTTCCATATCCTACACATTTTCCATACAAAATGTAATTTTATTTTCGGAGCAATTACAAAGTCATACTGTCTTAAAAAAAAGATTTCCTTCAATATAAAATTATGTACATATCCCAGTATTCAATTTATTATGTTTTACACAAGGTTATGATAAACGTAATTGTACATAGGTTTGTAAAAATAAATAAGTGTAAACACTTGAATTTGGTGCCAGGTATTTGTGAAGAAAAAATTGTTTTATGTTAGTTTATTTGTAGCATTAAGTTAGAAATGTTATGTGTGACATTTTAAGTAAATATTCTACACATATTAACAAAATATTTCTTATTCCATGTTAGACATGTAGTGTTTCAGAATATAGTTACATCTTAATCATGATTAAGGGACACTGATTCCTTGAAAACAGGTTAAATTACAAGTATTATTTTGGGTGCTCACGACTTGTTGATATCATAAATCGTTAAGACACATTTAGCAGCTGATGACAGTTTTGCAATTCACGGTACACATTTATACCAAATTAGTCGCTGCTTACAATTTAATCAATGTTCCATTTCCTGAAAATTGTATAGTTTTGGCACAGAATAACCCAAGGGAGACATTTGTCACCCATTAATGACTAGTGAGACATTTGTAGCACTGTGCTGTAATGACTGCAGTGTTGCGTCAGCATTTGCTATGACTAATGCGGTTGTATCGTCCCATCGTGCAGAAAATTTATCATTTACGGTGTCGGGTCTCTGCGGGATTACACACAAAGCGTAATTAGATTTTTCTAGAAAACTAATCTGGAAAAATCGTGTCAGGGGCTCCTAAATGGAATAGGGAAATGTTACAAGTTCATAGGTGTTGTCAGGTGCTCGCCTAAATGTGGTAAATGCTCGTGAAAAGCAGGAAACACCCACTTCTATTGATTCGTTTAATCGTGTTTGTTTGACATTTTACTGCTCTGATCGCTATATTTATTTGCCATTGATGTTTGTGGGTTGGGCATAAAGCTGACATCAACAGCCGCCCATTAATTATCAAAATGGTATCAAATTGGCTAAAGGCAAATGGGTGTAAAAGTTAACGGGGCAGGTAACTAAAATAAATTTAATCTTTAAAATACTTTATACATAATTTATTAAATTATTGATTTTATTGATTTATTTAATTTAATATTTTTTATAATATGAAATTGATTATTGATAAGTACTGACAAGCTTCAGAACTTGTGATATTATCATGCTATTGTTCCGACTAATCCAGCTGTAGAAATGCACTTCTGTGGAGTAGTAGATATTTCTGTTGAAAATGTCAATAGGCACTGGACAGTAATTGTGACTGAATGCTGATTGCTCAGATATGTCAGAATGACATTTGATTGGACAGTTCTGCTGGGACTGAAACTGTGTAAAACGCTATGAGTAGTTGGCAAAAATTGGATGTATCATCTAAGTTCTAACTGATGCTGTGACATCTTGCTAAATTAACGCTGTTATTTTGGGATTTCCGTCGGACATTTCTATGCTGTTTTTAGCAGATGTTCTCATTTGTATTTTATCGTCAGTTGTATTACAATCTGAAGTATCAATATATCAAGATGATTAGATGTTCAAACCTTGTTTGACGAGTGGCATTGGCATGTTGTGTAATGCCTATATCTGCCTCGAGGTGTGATTGAAATAGATGGCTACGAGATCAACAGCTGATTCTGTTGCAGTTTCATCAGCAAAACTCCCAGTTGTGATAACTCACAATTCAGTATTTCTTCCCTGGAGCATGGAGTGAGATTATATTTGTGATATATGTGTTTGTGCGGTTGCCGCTAAGTGAACGACGCATACATAGTTAATAACTAATCCTGTAGCTGTTTCTTCCTTGATCATTTTGTGCCTGTCGAGTGTCTACATGATGCCTATTTTCATCCGTGATATTTTCAATTTGTTCTCTAAAGACAACTGATACAAATAATTTGTACAAATCAAATGATGAAATGGATGTAACAGAAATATAACATGTATCTCTATCTCAAATGCTTCCCTTCATCGTAAAAGAAGTGTTTCTAATAAAGATATGTGTTTTATGGGGTGGACAGTGTAAAGGTGCAAATTATCTCAGATGTGCAGTTGGCTGTGTTTCAAGGAATGGATAGTTTCCTCTCAGTCATTTTTACAACTGCCCCGTTACAACCTTACTTGTGCACTGTGGAGCGAATCATTATTATAACTTATATAATAAATTTGTAAGTAAATGAAAGGTTATCTTCAGTGAGATCAATCAGGACTTATTAGTGGAAAAATTCCAAGGTTTTTTGCTTACATGTTGACCCTCAGACCATGTGCACTTCACACAAATTTTGAAGCATCCATCTAAATTTACCCACCAAAACAAGTGTTTTATTAATGCCACCTTCAAGATGCTGTTAGACTGGCTAATTGCAAACACCGTTACATATGTCCTTTCTGGGTTTTTTGAGTGATTTTTTGTTTAGTGTTTTTGTTATTTTGTTAGGATTTCTTCTGCAGTAGGTACAATATATGAGAACTACATGATCCACATTGCCCCGCAGCTCTCTTTGATCTCCAGAAAGCTAGAACGTCATTCATAAATGGTTTCATTAATGTGGATATATCAGTTGTCACGGACACATAGATGATGTACACACTGATCAATAAGTCCTATGACCTGAGGAAATATCAGTCGGCATACCCGGGTGTTCACTGGCCAGCGTGTTCAGGTCTGGCTGAAGTCGGATGCTATTCGACATTGAACATGACTTCATAGATTGATTTCTGAACATGTGTAGGCAAATTATTTCAAACATTGAGTTAAGCAACCGGTATAACGTTATCAACAACTGTAAATTATTTTAGAAACTTGCTGTTCTGTTGGATAGTCGTTTTTCCAAACACAAATAGTGTCCCACAATGGGGGGGGGGGCAGTTGTCCAGTTTTATTTTCCACATAACCTGTTGTATCTCCACTTATTTTGCATGGAAAACCGTTGGTTGTCTGGACTTGTTACTTCATCCGAGACTTTGGATAATATACCACATGAAATACCATTAAATACGATGGACATAAATTGTCATTATCTGTTTTGTAGAGCTAGAAATACCACCAATTTCCTCCACTTGCTCTGGGTTGCATCATATAAAACATAATCTATCGCCAGCGTTATTACATTTTCCCTTTTTCCCAAGTTTCAGCCACATTGACCTAGAGCATCCAATTATTGTGCCAGTGCAATCAGTGTCTAGCTGATTTACTGGGTTGGATAACAGCAGAGAGGGTCTCGTACAAAGGCTTGTGCCATGTACCTCTGACATTCTACTCAGGCACTTTTTTCATTCAACGTGTTATAACCGAGACATTTTGCACAAGGTGGTTGGGCCCATGTTGATTTTGTTAATACGCATGGGAATGAGAGGCCCCTGGATCCCCACAGATGAAATATTGGGTTTTAAAGACCACCCTGGTCCGCAGATATTACCACGGGGCCGTAGGTATTACTGTGCACGTTTATGGATCCCAATAAGTTGTCCAGGTTTTTCGGTATCAACTAGTGAATAGCTGTTGCATAGATAGATAAATGTTGCTCCCTGCACAATCACAGTGATCTAGGTTATAATCACACCCCTCACATAACATGGGCATTTTTAAACCCTCATAACCAGGACTTTTGGCAGGATAACCTTTTTACCAGTGACCCATTGTTGGTTAAGTCATAGCCAGTTGAAATATGTTTTATGATCTGAAATAATATTTTAAAAATTACCAATTTGTAGGGCATCACTGACTATGTCTATGATTTTTTAGGACTTGCTCTTCATGGTTTTACCCATCCAAATGACGAGTGGATGGGTCTCTGCCTAAAGCTACGCATGTAACATCTTACTTCTTGGAGTTTCAGTGGATGCACAGAGCAATCGTGTATAGACAAATTGTGCATGACACACGTGTGGGCAATTGTGCGTTTGTAAACATGACACACATACAGACTACACAACATCATTGTGACTGCTACAATTGTACAGCATTTCCTGTCAGACGTCTGGCACTGAGGCTTCGGGGCTGCTGGCTCATGCAAGATGTATACTTGGTAGTGTGGCTGGGTCTTGTGTTGTTTGTGGCGGAATTATTTGGTAGCCAATTGAAAGTTCCCAAGTGGTGTGTTTCAATAGTCCGTTGATTAGACCAGGTCCAATTGCTCAGATACAAGGTCATTACTGTACTGCAGTAGCTTGTGGTGGCTGGGGGGCACACAAGTGTATGGTAGGCTCTGCTGGCTAATGGTGGGCTCCACTTGTGTGGTGTGGGCTCCATTTATAAGTATGTGGTGAGCTCCACTGCTGGATGGTGGTGGACACTGCTTATAAATGTGGGGTTAGCTCCATATAAGAGTGTGTGGTGGGCTCTACTATAGCATGGTGGGCTCAAGTTACATATGTGGTGGGCTCCACTAGTGTGTGGTACACTACATTAGTGTGTGGTGGGCTACATTAGTGTGTGTTGGGCTACATTAGTGTGTGTTGGGCTACATTAGTGTGTGTTGGGCTACATTAGTGTCTGTTGGGCTACATTAGTGTGTGGTGGGCTACATTAGTGTGTGGTGGGCTACATTAGTGTGTGTTGGGCTACATTAGTGTGTGTTGGGCTACATTAGTGTGTGTTGGGCTACATTAGTGTGTGGTGGGCTACATTAGTGTGTGGTGGGCTACATTAGTGTGTGTTGGGCTACATTAGTGTGTGGTGGGCTACATTAGTGTGTGTTGGGCTACATTAGTGTGTGGTGGGCTACATTAGTGTGTGTTGGGCTACATTAGTGTGTGTTGGGCTACATTAGTGTGTGTTGGGCTACATTAGTGTGTGTTGGGCTACATTAGTGTGTGTTGGGCTACATTAGTGTGTGTTGGGCTACATTAGTGTGTGTTGGGCTACATTAGTGTGTGTTGGGCTACATTAGTGTGTGTTGGGCTACATTAGTGTGTGGTGGGCTACATTAGTGTGTGTTGGGCTACATTAGTGTGTGGTGGGCTACATTAGTGTGTGTTGGGCTACATTAGTGTGTGTTGGGCTACATTAGTGTGTGTTGGGCTACATTAGTGTGTGTTGGGCTACATTAGTGTGTGTTGGGCTACATTAGTGTGTGGTGGGCTACATTAGTGTGTGTTGGGCTACATTAGTGTGTGTTGGGCTACATTAGTGTGTGTTGGGCTACATTAGTGTGTGTTGGGCTACATTAGTGTGTGTTGGGCTACATTAGTGTGTGTTGGGCTACATTAGTGTGTGTTGGGCTACATTAGTGTGTGTTGGGCTACATTAGTGTGTGGTGGGATACATTAGTGTGTGTTGGGCTACATTAGTGTGTGTTGGGCTACATTAGTGTCTGTTGGGCTACATTAGTGTGTGTTGGGATACATTAGTGTGTGTTGGGCTACATTAGTGTGTGTTGGGCTACATTAGTGTGTGTTGGGCTACATTAGTGTGTGTTGGGCTACATTAGTGTGTGTTGGGCTACATTAGTGTGTGTTGGGCTACATTAGTGTGTGTTGGGCTACATTAGTGTGTGTTGGGCTACATTAGTGTGTGTTGGGCTACATTAGTGTGTGTTGGGCTACATTAGTGTGTGGTGGGCTACATTAGTGTGTGGTGGGCTACATTAGTGTGTGTTGGGCTACATTAGTGTGTGGTGGGCTACATTAGTGTGTGTTGGGCTACATTAGTGTGTGTTGGGCTACATTAGTGTGTGTTGGGCTACATTAGTGTGTGTTGGGCTACATTAGTGTGTGTTGGGCTACATTAGTGTGTGTTGGGCTACATTAGTGTGTGTTGGGCTACATTAGTGTGTGTTGGGCTACATTAGTGTGTGTTGGGCTACATTAGTGTGTGTTGGGCTACATTAGTGTGTGGTGGGCTACATTAGTGTGTGTTGGGCTACATTAGTGTGTGTTGGGCTACATTAGTGTGTGTTGGGCTACATTAGTGTGTGTTGGGCTACATTAGTGTGTGTTGGGCTACATTAGTGTGTGTTGGGCTACATTAGTGTGTGTTGGGCTACATTAGTGTGTGTTGGGCTACATTAGTGTGTGGTGGGCTACATTAGTGTGTGTTGGGCTACATTAGTGTGTGGTGGGCTACATTAGTGTGTGTTGGGCTACATTAGTGTGTGTTGGGCTACATTAGTGTGTGTTGGGCTACATTAGTGTGTGTTGGGCTACATTAGTGTGTGTTGGGCTACATTAGTGTGTGTTGGGCTACATTAGTGTGTGTTGGGCTACATTAGTGTGTGTTGGGCTACATTAGTGTGTGTTGGGCTACATTAATGTGTGTTGGGCTACATTAGTGTGTGTTGGGCTACATTAGTGTGTGTTGGGCTACATTAGTGTGTGTTGGGCTACATTATTGTGTGTTGGGCTACATTAGTGTGTGTTGGGCTACATTAGTGTGTGGTGGGATACATTAGTGTGTGTTGGGCTACATTAGTGTGTGTTGGGCTACATTAGTGTCTGTTGGGCTACATTAGTGTGTGTTGGGATACATTAGTGTGTGTTGGGCTACATTAGTGTGTGTTGGGCTACATTAGTGTGTGGTGGGCTACATTAGTGTGTGTTGGGCTACATTAATGTGTGTTGGGCTACATTAGTGTGTGTTGGGCTACATTAGTGTGTGTTGGGCTACATTAATGTGTGTTGGGCTACATTAGTGTGTGTTGGGCTACATTAGTGTGTGTTGGGCTACATTAGTGTGTGTTGGGCTACATTAATGTGTGTTGGGCTACATTAGTGTGTGTTGGGCTACATTAGTGTGTGTTGGGCTACATTAATGTGTGTTGGGCTACATTAGTGTGTGTTGGGCTACATTAGTGTGTGTTGGGCTACATTAGTGTGTGTTGGGCTACATTAGTGTGTGTTGGGCTACATTAGTGTCTGTTGGGCTACATTAGTGTGTGTTGGGCTACATTAGTGTGTGTAGGGCTACATTAGTGTCTGTTGGGCTACATTAGTGTCTGTTGGGCTACATTAGTGTGTGTTGGGCTACATTACTGTGTGTTGGGCTACATTAGTGTCTGTTGGGCTACATTAGTGTGTGTTGGGATACATTAGTGTGTGTTGGGCTACATTAGTGTGTGTTGGGAACTTGGGCTACATTAATGTCTGTTGGGCTACATTAGTGTGTGGTGGGCTACATTAGTGTGTGTTGGGCTACATTAGTGTGTGTTGGGCTACATTAGTGTGTGTTGGGTTACATTAGTGTGTGTTGGGCTACATTAGTGTGTGTTAGGATACATTAGTGTGTGTTGGGCTACATTAGTGTGTGTTGGGATACATTAGTGTGTGTTGGGCTACATTAGTGTGTGTTGGGCTACATTAGTGTGTGTTGGGCTACATTAGTGTGTGTTGGGCTACATTATTGCGTGTTGGGTACATTTGTGTGTGTGTTGGGCTACATTAGTGTGTGTTGGGCGACATTAATGTCTGTTGGGCTACATTAGTGTGTGTTGGGCTACATTAGTGTGTGTTGGGCTACATTATTGCGTGTTGGGTACATTGGTGTGTGTGTTGGGCTACATTAGTGTGTGTTGGGTACATTAGTGTGTGTTGGGTACATTAGTGTGTGTTGGGTACATTAGTGTGTGTTGGGCTACATTAGTGTGTGTTGGGCTACATTAGTGTGTGTTGGGCTACATTAGTGTGTGTTGGGTACATTAGTGTGTGTTGGGTACATTAGTGTGTGTTGGGTACATTAGTGTGTGTTGGGTGCATTAGTGTGTGTTGGGTACATTAGTGTGTGTTGGGCTACATTAGTGTGTGTTGGGCTACATTAGTGTGTGGTGGGCTCCACTAATGTGAGGCAGTCTTGGTAGATGCTGCTATTATGGTGGGTTCTAATAGTGTGTGATGGGCTCCCAATAGTATGTGATGGGCTCTACTAGTGCACTAGCTGTGTGGTGGACTTCACTAACGAGTAAATGCCACTAGTGGGTGGTGACCTTGGCTAGTGTAGGATGGGTCACATGCATAATTATAAACATTACTTTTAGACAACTTCTTTCTCCCTTATGTAACATCACCTTTGTATGCATTTTGTTTGCTACAATTAATTGAATACATTTCTGTATGATATAATATTATGGGCAAAAAATATTGTATGGTACAGCACTGTGAAACATGTGAACATTCATTTGCAGCACACAAGCTATTTCTGTTTAAAAGCAATACACTTTTTTATCTTATACATAACACATCTGGTGGAAGTGTAGAACATTCTTATGTTAAGTAGCATGGGAATTTCCTAAACTCCAGTGTACTTTCATTTTCTGTTTGAAATTTATAGCTGGAAGGCCTGGTATTTCTCAGTACTGAGGATCCTTTACCTAAAACTTCACCCAGTCCGGATGTTCATCACGAGGTAATTGAGGTTCTTGTGAGTTGAGATGCTTGATTCTAGGAATTCTGTGAAACTGCTGCTTTTAAGGAGTCGTTTTTCCGAGGTAATGACAGCCATAATGTCATCTCTGTTTTATAGGAGATGGGGTGATGTTTTTGGTGGCGTGTTTATTGTTTAATATCAGCCGTGCTATGTAGTACTTGGACTCTAAACAACCATGACTGTGTACTGTAAGAAACAGGGCTTTATACAGGATCATATTATTGCCAGTGACACATGTTTTGGGGACATGTGGATGTTAACTGTTAAACCAGTTCACAAACCTTAAATGTCTTTGTTGACCTGAAAAGGACTACAAACACACATGTGACACCATTTACACTCACTTTCAAGGCATAACTAACAATATCTATGGTTTTGGAAGACCTTTTTCTACCCGTCCACCCACATTTCTACTTGTCCATATTCGTTTTTACCCATCCAAATGACGGGTAGACGGGTCTCTGCATAAAGCTATGGTAAGAAATTAGATTACCTTTTAGATATATCACATACTCATTTCAGATTACATAAGAAATAGGAGAAATGAAAAAACATAATGTGTACAGAGATGAATCTACTGTCTCAGTTATGAGTTATTTGTCGCGGACATAACAACATGGTACTTTAGTCGATCTACGATACAAGTACAATGCTCCAGAGAGACATGCCATGCAGAAGGACATCATGGATTTATTTTCAGACATTTTATTGCTGCGTCAACAGAGCCATAACAGTCCTGTTAGCTTATTGCTAGATTCCTGCAAATAAAATACACAAATGTTTTATGTTTTACTATTTACCGATTATTTATTTGTAATTATAACTAACCGTAACGTGTTGATGAGATTGAAAACCACAACACGTTGTTTTCAAGCATGCTTTTTTGAAAGTCACCGAATCTACCGCAGAAGTTTTCCAGATAGCCACCATCCCAGTCATTCAAGCATTGACATTACACTGTATAGTATATTTGTGTTAGACTGCCTGTTTTTTTAATTTAATTTTATTGATCTATTTATTATAATAGTTTGATTTATTTATTATAATATTTTATTAACTTATTATTTTAGCTCATAGTGTCATATCCTTTACATAGCATATGACCATGAAATTTAATGTACAAATAATTTATTTATCTATTTATTATATTTATTTTAATTTATTCATTGTTTTAATGTACACTTAATGTACAGTTAATTATATTTATCTATTTGTCATATTTATTTTATTAACTTATTACTTTAGCACACACGTTACAACTGCAGGATAGTGAAACATCACGTTTTAGCAGTAAACTCTTGAAGTCTTGAAGAAAGCTATGTTAAATATCTGTGTATTGTCAGCACCTGACAGGCGGTGGGTGCTAGTTTTTACAGTTGCCCAGAAGTAAAAGTAAAGGACATTAGATTAACTTGGTTGTTTGATATATTACACCATGAAATACAGGGATTGCAATACAGAATGTCTGTTAACATTGTATACCTCATGTAAGGCTTTAATGAACTGCTCTCAGATTCCCAAAGGTGTTCATACATATTCAGTGAACGAGATGGTTTTAATCAGTAATACATGAAAACATCCAATACAGAGCCATACAAAACCATCACGTATTTAGACAGTGAACAGACAAAGCTTTGAAACGACACAGCACACAATTCCAGTAGATGGCATTGCATAAATGAGGCATTAAGTTGCAGCTTATCTGCAGAGAATTTGAGTGGGAAGGCATTACAGAGTTAAAAGATTAAAAACTTTACATTTTTTATTTCATTCACCATATTGTGTAAAGAACATAAAATAATATTCAGAATGGTTGAACCAATTCTCTGTTATATTTTGTGAGAAATTCACTTACTTCAGAGAATAACTTTTGAAACATACGGAAAAAAGTTATGATTCAAAGTAATATGCTCCAAAGTAAGTTATACTGCAAAGAAAGTGAATTTCTTACAAAATAGCCCACTCTTGGAGCCGTGAGGAATATATTCCATACAATTCACTATGCGTTCCTCAGAGTGAGAGTTTACTGGTATTGTAATGATGCTGTAACTGAGATAATGTTGTGCATGTCAAAGCAATGGTGGTACTGTAGCCAATGACTCTGAATGAAGATATGGATTTTTCACAAATGATCGTCAACGATCCAAGGCTAGTAAAACCATGGTAACAGCTGCCATACACCGACATAAAAACCATTATCACAATCGGCTAGGTATGACAGTCAAGTTGAGAATGTTCTGAATATTCTGTCTATGTTGGTTTATTTGTGTGATGACCTTTATTCCAATAGTTGTTATGGCTTAGGATGCAATATTATGTTACGAAAATGTGTTTGTAGTGTCCTGGGCATAAACTTGTATATTCAGGCACATCAAATTTGTTTAGTACAACTACAAGTGTGAATTTCATATTAGCAATGGAAAATCTGAGTAGTTATTTATCTGACAATACACAGTTCCCTGTCTTTTTGAAAAATAAATAAAAAGTGATGTATTTGTCCTAATTGAAAATTGTTTAGTCTGTGGTTATCCCCAATTCCTGTCATTGTAACAGAATGGCTGACAGGAGTTTTTACTAACAATGCAACCATCAGTTAAGTAGATCACACGGCACTGCACTCTAATTTGATTGCTGAAGTTGTGAAGTAGGTAATGAATGTGTTGTGTGTAACACACTTGTGTGGCAATTTCTTACTGCTACATAATTATGGTGACACATCACAAGGAATTTCTTTTTCCTTGAGTGTGGGAATTACTCCTGAGAAAAGAAAAACAAAACCCTCAACCCGAGGCAATCAAGAACTACAGAGGGGCCAAATCAAAAACAATGAGTCATGATTGCATAACAGACACAGTCAGATATTCAACTTTCTACACAGCAATATTCCAGGTAGAGGGTGATGTAGTACTTGAACTGAAACAGCAGAATGTGAATTTACGAAATCATGGTTCCAACAAAAATACATTAAATTAAACATTTTGTGTATCTATTTCTCGGGAAACACGTGTTACTTGTCATGTTTTAACAACGATTACATTGCCGACAGTGCAATGATATAATTCATGTTAGTGTTTCAAATTGATTTTTTGTCAAAGTTTTAGAGAGATGGATTAGTTGTAAGTTTGTTAAAGTTAAAGGTCAATTTACACCATGGTGACATAAGACGTTGGTTGTTTATTGCAATACTGTTTTTGTCAGCTTGACATTTCTTTCAAGCATGTAACAGTGGGGGTATTAAGTAGTTACTCAGCAAGGACACGTCAGTAATGACTCATAGTCATAGTGCTAAGAGATGGCCTCTTTAATAATAATAGGCTACACAATGACCTTCTCAGTGTCTTTTTCACTTGCTCTTCTTGGAGACTTCTACAGTCGTCAGGTTAAGACGAAAACAACAGCATTTCATGTTGTAAGAAATTAACTTACTTTGGAACAACATTTGTAGAAACGTATGATGTTTCGACCTGTCAACCTATGTACAGATCTTTGTCCGTATTGGTGTCACGTGTGTTGGCTCAGGTTTCGGTGGGATAATTTACCTGACCAAGTCCTGTAGGTGACAGGTCGAAATGTCATACATTTCTAGAAATGTTGCTCCAAAGTAAGTTAATTTCTTACAACATAACCATATCTTGGAACTATGAACAATATATTCAGTATATGTGTAACAGCATTTTAGTTTTAGTCTCTCTATATAAAGAACATTGATGTTGCAGAACAGTGTTTAAATTCAAGCATGTGGGATTGAACTGCAGTGGCAGTTGTACATAATCTAAATGCATACCGGCTGGCACCAAAATTGGTCTAAATTTTAATTTAATAAAATTATATGAAACTATATTTTCTTGATAAAATGGTCTCAAAACATTCAGAATAAACAAAAAGCACAAACGTTTAGTTTGTAGATTTCAGTACAGGGTCACCTGTTCACCCACCATAAAGTACGTTGGCTTGTGTTAAATTTTATAAAAATGTGCAGTATTTTGGGGTCCCCCCCCCCCCCCCCCCCCCGGCCACTGCTCAGGCAAACCTACAAACCATGGAATTGGCCACAAGACACGATATGTAGACATTGGAGATTTACTGGTTTGTATTGCGGACAGTTGAGCAGTGAGATTGCATCAGACACAGCCAAGTAATCCTCCAGTCCTGATTGCGTTCATCATGGTTATGCCAGCAAGCACGTTAGTATTCATCAATATTGATCCCGCAGCAATCACAAGAGATGTCACTGATTGGGCCCACAGGAGGTCGATACGTGTGTTTATTGATGGATCCATGTCACAAGATGTGATTCCTAACCTTTTGCGGCGTAGACAAATTACGACTATGGAGAAACATATAGTAGGCGATGCTTCAGTAATGTCACGGTTGGTCGCCCAGCCGTCACTGGTGCTGCTGCTGAGATTGGGTGTCTGAGAACCCATCTTGGATGACATAAATTTTGGATCCTAACATAAATTTACATTCTATGATCTCTTCATTACATACAGAAGTAATATTATGTTTTTCATTGAATACAAATACGTTGCATTAAACATGTTAATACAAATATGTCTCATTTTAAAACGTTCTACAAATACCACTGATGACATACAAATGTGTGTAGTAGTATAAAAAATCGAATGGTTCTGAACTTCAATTTGAATACACTGCATAGTGGTAGAGACATTTTAAAGAATAAATACATATATTATGGCATTAAATGGTGAGGAAATCTGTAAGATAAGGTAGTGATGTGTTCATTGATATCCTAAATTGTGCCTATTCAACCACGTTAAATACACCAAATTCATGGTGTATATTTAATGTGTATTTGGTCAGCTATGCCATATACGAATCGAATACAAATATGGACTTTTAGTAAATATACACGTTTTGTATGCAAAATAAGCATACAGTTAAATCCGTAATTGGATAGTTCCTTGGCCTGCTGTTCTCTTCTAAAGAGGTTGGTTCCAGTGATGTCGTGCTGCTATGCTAGTAAGATGCGTGATAACTAGATCTATTCCATGTCTCTGGGAGTAATGGTCTATTCATCAGGTTCTTCATTAAACTGTCGACATAATTCAGACAAGTTTATGGATGTGTTTACCAATCCTTGCCTTGACTGTGTTTGATGTTTGGGATTTCTGCTTTGTACTCGTAGTTATTCAGCTTACTAACTAGAAAAAACTGCAAGTTAGTAAAAATTAACAACACTCTGGATAGGATGCATTTTGGAATCTTGTTTACATTCATGCTTGTAGTGTGTCATTAGTTTACGTAATAAGCACAGGCAGTATATGTAAAAATAACTGTGTTTGTTTGTTGAAAGTTAAAAAATACTGTGATCAGTTGATCAGATAACTTACAAGTGTGTTTGTATGGCTACAACCAGGACACTTCATCAGACAGCTTATAAGTGTGTTTGTATGGCTACAACCAGGACACTTCATCAGACAGCTTATAAGTGTGTTTGTATGGCTACAACCAGGACACTTCATCAGACAGCTTATAAGTGTGTTTGTATGGCTACAACCAGGACACTTCATCAGACAGCTTATAAGTGTGTTTGTATGGCTACAACCAGGACACTTCATCAGACAGCTTATAAGTGTGTTTGTATGGCTACAACCAGGACACTTCACCAGACAGCTTATAAGTGTGTTTGTATGGCTACAACCAAGACACTTCATCAGACAGCTTATAAGTGTGTTTGTATGGCTACAACCAAGACACTTCATCAGACAGCTTATAAGTGTGTTTGTATGGCTACAACCAGGACACTTCACCAGACAGCTTATAAGTGTGTTTGTATGGCTACAACCAAGACACTTCATCAGACAGCTTATAAGTGTGTTTGTATGGCTACAACCAAGACACTTCATCAGACAGCTTATAAGTGTGTTTGTATGGCTACAACCAGGACACTTGGTCAGACAGCTTATAAGTGTGTTTGTATGACTACACCCACCACAACAAATTAACTGCTGCTTATGTGACAGTCTTAAACGTGTAAACATGACAAAATTAAAGAAGACAGGTAATTAATTAATTCAGAAAACAGAAATTATGAACAATGATTGGGGTTAATTACAATGAAAATATCAAGTGTGGAGATTTAACCAGTCAGTCAGTATACAGACCATAGAGCACACGGACTTCATAGGTGGTGCATGATTAATTAGCTGCAGACACGCGACAAGATAATAAGAGTGTGTCACAGAGCGCAGTGCTGTGTAAAACATAGTGCCAACTGTGCACAAGTCTGCAGTGGGCCTCCCAGCTGCTGGCATTTACCATATTTTTTGTTGTGCGCGTGCATACAAGACAACGTGGCACGTTTGCGTCAACAGCTGGACACTTGTTGAGGAGTAGCTGTGACAGTGTGACAGTGGTCCTAGAGGACAGGGTGTTTGTCTCTGGCAGCAGACAGGCTGTGTGGGTTGGTCCAGGAAGCGGAAGCAGTGAAGATGGGTTTAGACACTTGCATTTCAAGTACATATGGACAATTGTTGTTGGCTGGTGGTGGTGGTGGCGGCTGTGGCAGGTGGTTATGCTATGTTTTGGTGGTTGTGCTGTGTTGATGTCTGGGTTAACAGGTTGTCAATATTGTGACCTCAACTCATTGTTGTGGGTCAGTATAGACAGTGATTATTTCTATAATAATATTATAAATTGTATTTTATGGCCATATTTGATATTATTACTTTATTTTTATGTTGTATATTTGATATTATTTATTATTATTTTGTACATTATATATATATATATATATATATACTACATTATATACATGTATGATATGTATATATATATATATAATACGTATATATATACGTATATAATATGTATATGTAATGATATATAATATTTTTTAAATATATAATATATCAAATTTAGTAAACATATAGTTTTACTAAAATAATATTATACTGGGTAGAAATGTGTAAATTGAAGAAGCTGATGGCTAAATATGGACATAAAACACGATGTAAATACATCATTACAGCCAGTTGGAACCTGAACCAAAATTTATTTTCACTCTGTAATGTGCATCAGTAATCAGTTACAACTGATTAATACAATTTGTTAGAGCACAATGGCTCAGGGGTAGAGCTTTGGAGTCTCGACTAAGAGGACCCGGGTTCAAATCCTGTGCTGCTGTATTAAAACCTTAGGCAAGTTTTTCACTGTACATTGCTCCAGTTCACTCAGCTGTATAAATGAGTACCTGGCTATAAACAGTGGTGAATATGTGTATGCGCAGCCTTCGCGCATTAATTGTAGCATATGGCTGGATGCTTCCCAGATAAGTTGAGATGGTGTTTGATTGAACAGGTCTGCCGGGGAAGTAAAGTGTAAAACGCTTTGGGCGATCCTGAGGATTGTTTACTGCACTATATAAGAACTTACCCTTACCCTTACAGTTAAATCAGAATGTTACCCTAGCCTCATTACACCCTGTGTCCATTGCTACTGCCAAAGTTGCTGACTCATATTACATAATATTCTATTATATTACAGAGTTGATTATAATAAATCTTCCAAAGTCATAGATATTGTTAGTTATGCATAGAAAGTGACTATAAATGGTATCATATGTGTGTTTGTAGCCCATTTCAGGTCATCAGACACATTTGAAAGTTCGTAAAGTAGCTTAACAGTTAACATCCATATGTCCTCCAAAACATGTGTGACTGGCAATAATTTTATCCTGCGTAAAGCCCTGGTTAAAAACCGTCATTACAATAACGATTTCGTTGTTTGGTCTTTCAGATTCCAAGACTGTCTATGTGAACACCAGATGGTGCTGGCTGCTGGTTTTCTGCACAGGTGTACTTGTGTTCACGTGCTACTTCCACCACGAACGTGTAGTTTTCACACAGCGAATCACTGAGGTATGTCGCTTTAATTGCGCAATTCAACTTGACGGCTTTATGATGTGGATTGAATGTACCAATTTTAATTTTGAAGTACACACACTGACAGTTGAGCTGTTACGATCCTGGAGGATGATTTGGAGTGTTTAACTGCTTCTAGACATTTGTCATGTAAATTACTGTGCAAATGCTATTATAACTTTAGTAGGACCATTAAAATGTAGTTTCGAAATAGAGTAAGTACACTTATGGTGTTGCTGCTATGAAGTAAGTTAGATGTGTCAGTTTGAAAGGGCATGTTATTGTTTACATAACAGTGTTTTCCTGTCATATGATGAGTGAAGTGGGCCACCTTGCTGTCTTTCTAAGCCACCTTGCCAAAAATATGGCAAAATTGTCACCTCATAGCTACTTGATGCTATACATGTAAACATGTTGATATGCTGCTTGTGGCGGTCCATTTGTTTCCCTTCTATACAGCGGGGAGTAGATTTTAACACACTTCAGTACGCACTATTTTGAAGATAGTTTTACAATAATTCCGAGGGGCCATGTCTTCAGACCAGCATAATGTCGCTCAGCACCTCCTACCACCAGACCCATTGTTTTACTCAGGGGAAACACTGCGAATAAAACAGGTTTAAAAAAATTAAATTATAGTTGAATGATGTGTATTTTAAGTATGACAATTTAAATAATTTATTACAATAAATACATCTAGCTAACATCAGTTTCACTAGTAATGTATAATAGCATAATGTGACAGCCCACTATTTAATGTCATACTTGTTAAGCTATGTTTATGGAATTAGGAAGGTATAATTTTGAAGTCAAAGACTGGTTAGTTTAGAAAATTGTATGGTTACCAACATGACAGTTTTTTACAACATAATTAATTTGAATGTTGAAATAGAATGCATGTTTCATAGCTTGCTTAGCACTAAAACAATGTTACGCTGTCCTGTTTCCATGTCCAGAAAGGCCAAAAACAAACTTACAACAACAAAAGTTGTGACATCAGAGCTCCTTTTCTGACTGGTACCAGTATTTCTACAAAGTGCAGTGGCTCATTTCATATGGAATGGATGCCATTGTTGGCAGCAATTATTATAAAAATGTACAATTGTCAACATGCTAAAAGAGTTGCCAACCTGTGAACTTACCCGTATATCCAGTTGTTGTTAGTAACAGTTAAGGGAACAGGGCACTGTTGATTTTCCCATTGGCGGCCATGTTAACGTTTTTGTCAGATTATTTAAAGTTTTAACACAGTCACTGCAGTCATGTCACTGATATGCTGATCAAATTTCGTCAAAAAACCATATCTCAGGCTCTCTTCAAATGCATGCATGTGTACTGCCCCTCAATATTTACCAAGCTGAGCCCGCTTTTCTGCAACCGCACGGTCATGTAAGAAACAATGGCTAAAAATCACTACGCCAACTACACTCTGCCTAACATGCGTCATTGCACTGCAGATACCTCACAGCACTGAACCTACTGGTATGCCTGTCCTACTGTACTCAGTTCACATAAAAAGAATTTTTCAAAATATCAAATGACACAATTATTAAGGTACTACACTCGTATGGGTCACACCAGGAAATCTAACTGCTCTGACCCCTCAACTATGTAACAGACCCAGACCAGCTATTTCACATCTGAATGGGTTACGTAAGTAAGGCCAGCACATGACGTGTGATCACACACAGTCTGGACACAACCAACAGCCCCTGCTTATATCAGATAGGTCTAGGTTCATTATATATCTCCTTCCCATTATAGCTGCTTCCCATTGCAGGCACATATTTTCCCATTATAGTTACTCATTAAGTTTGGCAGGGAAAATAGTCCCGTTATATAGCTACTTATTTAATTACACAATTCAGAAGGGGACAGCAAGATGGAGTATTGACTATTTTAGAATGTCACGATTTCTACATGAAATGTAGGACACATATTAAAAGTCATAAGAGTTATATTATATAGCAATATAACTTATGTTATTTGAAATGGAAGATATACAGTACAGAATTGCATTTATAAAAAGTAATGGAAGTCATCAATTATTCTTGTTGTGAGGTGGGATGGCAGCATCATGTTTAGCAACCATGAACTGGAAGATGTTGGGATGGTGTTTCCCCACCACTTTCATGAACTTGGTATTCCAGACCTCAACATGGTAGTTTGTTCATTTGTCAATTTCTGTGTAAGCATTCTGTGTCCATGGGGATCTTTCAATTATCACCAAGTCATGTCTCCACAGAGTACTCATTAAAGTAAACAGTTGTCGAAATTCCTCAGTACTACACATCAAAGCTTTGTGGCTAGCTGGATGGAGATGGAATGATTGTTACTTTGTAATGTGACATTGTGAAAAGGAGAAATAGAAAAGTAGCTATAACAGGATTAGTTGAACTGTCAAACTTAATTAGTAGCTATAATGGGATTAAAAAGTAGCAATAACAGGAAGTATCTGTGACAGGAAGGTACCAAATAGCCATACAAGCCACTGGATGAAGGTCTGGTATTGAGAAACGAACATACAGAAACCAACTTAGATCTACTTGAATCAAATGACATTTAGTTTAAATATGTGAGTTTACGTAGATAGTTTTGTCCTTGAAAAGGAGAGGATGACTATAATATAAATAATTTGATAGCCTTTAGTAATTAAGACACTTACATTTGATCACTTTATATTTTTTAATGGTTTCAACCAGCATTTTCCATATCTTTAAAGGTTTGTGGGTAACTTTACTACACTTCTCAACTTTACCCTTTTTCATGTGTCTATTTATACAACACTAGATGGTGTTGTGGCCAACAGTAAAGGTCAAGTAATGTTTTAATAGGGCTTGTAAGTATCGCGTACGAAAACAAGGCTGGGGCAGTTGGGGGCAGGAAGTCCATATTCTCCATGTTAACATGTAGGACTTTGTTTTGTTTTGGTTGTAATAATCAAACTGTTCCCTAATAGTGTATTTCAGTTATATTATCCGAAGGATTATTACAAGCAGAAGCAGTAAAACACTGCCGGTGAAAATGATCATAAAAATCATGAATTTTAATCGATTATTATTGTGGTTGCCATGGCATTAGCGGCAAGTACTTGTGTTTGACGATCTTGACTAATAATGAAGAGTGCCATTTTTCGCGCAGTGCAACCTGTTTGGGGCAAACGTACACATGTGTTATGATTATGTGCATTTAGACAACTTGTCAGATATAAGTGCTTATCGAAACCACAACGTACAGCAATGTAAAATGCAAATCCTGTAAAAGACACACCCGGCCTAAAATTATGTTTATTATCTGCACTACGTAAATCGCTATATGTCTATGATAGTGTGGTAAACTCAATATATTAAATCGGACATTTAAGATAATGAAGGTATAACACAAGATATTTAAGACCTGATTTTCCTAGTATTCATCAGTCGGAAGCTACAACTGTCATCCATTGTTAGAATATTATTCTTGTGTCCAGTCCCCAATCAGCTCCAGTCGTGCGGAGTCTTGCCACTCTATACCTTAGTATCAGGTGTATGATGTAATGCTGTGCTATTGTCCGATGCACAGACATGTTCCTCTCAGAAGAATCACTCTCTACTCGTATACAGATGAGTGGCCTCATACTTTAGAAGTTAGTGGAGTCAATTTACACCTATTGGTGTATAATAAACAATATAAACAATATATAATAAACAATATAAGTCATTATTATTCACAGTTTAAACAGGCCAAAACTCAGACGTTTATTTACACTGTGAATACATACAAACAAATTTATTCAAATGGACAGAGTTTATAAGTTTAGAAAGAACCTCGGTTTTAGCGTAAAATGTCACTTGTTTCAATACAGAGTAATGGCCTTTACCAAAATATTGCACGGTGTATATTGTGACAGTGGTGTTGAGATATTTTATAGTCGTAGTAGCATATATCCCTCATATTTCCAGGTAACACCTGAATCGCAGTGTGATTTCACCGGTGTGGAGTATGTCGTGATCTTTGATGAGTTTCTATAGCTTATGAGGGTTGGGTTAAGTTTCTTAATATTGGTGTGTCTTTCTTGAGCATGCACAATGTAGGCACTTGTCCGGGCTCTTAGTGGGGAGACCCTCTGTATTGGAAGGTTAATGTCCTGCATGCAAGACTAGATGCAGTATGTGCTTTTCCACACTCGTGCTGTTTTGTTCTGGTTCTACACCAAACCACACAGGTGTAACAGTATATGGCACACAGGTGTTTATAAAGGCAAAGGCAAGTTCTTATGTAGCACAATATCCAGTCCTCAGGACCATTCAAAGTGCTTTACACTTTACTTCCCTGACAGACCTGTTCACTCAGACACCATCTCGGCTTCTCTGGGAAGCATCCAGCCATATGCTACAATTAATGCGTGAAGGCTGTTCGTACACATATCCACCACTGTCTATAGCCAGGTACTCATTTATACAGCTGAGTCAACTGGAGCAATGTAGAGTGAAAAAACTTGCCCAAGGTTTTAACACCACAGCACAGGATTCAAACCCGGGTTCTCGTAGTCGAGAGTCTGAAGCTCTACCCCTGAGCCATTGCGGTCTACATGAGCATGATAAAATGTCACCAGTCCAATATTTTGTGATAAACACATGTATGTTAACTCACACACATACAAACCATTTGAGATGTGTATTATGACCTGAAATAACCTCTAAGCAAATGTGTGACATCCATTTCCAAAGCATAGTTCACAAAATATATGATTTTAAAGATTTTTTTCCCCTCATTTGTACCCGTCCACCACCAGTCCAGTGATATTTCCAAAACAGGTTTCATGCATCCACATGCTGAATGGACAGGGTTCTATATAAGGCCATGTTTGTACAGCTGAATGTTACATTCTGATTGTTTTATCGTAAAATCGCATAAAGAAGTACTATCAATTACTTCAAATTCTGGACATTGTTACATCAGAAGAAACTTGTTTTTGTGATCAATTAGACACCAGATATATCAGACTCTGTTTTCATATAATGACTTGTCCTTGAGCAGTGTGTTTTAATGTCTCGTGATGTCGTATAAAGAGAACAGTCAGAGTACTGTTTAAACTTGAGACATTAAAACAGTACTGTGACTGTTCTCTTTATACGACAAGTTTAACCTTTCTCAATTCATTATGTATGCATGTTAGTCAACTTGACACGTTGGATATCTAGACTTTCTCAAGTTAAACACACCATGCTGAAATAATATTAATATGTGTGACTCATTAGTCATAAAAGATGTTGTAACAGTGATTATGCTATGTGTAATTTATACAACAAAGTGTGGTTTTATGACAAACTGATCATACTTGGTGTGACTAAATTTGTTCTGCCATTGAAAGTCACATAAGTTTGTAAGCTCCCTAGACCGGATGACATTAAGTATATTGTAGTTCGATATTGATACATCACAGAAAATCACAACAGTAGCACCACCTATTGGGAAGAACATACACTAATGCTTATTGGCACTAATTGTGGATATCAAAACTGGAAACATGGGTTGTGTCTTGACAACCATGTTACCTTCATTAAATCCAGCAGCTATTGGTTGGTGGTGATTTTGAAACTCAAAATATTAACATCCGCACCATGAATGTGAGCACAATGGCTCAGGGGTAGAGCTTCTGACTCTAGACTACGAGAACCCGGGTTCGAATCCTGTGCTGTGGTGTTAAAACCTTGTGTAACTTTTTTCACTCTACATTGCACCAGTTCACTCACCTGAATAAATGAGTACCTGGCTATAGACAGTGGTGGATATGTGTATACGTAGCCTTCGCGCATTAATTTTAGCATATGGCTGGATGCTTCCCAGAGAAGCCGAGATGGTGTCTGAGTGAACAGGTCTGTCAGGGAAGTAAAGTGTAAAGCACTTTGAACGGTCCTGAGGACTGGATACTGCACTATATAATATAAGAACTTGCCTTTACTTTTACAAACAATTAATTTGTTTATAGATTTCATGAACTTGTGAGTGAGAATATTCATAAGAGATGACAGTTATAAGGTGCTTGGTCAGACCCGGATGGGTCATCTTTGTCACCCTGGTTCTGCTTATCCACAGGTGGTGGTGACTGGTCAGTCTGCCCAGCGGTCAGTCCATGTCCACTGGTTGAGTGAATGGCCAAGTGTCTAGGTCAGCTAGGAAGGACGTTGCCCCAAGTCCGGTCTTGTCTCAATCCACCGCTGCCAGCCTGTCCGTCAGCCTGTCCGTCCGTCTGTCCGTCTGTTCTTTGCTGTTTTCTGTTCACCTCTGTGGGGTGTAAGGTGAGACCGCCATGACACTTCTTTCTCGCTCCATCCCAGTGTCCAGTTTCACTTATCACCCATGTTCTTTGTTTACTTGTTGGGGCATTCCATGTCAATTCAGCCAGAAATGAGGAAATTTACATGACCATCTTCGATTTTGATGAAATTTGGGATCTATGCGTCACATCTGTAGGTCACCTAGAAGTGGAGTTATGACACTTGGAAGGTCGTCAGGTATCAAGGTCGGGTCAAAGTTTGATGACCTCTGTCTCTGGACCTGAAAGTCAGATTGACCTAAACATTACTGGGACACATAGACTTGTGATCATAAACCAACACACCACATCTCATCAAAATCGAAGACGGTTATGTAAATTCTTGATTGATTTGACATGGAATACCTCTTTGGTATTGGGGCCTTTATTATTTTTTGAACGCTTGCCTGTCCCCGTTTATGATTATGCCAAATGATTGTGTTTGTTGCACCTCTGAGCTTGAATTTACAAAGATATAATACAATAGAAGTGTTATAATTACTTATCTGCTTACAGTATGACGACTGTCATCCATTTTATTAAGAGCATTAGTTAAATCATGCCTGACAATAAACAATTTGGTTTTATATAAACATGTTTTATTTCTAATGTAATTACTTGAACTTTTAAAATAACTATTAAAAATTGAATTGAAAGTTGTGGATATAATTTATTTTTAACAAATGTTGGTGATGTAAAAAGTATTTGCAACAAGAATTGTGCCTTAAATTAGTTGCAGAAAATATGATTTGAGTGTTCTGTCTTTGTGATGCAGAATACGCAAATATGGTATGTTTTCCAATCACCTGACTGTAATTTAAATCGCTGTATAAATTCGTAAAAGTTCACTGACTGTTAAGCTGTGGGCGTCTCTGTTACAATGTCTCCAGGGAGCATTCAGTGTCACTGACAGCTAGTCCACAGTACAGGGATGTGACCGCGGGGCGACCATTTTGTAAAGAGAATTATTGAACACCTGCCATTAAACAGTTTAGTATGACATAAGCAAGTTTTATTTCCATATCATTACTTGAACTTTGAAGAGAACATCAAAGAATGCATATTTATTTTTTGTTAGATTTTGGTGAAATAAAGAACTATTTGCAAAAAGAACTATTGTTCCTCAAATTAGTTGTGTGCGAGATAAGGTTTCAGTTTTCCATCAGTGTGATGTAGAATAGACTAGCATGTTCGGCAGCTGACGGTACAGTTTAAATCTCTGTATAAATGCATCAGATGCATTTATACAGAGATTTATGATCAAAGTTCGTTGACTGGTAAGACGTGGATGCCACTGTGAAATTGCCTTCAGGGAGACTTTGTTATCGTTGACAGCTAGTCCAAGGTACAGGGATGTAACTACAGGGGTCAGTGTATGATGCATTAGTAATGACACAAGCTGTCTGGGGCCCGGGTCTGATGTACTGCCAGGTGGGTTGGTAGGACGTGTGAAGGAGAACTCAGCACGGAAAGAGGGTGGGAAGGTAGGAGGACAGAAGAGATGGGTGGAAGGGAAAGGGGGAGGGAAGGAAGGGGGTGCAGGAGTGAGGGAGGGGTGATTGGAGGGTGGGGTGGATAAAGGGAGGATAGGTGGGCAGTTGTGTGTGGGAGGAAGGGATGATACAATGGAAGGGGAGGGAAGGGAAGGGAAGGGAAGGGAAGGGAAGGGAAGGGAAGGGAAGGGAAGGGAAGGGAAGGGAAGGGAAGGGAAGGGAAGGGAAGGGAAGGGAAGGGAAGGGAAGGGAAGGGAAGGGAAGGGAAGGGAAGGGAAGGGAAGGGAAGGGAAGGGAAGGAAGAGAGATGGAGCAGTGAGGTAGGGGTGATTGGAGGGTGGGAAGGATAGAGGGAGGATAGGTGGGCAGTGATATGTGGGAGAAAGGGAGAATACAACGGAAGGGGGTGATTGGTAGATTGGGAAGAAAGCATGGGGGAGGGTTATTAAAGAAAGAAGGGTCACATGACCAAATAAATCCTGGTAGGATTACTGTCAACATAGAGGTCACTACTGTCTTCACTCATTCTTAATAGAGTCACCTCAGTAGAGGTCACCCACCCCTTGTCAACCAATAAGGGCGCAGCAGATTGTTGCCACCAGTTTGTGCACAGGGGATGCACGTGGCTCCCTCTGTTGGCTAAATGTGTACTATTATATAAATCACAGCTAGTGAGTGTACAGTCTGCAGGCGAATTGTCTTCATACACAGGTGGGGACGTTATAGGTGCTTCCTCTGTGATAAAACGTAATGTAAAGTGTATGTACTAAAGTGTGAACAACTCATATAATGTATATGTACTCGAGCTTATGCCATACACTGAAGAACTGGTGAAGTATGTATGTCTGAAATACATATTCCAAAGTGACACAATTCTATTGGTAGTTAGGTGTGTTGTGTTAACAGCTTACTCTAAGTGAAACAAGTTAAAAGACCAGGCACTCTTCAGTACAGTTTCCAAAACACACAGTGATGGTGAGATATTCCAAAACTGTTGTAAAATATACTCTGTGTTGTGTGATAAAATGTGATTCGTAATTATAATCTGAAATAAATTAGTAACAGACATTACCATAATTACAACCAAATAACCCCATTCCCAAGTTAAAATGTGTTTCCATTAAAATCTTCAGTTTCAATATTCATTTGCGTTTTGCCAAGCTCTGCAGCAAATGCACACATTGAGCACAAATGGTTCTAAAATCAAGTCACGAATGAATTATGGTAATGAGATGACTAGAAGCTGTGGCTACCTGCAAGGTATTGACAACATGTCCTGTTCCATTGGTTCATTTTCATGTGTGCTTAATCAGGCTGAGGGAGTGTTGCAAACAGTGTGTGTAAGGGATGGGGTGCTCAGTTCATTCTGATCCAGGTTGTTCTTCAAATAGGTATGTCTATGAGGTGATATATACATAGTGACTAGGTGATGTAGTGTTCGATGTAATTGCGTAATTTGTGTTGTGTGGGGTGTAATTTTCCTACAAAGGAAAGGACATGACTATGTGAACATAATTCAACATATACTGTGTTATGTACATTTGATGTGTTACAAGATAGATGTGTGGTTATAGTCATTATGATGTCCACCCAAATGCTGTGTTGACATTGTGTGGGTTAGACAGATTCTTCACTGCTGCATGTTGTAATTGGAAAGAGGAAGAAGGGAAGCAGTTGTCATAATGAAAGTAGAGGGGAAGTGAGTCACAGCTGGCTGGGATTGACAGGGTTGTGTGTGGGGGAGGGGAACAGGGAGGGAGAGGGAGAGGGAGAGGGAGAGGGAGAGGGAGAGGGAGAGGGAGAGGGAGAGGGAGAGGAGGGGAGGAGAGAGGGACGAGTGAGGTGAAATTGACAATAGCAGCATGGGAATAGAAGATGGTGAGAGGAGAAGAGGGAGAGGTAATATGGAGAGAGGAAGAGGCAGAGGCAGAGATGAACAGACAAGTGTGGTACAGAACAGGAGAGAGCAAAGTATTGTGATGGACATGACTTGGCATAAGAACACATGACTCAACATTAGGTCAGAGAAGATAATGTGATGTGATCTATCTGCCATCAACCAGGAAGAAGAAGGCATTGTTTTGTGGCAGTCATTTTATATCAAAGGATACTCACAGGATTGGTTTATTTTCAAAATATTCTCTTTCCCCTAAAGCTAGAGACTTCACCATTACTTAGACATTTACCTGCTGCGTGGTATATCACTTATCTTACACAGACACTATAAACCAATGGCTTATAATGTTTCTTTTTCGTGAAATGTTACTCAGAATTAGGATAAATACTGGCAGTTGAAGTCCAGTTCTCTTCACTATGAGTCTGGTGCTCTGTTGTTACTGGTAGGATCAGTGTGAATGTTAGCTTGGAATGTTTCAATTAAGGCCTCCTGCTATCGTACTACTAATTAATGAAGAGATAGAGATTATAAATGATGTTAACTGAAGGGTGTAATTTGTTTGGACGTAACTTATGCACATCACAGTTTGTGGCACTGAGCAAAGATACTGACAGTTATGACATACATAGCATACAAACCTTTGTGACCTGTCCAGTGTCCAGTGTCCAGTGTCCACCCATCATGTGGATGGGTAGAGCCTCGTGTGGACAGGTAGAAATATTAGTGGACGGGTGCAAAAAGTCTTCAAAAATCACAGATATGTGATTTTTATATGTGTGTCACACATGTGTTTTTATAGTTTTTTTTTCAGGTCGTGAAACACATCTCAACTTGTTTGTATGTATAAGAATTAATATCCACCTATCCACCAAAAACAGGGTGACTGTTAAAAGTTGTATAGTGATGATGACAAATTATGGTCCTCTAGAGATGTAAGACCACAATAAGGTGCTCGTCCGCCATTACCTGACCAAAGAGTACCCTATAAATACAGCATTATGCAGGTTGTCTGAATTTCTGTGAGCACATATGTAGTGTGGAGTGAGTCAAAATGATGTTTTTGTGCAGCGTGGCATCAGAGCTGTCAAATTATGACAGCTGTCAGTCGGTGCATTTCTGCGTATTAATACAGTTGTCATTTTGCTTGGAGATGTAATCAGGGGCAATCCGTGGGTGGTTCAAGCAGAAATGGAGGGGTGTAAGGTTTGAAAGAAGTTTGTGGGACCCGGAGGTATTAGAACTTCACGAATATTCCACAGTACTTCTGTCTATAGAGGGTAAATATGCTGTGAAATTGTCAGTAACAGAGCTCATCAAGATTAGTAGGAAATTAAGGAAACGTCATAATGGTCGCCTATGGAAAATGCAAATGTGGTTTGACTAATACAGATTAATGTTTTCTTCTGTACACAGATCAAGCTGCGAATGGGGAACTTACTGAGTCCGGCCCCCTCAAAGATGTCTACCTCGTGCGTGACTACGCCACTTACACATCACAAATGTCGCAATCAGCTGTACCCGCGGGGAGACAACATCAACCGCTTCATTGTGCCCGACGACCTCGTCTCATGGAAGAAGGAATACCCCGAGTATAAACCAGTCGAGTTTGTCTCGAAGTCAGTGCTAGGCAAACCTGTCTGGGCAGACCCCGACTTCAAGTAAGTAACGCTGTCTGTGATTGGTGGAACCAGGGGACCATTTCAGTAACAAGATTTAACAAGATATAACAAGATTGCCACCTAGAGAATCAACTCAAGATGGCAGGTGGACAAGGAAGCCCTTTGGCTTATCGAGAGTCCAACCTATCTATCTAAATGTACCCCACCCTTCTTAGGTACATGTCAGTTTTATTTTTACAACATATTGACGCTACTAGCACCTACACAATCAGCCGATAATCTGTTCCATTCATTTACTGTTCTTTGTGAAAATGAACATTTTCTAATATCTAATCTACACTGCTTCTTTGCTAATGTAATTCCATGTCCTCTAGTCCTTCTCTCTTCCTTATCCGAGAAAAAAATATTTCTGTCAATATTTTCATACCCATTCAATACTTTAAAAACTTCTACCTGATCTCCTCGCAGTCTCCTGGTTTCTAGTGTTGTTAATCCACATTCTTTTAGACGCATTTCATAACTAATATTCCTGAGTTTTTGTATCATTTTGGATGCTCTTCTTTGTACTCTTTCTACTATATCAATATCCTTGTTGCGATATGGCCTCCATGCCTGTATGCAATATTCTAAATGAGGCCTAACTATTGTTTTGTACAGTGGTATTATTAGTTCTTTTTCCTTGTACATTATATTTCGCCTAATTAATCCAAGAATTTGGTTTCCCTTCGCTGCCGCAATTGCACACTGTTCTGATACCTCCATATCACATGGAACCAACTATGAACAGAGACGAGGGGGGCTACAGACTAAGTCACGTGTGGGACAGTCTATATGCTAACTAGCCAATATATCTGGCATTGCACAGACTGAAAATACCACCACATGTTTGGTACATTGTTTGGCTGTGTTTTTGTAATGTCATTAATGGATTTTACATGTAATCCCTTTTAACGCCACTGGCACACAAAAGAGATGTGTTCTCTATTTGTGTGATCTGAGTGTGCTATATGATGACTGCATCTCTCTCTCTCACTCTCTAGAGCTCTCTAGAGCTCTCTAGAGCTCCCTAGAGCTCTCTAGAGCTCTCTCTCGAGCTCTCTCTCTAGAGCTCTCTAGAGCTCTCTAGAGCTCTCTAGAGCTATCTAGAGCTATCTAGAGCTCTCTCTCTCTCTAGACCTCTCTCTCTCTAGAGCTCTCTCTCTCTCTAGAGCTCTCTCTCTCTAGAACTCTCTCTCTCTAGAGCTCTCTCTCTCTCTAGAGCTCTGTCTCTAGAGCTCTCTCTAGAGCTCTCTCTCGAGCTCTCTAGAGCTCTCTCTCTAGAGCTCTCTAGAGCTCTCTCTCCTTACAAGATGTTTTACACACACGTTGCAAATGAAGTATTGATTGCATATCACAATTAATGATCTACTGGGTACTATTGAGCATTTCATAGAAATTGCATGCTTTATTGTTGAAAATCACTTCGTATGATGATTTGCTATTGATTCTGAAGACCTTATTTAGGTTACACATTCATCTGGAAATTAATGTAATATGGACTTCTCATAAACCCAGACAACCACCAACGTCATGTATGGCTGAGCGGGTTACCTGAGGTTGCAGTCCTAACAAATGCGTCAGAGGGGCAGGGTGGGTTGTGGGGGGTTGTCACCAAGCATTGATGTGAAATGTAATCACTAGAGTGGCTCGCTGGTCAAGTGGAACATAATTTTATATTGATGCATTTCTGGATGTCTTAGGTGGTTTACCTCCGAACAGCCCAAAATTGGGCTAACACAGGAGTTTTCCTTCTCTAGAATTAGTGAGTCCACAACAGATTACACATTTACCCCCTGTGTGGGATCTTTTACTTCCCCTGGCATAGAAACCAGATAGAAGGGACCACCGGCTTTTAGTGTCTCTTCCGAAAGACGCATGCAAATATGGGGTGAACGTAATTGCCTAAGTTTCGAAATGCCGGTAGGTGGGATTGAACCACCATCCCCTCGATTGACAGTCGGGCACTTTACCGTGTGACCACCATGTCAACTTGGGACATCATATCTGTAAGATCATGACAAAAAATCCTTACGATCTGCAAAAAAACCTTACAAATTGTCAACACCCATTACAAAGCACAATCTTGGCATAGGATCCCGCTATAATACACCCCCATAAGGAATAACAAACAAAACACAACTTGATTTTGCACAGATCATTTATTATCGTGCTCTCTGTTGTAAGCAGCGGTAAAACTAAAAGCTAACTGTAATATTAAAACAATAAAGACAACTGCAATAAAATACCTAGTGACAAATAAATTCATCAATTGCACTGAATTATTTTAAATTAATAACAGTACTTCACTCCAGCTGTTTGTAAATACAGTAGTCCCTCTCTTCAGCAGACACTCTTGTATCCAAGCAAAAGTGTCCCTACATTGCAGGTGTCCTCTCATTGGAGGGACAGACGTTTTGAGTGACTGTTTTTGGCTCTAGACGCTAGATGTGCGCACCATTTATGACAGAAGTGTTTAGCCGTAAATGTTAATAATGTTACAAAAAAGGAAAAAGACATTAACAAAAATGTTTTATTTACCAGTCTTAATACTCCAAATATAAAAATATCCATGTTAATCTCATATAAAAATGTATGTTCCAGTTTGTTGTTTTAGAAAGAAGACATGGTTATAGATCAATAAATACTGTTCAGTAATTTACTTGTGTTCTAGGTATAACATTAGCATAGTAATTGTTTCAACTTCTGATATGTATCACACGTTGCAAAGAATATCTTGCATGAAAAGCAGCAGCATCTATATGATATTTTATTACACAACTAACATAATCTCTACATGTAAAACTTGAACATGGCATTTATTTTTTGTGAGCCAAACTAAGCCATGGTGACAGAGGCATGATGGGAGATATTTAAATCGCCATGCTTTCGTCTGTTGATAATAACAAGAATATGTTTTTAATTTACATGTCTAATATACTCAAATAATAATGCTTAGCCAAAAAGTACATACATTTAAAAAGATACACATGTAGTGTAGATACGTGGATGGACATTATTTGTATATTTGTGAATGGATTGCACTTCATTCTACAAGATTGGAACATATGCGATGGGCGATAATAGGGTATCGAAGCTGTTTGCGGGAGCTCCAATAAAGCTTATAAACAATTTCAACGACAGGCAAGGGGTATGCATTGCACCTAGGTATTTATTAGACTGCTTTCAATGCTCAGTCATCTCAGTAAGAAGTGATTTAAATAACTGCAATTCAGGGCATTGTTCAGTTTGTTGTCAGCACAGCTGGTGGCTGAGGATGAGCTCAGCCTCAGACTCGATTGCAATTAGTTAACAGGCATTGTCATTGCGCTGTGACTCAGAAAACATGCAAGACAATAGCCAGCCAGAAATAAAACCAATTATCCACTCCCAGTTGGGTAAACTAGGTAGAATTTGTTTGCGTTTGGTTCATTGGAAACAGGGTAATTTGCTCCTCTGTCCGCCGTCATTTTGTAAATAAAATATTTTGCAGTAAAATTCAGTGCCATTTTGAAATATTTCATGGAGATCGCAAAATAATATTTGTCTCAGCAAAATCATAAATATCCGTAAGGATTGCATCGTACGCCCGTAAGCCCGTGCAGATCGCAAACATCCGTAAGACTTACGGGAAAACCGTACAAGTTGACACCTCTGCACCATGCTGGTATACTATGTGGATTTGCTAACCACTACACTATCCACACTTGCAGTACCTGTGATCACCTCACATGTTCATGTCATGTGTTCATGTTCCAGAACAGAGACGCCAAAAGCCCCACCAAAGTGGAATGAATTGGATGGAGCTGTAGACAGACGAAGTTACTTGGGCAAATATGAAATTCACGATGGTGTTCCTAGGTGGGTAGGAAATGTAGCACTTTTAAAGCGACATGGTCTGTTCGTGGCTTTTAATTTGTATTGCATAATCATGTTATATGGTATAAATGTACCTATTATAGCATACAGACCATCAAAAGATGTTTTCAAGTACCATTTAGGGGTTGAAAATAGATGTAGTAAAGGTGCTTACTCTGTGTACACATCGGTGAAGAGGCATTTTTGAAACCGCGCTGTAGCTGTAACCCAGAAGGAAATGCATGATCACGTGATGCAGTATCACATGAACACAAGTTGGTGTGTTGCATGTGCTGCCCTGTCGTGTATTTGTTGTTATTCCTAATAGTATGAAGACAGTTTTTATGTGTGAATGCGATTTGTATGGGTGGGTATGTTTTTTCCAGGGGCATTACATTTATTTTTTTTAAACATGGTATATATTTGTAGTAATATGGTGTGTGCACATCTTAAGACCAGACAAGAGACATCCTATTATTAGAAAACCTTTATAGCCAATAACAACTAATTCGCTAACTGCCACACCCAGCCAGGTGCACAGCTCCCAGTTGGTAAAGGTCAAAGGGTGGGTGTCACTCGCGGCGATTTGAGTGACAGCGTCGGGATTCTTATGAACATTCGACGTTTAACATTACGAAGTCAGTTCTGTTTCATTAAGACATTTATTGGCGGTCAGGACGCTACAATAGTTATAGCTTATACTGATTAAAATGATTTTGCAATAAAAATTAAAAGCCACGAACTGATCATGTCGCTTTAAGCCTTGCTATGAACTTTCTATGTACTCTTAGATTTTGTTGTAATTGTAGCATTGTTGCATATGTTTGTTTGCAGTAAATTGTAACTGAGGTATTCTAGAAAGCTTTATTTAATTTAACAAAACCACATTTCTAGGGGCTAATATGTTTATTATTATTACACATGATTAATTTATCTGTAAAACTTGTAAAATTCAGAACACACACACACGGATGCATGCAGCTACACACACACACACACACACACACACACACACACACACACACACACACACACACACACACACACACACACACACACACACTCCTGTATACACATGCACACACACACACACGCACACACACACACACACACACACACACACACACACACACACACACACACACACACACACACACACACACACACACACACACACACACACACACTTGGCAGAGCAGAGCAGTAGTTTGTCATGAGAAACATGTTGTCTAGAATGTGGGAAAGTCAAACATCAAAGGCTATTGTGGTTAACTATGCTCATCTCAACATTATTGCCAGTCATTTAGTTTTGAAATTGGATGTTTTGTTTACCATTTGAAAGTGTTGCAGGCAGAATTTTTGAAACTGGAAATAATTGTTCCGACCTTAATACAGTAACTAAACACAAATTGACAGGCAGTAAACCTTCAACATGCATGTTGTAGTTATAAGAGCATAATATTAAACGGAAAAAATAAACTAGGAGCTGGCATCTTCACTTTACCCACAGATGTCTACCTGTCTCATGAACTGTTGTACCTGTCACATAAACTGTTGTACCTCTCACATAAACTGTTGTACCTGTCACACAAACTGTTGTACCTGTCACACAAACTATTGTACCTGTCCCACAAACTGTTGTACCTGTGCCACAAACTGTTGTACCTGTCACACAAACTGTTGTACCTGTCCCACAAACTGATATACCTGTCACATAAAGTGTTGTACCTGTCACATAAAGTGTTATATCTGTCACATAAACTGTTGTACCTGTCACATAAAGTGTTGTACCTGTCACATGAAATGTTGGCTTGCAAAAGGTGTCAAGCTGTTACGAATGAATGCCAAACTTATGGAACATTTGGTCATTCTGTTCGTATATGTTGTTGAACATCTGGCCCAAAATTGTACTTTAGGACAAAACATTGACATTTTAAAACGACCACCTGACATCAGCACTCGGGAGCAAGAAGTGCAGACAGCAACGAGAGATTGTTTCACACGATGATGTGTGTTTATTTTAAAATACCTCATAATAAAAATAATTTAAATTATATAAGTTAAAATACCTCACCCCTTTTAAAATTCCTTATGCATTCCCATGATCCTTTGCAGGAATCCAGTTGGACGAACAGGGATCTGTCTCCGAGGCACCCTTGGTCGCTGGGGTCCAAACCATGCTGCAGACCCCATCGTTACACGGTACGCTGTAGATGCTGTCAGTTGAAGGCTGTCTTCGCAGTGTTCTTGTTTGTGCTCTAGTCTCTATCCCTGTGCTCTGTGTCGATGCATCAATTGTTTATTGTTCTCCATCACCTGTCACTGTTCCCTCCGTGCCATCTCTGCTCATAATGTCTCGCTGTTGTTTTCTCCTTTCCAAATATGCCAGATCTCCTGATCATTTCATCTGAATGGGAATGGGTTTGTAAATATTGAGAGAAATATTTCTTTCTCGGTTAAGGAACAGAGAAGGACTAGAGGACATGGAGTTACATTAGCAAAGAAATCTCAATGTAGACTAGATATTAGAAAATTCTCATTTTGACAAAGAACAGTAAATGAATGGGATAGATTATCAGCTGATTGTGTAGGTGCTAGCATAGTCTCGCTTAACCGACTGTCGGTCGGCTGCGGAACTACGCCGAGAAGACAGTCTGGTACCATTTATGGCTTTTGTTTGGTATCCGCGTGATCTATGCAAAGCTGCCACCTCACGGACACTGCCGTAATATATATTTTTTATAAACAACTGCAAATTTGTATTTCTATTTATTTTGTGTTAATATAAGTTTAATTCTGAATAGTTTTTATAATACAGCATTATTTGATAAAAACGTATCCTTATTTAATCGGTATGCTATCCATGTGGGGCTAGACAATGCTGCCACCTCACGGATACTGGTTAATCCTGCCGTAATTCTTATTTTATAAACAACTGTAAATTTGAATTTTTACTTACTTTTGTGTTAATATTCAATGTTGAATACTTTTCATATGATATTATTATCTTGTAAAAGTATATCATTATTTTAATTTATATTTCCTAGTTGGCCTGAGAGTCAATCAGCGTCTCTACCCTAATATGGGGTAAGGCTACCCAGATGTAGAAACTTAAGCCCATTAATGTCCCAGGCAGAGTTGTGGGGCTTAAAAGTGCTGCCACCTCACGGAGTCTGGGTAACCGAGGCTAGTGCTAGCAGTGTTAATGTTTAAAAATAAAATTGACATATACATAAGAAGGGCGGGATTTACTTAGATAGTTAGGTTGAACTCTCGATAAGCCAAAGGGCTTCCTTGTCCAACTGCCATCTGGAGTCGATTCTCTAGGTGGCAAATAATATTATGTTAAATCTTGTTAAAACATCTTTCTCTTCAGTCCCCACTCCCCAGTCAAAGGACATTCACCCTCTTTAGTGGATATTTTCCTTCCATTATTTATTTCTCGCCAGCTGCTTCTTGACTAGTTTCCATTTAATCACAGCAACCAAGGACTCATTTTACTGTGATTGTATTATCATGATTTACTAGAAGACAATGCACATGAGGTTTTTTCACGTTTTCAAAATCTGCCCTTGCGCTGTCCGCACTACAAGAGTTATAAGTTTTCTGTTTTCTGACAGATAAAGTAAATAAATAATTACAGATTATTAATTTTTATTATATCAGCACCAAGCCAAACCAAAATACTTTCTGTGTTGTCTTGAGGGTGTTACTTTTAAAAGGTGTGTTTTAATCATTAATGTTGTGCAATTCAAGTGATACATAATCATTGTAACTATTACAAGTTGCATGCTAACTGACCGTTTGTTGATGTTGGTGATTTTTTCAGATGGAAGACAGACAAACAGGGGAAGAAAGTAGTCGACAAGTCAACAAAGAAACAAATTTTGCAGTTTGTGTGCATAAAACGCCACGACAACGGGGACTGGGCCATACCAGGGGTGTGTATTTAAGATGTGCTCAATGCAAATTTTGGTTGTCCAATGTCAGTTCATGTATGTGTATATAATATATATATTTGTACAACCTGTATGCATAGGAATGCATGGCTGTAACACATGCATATACGCCACACCACCACACCATACCACACCACACCACACCATACCACACCACAACATACCACCAGACCACACTACACACACCACACACACACACGGGATGACACGCCACACACATACCACACATACATACCACACCCCATACACACGCCCAACACACACACACACACCACACACACCACACACACCCCCCACACACACACACCACACACACACCACACACACGCCATACACCCCACACACACACGCCATACACACACACACACACACACACACACACACACACACACACACACACACACACACACACACACACACACACTAAATAGAATATTATTTGAGTGGAATTGTATCATGATCTAATTATGATTGCATTGTTTGTGGCCATGCAGGGAATGGTGGACGCTGGCGAACAGGTGTCAACAACGTTAAAACGAGAATTTATGGAGGAAGCTATGAGCAACACATCCACGGATCAAAAAGACAAAGTTGCAAAGAAGATTTCTACACTTTTTTCTAAAGGAAAAGAGGTAATTAATCGACCTGCACTCTTAGTTACACCTAGATATTTGTGTTCGGTCATGCATGTACAATTCGGTTAATTAATGGTTTCGTACCACAAGTATCTAAACTAATTTCTCCATAATTTATTATTGTTTAAACTGTAGATTTTGATATACTTATACAAAACACTGTATGTTTACTAGGGAGAATCCAGAATGCTTATCTCTTTTTTAAATCCCCATTGACTGTTTTTAATAACGTGTAGGTACATCAATGATAACAGATTTATTTGACCAAACTTGCTACCATAACATTTGATGTTGTTCAATAAATTATGCTTTTGCAGAATTATTGGAATGCAGAAAAAATTGTTTGTCCTTTGCACTTTTTTATATTACACTTGCATAATATGAACAAAGAGAAGCGTGTCACATGGCATACAACAAGCCATGGTGATTGCTGTAGTTTGTATATAAATGATGGAAAGTCTCAGAATGCAACTTTAATGGTTTGCACTTGTTATTGGTTTGTATTGGACATTTGATGTTTTGCACAATGCCTTTTTCTATTACTGTAAATCAAAAAGCCAAATATCCAGCAATATGTTGGGGTGGTTTATGTAGCTTAGAATACATTTTTGAAATCCTTGCAAAAGTTGCAGAATGTTTGTCAGATTTCTGAGGCAGTTATGTACAGAAAGTGTTCCATGCATTTCTGTACATCGCACTGTCTGCCACAAATCATCGACCTAAGAAATTTGATTACTTGTGTGAGCTTAAAAGCTATGACATTATCTCTTCTGGTTCCATGTTAGCTAACTAAGAAATAAGTTGTTCTTATTTAGATTGAGTTAAATATGTTGCAAACGGGTACCCTTGCACTGTGCAGGTGTATAAGGGCTACGTAGATGACCCACGAAACACAGACAACTCATGGATGGAGACAGTGGCAGTGAACTTCCACGATGAGAAAGGCGACAATGTAGGCATGTTCAAGTTGCATGCAGGTATGTAGCAGTGCTGTCAGTTTTTGTTTTATTGTATATTATTTGTTTGTGAAAATTTTCATGTTGGCAGTACATTATTCCAAACAAATTTCATAATTACACAACTAGCTATGTTCGACATACTTCTACGTTTCGACCACCATCGGCGGCCTTCTTCAGGAACTGAATGTTCAGTGGTCACTGCTCGCTAGATGGCAGATGGGACAGTCTGCTTGCAATGCCATCTAGCGAGCAGTGACCACTGAACATTCAGTTCCTGAAGAAGGCCGCCGATGGTGGTCGAAACGTAGAAGTAAGTAGAACATTGCTAGTTGTGTAATTATGAAATTTGTTCGGAAAAATGTATATTATTTGGTTCATGAAGATATTATTATTTTACTTTTTTATTAGCAAAGAAAAAGCCAGATTGCAAGTGAACAAGGAAGTGTTACTATGTGCAATGATGCTCTTGATGATACTCACACAGATGTGTTGAATCACTCATTTCTATTCCTTTTGTGGGAGTTGAGTTTTTGTGATATATAATCTACACTGTCCCTTCACTAAGGTTACAATGTGTCCTCCAAGTCTACGTTTCTGAGGTGTATTCCAACATTAGTTTCATAACCATTCAATTTATGACAGAACAACTCAACATATTTGTTAAGGTATAATCATTTTTTTTATTTCTTTGGCAAAATGGGACAGCCTGGCCATATCTCTCTGGGGTAAGCTGTGACACCAAGAGGACTGGCTGTGAGGCCCAGATATTTCGCACGACCGGACATGCAATGGTCCTGGGACAGTTAATGGTCATAGTCACATGACTGTGGCCATGTGACCAGACGATCCTGAGGCCTGCATCCCTCTGGGTGTCAAACCCTCCCCGTTTCGAACGGTCTCGTGGTGGCATGGTGAAAAGCACATGGAGAAGGAGAAGAATAACTTGTGTGTGTCTCTATCAATTGCTGAGAAGAATGCCCACTGCTGGGTTCAGTAGGATGCTGGATGGATGCTGATTGGTCCCACAGGAATCAACCAGCTTGAACTGGTTTGGTGTGTTTATAAATGAGGATCAGTCATCCTGTCATAAACTCTGCGCAGTGACTAACGCTATGCTTCAGTATCTTAAAAACCAGAGTTTGCCCCTGTTAATCGCCTTATTTCTAGGCAAGAGTGTGAGAGAGAGGGACAGGTCGACTAATGTTCATTGTTCTGTTTCTGTGTAGGAGACGACGCAGTGGGGGTACAGTGGATGGACATCACTGGAACGTTGCAGCTGTTCGCGAGTCACTCCGAATTTGTCAAGAAAGTAGCTGAACTGCACAATGCCCACTGGTGATGACATCACTGTGATGACGTCACTGTGATGACGTCACTGTGATGACGTCACTGATGACGTCACTGTGATGACGTCACTGCGATGACGTCACTGCGATGACGTCACTGCGATGACGTCACTGTGATGACGTCACTGATGACGTCACCGTCGGTAGTTAGTTATCACAAACTCATGATTGCAAAGAATAATATTTGTACCACTGAACTGCCCCACTGAGGCTTGGTTCAGGAATTAAAAATGTAGTTGACTAAATTTGTGACGTAGCAGAGGCACCAATGTGATATGATATAACGTATATGAGGTTGTTAGGTGAAGGTAAAAAATGTCCTAAGAATGTTGTCGCAGTGTGACAACACAAGTACATATAGTCACAGCGTTTATGTTTGTGTCATGTCTGTTATGAAATATAAAGTTTGTTTGGCTTGGTGGAAAAATGTGATACATACCTTTATTTAATCTTACTGCGAGCTAGTGTTGCTTCTATGATTGGTTGCAAAATGGGGATTTATAATTGATTCGTTGACATCTTAATAATACCATAGGTTTCATGTTGAGAAAAGTAAAGTGGATAACAAGCCTTAATTTGATTCAGATACACTTTATTTATGATTTGAAGGTGTCGGTGAACTACGTATTCATTCATTCACTCAGACAATCTTTCCATAACACGTATAGCCACCAACTAGAGAGTTGTTTGTGATAGGGGATTGCTGCTGGATACCATGCTGATGTCGAAGTATCATTTTACATTTATTTCTTGAAGTGTGTTCATCTATTGTAGCTCTGGTGCTGAAAGTGTAACAGATCTTTTTGTAACAGAAATTGTACTTGAATTACTGCTGTCAAAATGCTGATTGTAATATGTGCAAAGCGTTTACTTGTTTGAGGCATTCGTCTGCAACTCAAATGTGGTCAAATTATTATACGTTTACTTGTGTGCATGGCAACTTATTTTATGCGTGTGCTTTGCCAATTTGTTAAGCTTATGGGTATTACGTGTACCAATATTTTGCTGTTTGCCGCAAACATTGTGTTAATCATATGAAACTGCTGCCAACAATTTCGTTGTTTCTACTTGAGTGGATTTAGTAGGTGACTAGTAATGTTGATACATAGGCAGTACATTATTGTCATGATCCTACAGCGTGGACAGGATAAATAACGTGGCACACACAAGGTGTTTTAAAAATACAAATTCCTCCATTTTGTGTACGGACATATTATTATGGTGCATGTGATATGTTTAATCAAAATGATGTGCTATTTCAATAGGAGTGGTGTGTTGTTAGGAATGTGCACGCAATGAAACGTAGAAGTCACAAAGCTTGTTTTTGTGACATTAATCATCGAAGGGATGTATTTTATCAGATATCAAATGCAGCACATATTGTCATGGATACGCATTCAAGGTATTTTTAAAAGAATGGATAGTCAGAGTGATGAAATAGAATGGTAATACTAACACTTCTATAGTGCCTAAATCATTAAGAATCTGAGCCCAGAAATGTGACATAACAAAATCATTAAGTGTAATCATGAAAGGAAACAGGCAGGAATTGTCATTGTCGCATGGCCAAAGTTCAGGGTGGGAATGCGATTTCAAACAAACATGACTATTTAATAGTCACATGGTCCTGGGGATATTGGAGAAATTGACTAATTAAGATTATTGTTGAGTAGAAGAGACACGGTGTGTAATAATAGCTATTTTGGCCTGATGTACAACCAAAAGCCAATACAACAACATAAATACGGGTGGTGATGCTGAGAGGCATGATGGGTAATTTCTGTTTTAGCTAGATGGCCGGAGGAGGCATAGATGTCCTATAAAATATGATCAGTAACAGTGACATTCCAATTTTATGTTTCACCGCATCTTACAGTTAATCTAAACTGTTCGACTCAACATCTCAAGCCAGGAGTGGTAATAATAGTATCTGGTACACACACATGTACAGAATTTTGCTGAAGCAATTGTACCTTTCCCCCTATAAATATTTGACGTTATTGACTGTCTGTAGTCTACCAGCCATGCTCAGATAGGATACATTTACTAATAATTATTGAATGTTGTTTACTAAATTGGAAACTTTCACGAGCAACACACTGAAATGACGAACAATGTGTAATGGAATTTAACGGACAATATTCAGAAGGTCGTTTTAGTAAATATACGAGCTGAAAATAACATTATGGACATGGCATAAGTATGGTACTAAGCTGCAGAATGTCACTAACACCCAACACATGTATAAAATGTCCAGAAATCTACTGTTTTGTTTGAAATTATGCAGCAAGACCAGCTGTGTTAGCAATATAGATGCATCTAAATAGGTGTATCTGTATATCTATCTATATATAGAAATATATATAAATGTATGTGTTAAAAAGTTTGTGTCTTCCATTCGCAATCAGCAGCACAGCCCACACGTTTGTTACGGCTGTCAGTAGTTGTAGAAGGGCGTAGTTTGTGCAAAATGTAGGTACACATTCAGAGATTAAGCAGTGCCTTCTTGCACGTAGTGGCGAATCTTGGAATAAATACAAACGTTGCTTGAGAGACGTTGAAGTTCTGTCATTTGAGAGGCGAGATCACATGTGTCTTTGTGTTCTTGTGATATACGTTACGAGGAAGGGCACCACCTGAAATGGTAGGGCATGGCTCCTGAATAGGGGAGAATGGGCATACAACTTTATTCAGAAACTTGTAATTTTGACGTTCTGATGCTGTCACATGATAGGCTAATTAGCCATGTGGTTATGCGTCCTATTGCCAAAGAATGAGTAATATTTGATAACAGTAACTTTAGTAATTATTAAGTAAAATATTGTCCTGCAGATAAAGTGCTTTGGGGCATCATGCCGGATCATCTATCGCCTTTTTGCCAATACACAAATTGAAAATACCCCATACTACATACACGGGGTCTGGGAAACACAAACAAGTGGTTAGCCCAAATATGTGGTTTACTAGCCACCGCAAATAGTCTATGGTGATATATATATATATATACATATATATATATATGAAATGCGAAAGAAAATATTACAAATTAAGTACCCATATCCATTTAATCGATAAGCTGTCGATAAAGGACATATGATCACAACATTATTCTAAGTCAACCATTTGATGTTCTGATTTGTTAATCATACAAACCGATGCATATGCAAAACAATTTGTTATGGCAATTCAGGCGGCTAATATTTACATGTTCCCAATTATAGTATTGAAAGCATTGTTTTCCAGTTGATATTGCTTAGACTCACCACATGCTCAAATCACTCTTATTAACAGAACCACATTACAGCCAACACTGTACAATATAGAAACACGTTTTTCCCTCGAACTGTAACCATATGGAATTATCTAGAAGCATTGATTATACATGCAAAGGGGCCCCAACAATTTAACAAACTATCACCAGCTTGCCCCTGCAATGTAACGTCGAACAACCATCATCATTGGTGCGATACTCAGCTCCAGCTGGGATTTTCCAATTCTGACCAAATGAGTGATGAGTCTGGATTTGACATTTGCCGTGAGTGCCATCTACAGCCAGATGGCATGATTTTGATGAGTTTTAGGTTTGTTCGGATAAAAACTAAATTAATATCATCTGTTTTAACATTTCCAGCTATCCCACACTATGTATACAAAGTAAAATGTGTAGTTTAATGCAATCTAATATTTCTGTGGTATCTAAGCCCATGCTTAATGCAAAACTTTAACGGCCATTTTCTCCTGTTTTACTTTTTGACCCCTACCATTCCTAATGTGACATAGCTTCGCCAATGTTTGTAGTAGACTCATATTTTGTGAAACACTGTAATGTACTACATCTCCTCTTTCCAAATATGTAAAAAAAAAGTATATCAACATATTTCCTACGTATAACTCATTTGGTTAATTATTGAACAGATTGGGGCCTACACGGTGAAAAAAAATCATGCAGTGTATGAAAATACATACCAATGTGGTCAGAATCCACTTTTGTTTGGACTGACAATGATATTATATACATTCTTGTACCTCTACACATCACCAAATAAAACAAAAGTGTACTACTTTGAGAAGTAGGTTTTGCCGACGACAAATTCGAAGACAAAGTGACTCATCCCGTCACGCATGGCCTGGTCTGCTTCAGTCACGCATGGCCTGGTCTGCTTCCGGCTCCAACGGGTTGGTCACAAAGAGTGACACGCGTGATCGTTGCGGTGGTATCGTTTTGATAACACTCAGACTCAGTAAGGAGTTTATCTTCCTGCATAAACGCTATTGTAATTTGCTGCCACGGGTACATCTGACCTTATGTTATGTTGTGCTTCTGTCATCAATTGGAAATATAACTCTTCACATTTTGGTTTTCGCATTGCGCCTTTGAGTAACAATTAGAAGATTTGATCGGTAGAGCCGACACATTTAACAATAAGTGTGACACTTCACTGTGATTTCGCAGTTGGTTCTTATGCTCTTGTTAGTGACGTCAGCAGAATAGTTTCCAGGTCTAACCAATCACAATAACTAATCCGACAGAGGGCGCTCTAACCCAACTAGGGTCCCATTTATGCTTGACACATGCATGCATGTGTAGCAGTATAATGTTATAATTATTTATGTCATATGTAACACAACCGACCTTTTACATCATAACGATCGTTACTGAATATTGTTTGCAACTTGTTAGTATGGTATATAAACAGACCTATGTCATTCAGTTTGAATATTATTTTAATCGTATCGTTTTTATTTTTAATATCTTACCTCGAGACCGGACAGTAGTTGCCCAAAACTGAGCATTGAGACCGTCTCAAGATTTATTTTCTGATGTTGCAGTTCACTATTGATGTATTTTGTTTCATATGTTTTGTATCCGTAGTCAAGGCTGGTTAATTTGAAAAATTATAATTATACAGGTCTGGGTGACCTCTGCAATCTCTTCGGAAACGTGACTTCAGTTCGTTTACTGTCCTGGCCTGAACTGTGTCGTCTGACAGGGAGTTCCACATTTTAACCACTCTGGTCGAGAAGAAGTGGTGTCTGTAGCCAGTTGCTCTCTGGGTTGGGAGTTTTTCACTGTGCCCTCTTGTGGTACCACTGCCTCTTTTGAACGTCAGCTTTGATGGGCACTGTGAGCATCTGCAGTCCTGGTTGACCGAGTCTATTCCTTTGGTATTTTTAAAGGTCTGGATTATGTCTGTTCTCTGTCTTCTGTAGTTCAAGGTAGGAAGCTGTAATTATTTTAGTCTGCTGTTGTATGGTAATCCATATAGCAAAATCATGGAACATTGTCATATGTATATTATGTTGATGTTTGGGCAATTTGGAGTATAAATGACCTTTCCCGCTCGTTTTGTATTATTAAAACAATTTATCAAATTGCACACGGCGAAATTGTGGACTGTCAGTATACGAAAGAATATGCAGATGTTTCACATGTTCGGAATCCGGTGTGTATAACTTAGCAAAATGTCGTATTTGTGATGACTAGAGACATGTTACAATCAAACGAAATGTTCGTCTCCGTCTTCGTCTTATTCTTCTAGAACGGTGGTCAAAACGAATCAAGACAGAGGAACCAAATGTACTGCGATTAGTTGTGCTTTATTTGGCTTTGTTTATGTGATGCAAGAAAACATAGGATATGATAATTTTCACCGATGCGACAGTAAATAATTGTTTCCTAATAGCAACACACATCCTGTGCTCAAATAAGATATATGATTATTCGTTTTTGTTTGTGTTTTGCTGTAACGTAGAATTGTGACATTAAGAAAACATCTCTTTGGTGCATGTGTACATGATACGTCAGCCTAGACCACAATAGTAACCCTGATATTTCTGTGTAACAACAGGCTGGTTTCATCTAGGCATATATTCGAATTTAAACAGTCACAACTACGATAAAACATCACGCAAGTGATTGGTACATTCTGAGGAAAAGGCAATATTGGAATGTGTCTCCGTTAATTAGACAATAAGCGCACAGTGCTACATTGCAATGATCCGGCTGTGACGTCAACTATTAGTTGTGTTTACGCTCGAAAAGTGGATATTGTGTTGGATTTTTATATTCCCTTCAATACGCAACAGAGTATCAGTTATAATTAACGAGAAACTCAAAATATCATATTGTGCAGCATGGTTTTGTAATATTTTACAATTTATGTCTAGATTGATAGAATTACGTGATCTCTACCGGATCTGTTCTGTGGGACATGGATATAAACACGTCACAATATACATGAAGCAGATTACATATCTGAGTAGCTAACAAAGGTTTATAAGAATTTTAGCAAAGAGTTAGCCAAAACATATGGGTTATGGATGCGATGCAAACTAGACTACTGTAGTCATTTCGGCGAAAGGCGAACCAACTACGCTCGGATCGGTGGGGTAGGCGTTCCACCCTAACGACACTGTCCGAGTAATTTAAAGGCTATATATTCAAAGCAGTAATAAGTAGTTCTTGTATGCTACTGGCTTGAATGTTTTTCATATAGTTGCAAATGCTTAGTGAAGAACAGAAATTGTGGAAAGAACTGGTTTAAGAAGCCATCAATGGTAGCCCAATGATCTTTACGGGTTATAGGATAAGGGGAAGGGTGAAATATTTAATAATTAAAAACTCTTACTGAGAATAATTATGGGTCGGTTTATTGGGAATCATGGTAGGAAGTTATCCGCACTGATGAGTTGCATGCATTAGTCGTCGGGGAGACAATTGGCAACACAATCATAGACACATCCGCAGAGACAAGCATAGCGTATGGGTAACATTCTACTTGCGATTGGATTCGCGTTGCTACCAGCATTTTGCCGTCTGCGCGTCCGGGTTGTTGGTCGGAGAACAGAAGCTCATATAAGGGAATGCACATCGTCAATAGTGAGAGAGTTGACGTGGCGATGGTCAGCTGCATCGAGGGCGACAACTGCCCTGACACGACGGCACCTAGAGCGAGGCATCGACGGTTTGTCCATAGCCGCAAGCTTTACCATGAGTAGGAGGCGGCAGTACGAGGTATAGCAAGCGACGTTCTCCAAGCGATTGTACTCCTCGTCGCTTGCAAGCAGTTCCTCTTCAGAACTGGCGTTGGCGTCGAATGCAGATGCTTTGGCGTTGCTCGACGTGTTCAAGGACATGTACTGCTCCAAATCGTGGCTGTTGACGTCCATCTATCTGGTAGACCGATTTATTGCGTTTCCGACGTGGAAATGTCTGTGCCTGTTTTCTGCTTTGGTCTTATTTCACATGTGTATTTTGTCATGTGATTGCTTTCGCCAATCATCGGAGTTGATGTCTGCGTGAAAACCCTGAAAATGTCGAAGTCTAGTTTAGTAAACAACCGTGATTAACATAAACGTTGTTTGTAATGCAGCCAGTACAGGAACGTAACTGTCTTCCCTCAACGTCAAACCAAGGAATCTCATAGTGGGAATGAAATGGTGTTATAAAACCTTAAAGGATCAATAGGTCTAAACATAAATACAAACACGGCATTATGGTGGTAACGTGGACACCCAAGGGAAAAGGAAATGTGTTACCTCCAGGAGTTACTGGCAAGCTACCCGTATAATTAAATCGAGGAGTTTGATTGGTGTGAGGACCTTTGCTAGGGAGTAAAGTTTAACACGCTTTGAGCAGTTCATATGACTGGTGTACGGTGCCATATTTATTAATTTGTTTACCTATTTACATGTATATACACACCCGTGAACGGGTCATACCTACGTCCCGGATTTGCTGGTGTTAAAAAAAGTTTTATTATTATAAAAACGTACCTGTTCTCCTTGTGAACTTCCTGTGCTTGTGCGAATCAAACAACCTGGAAAAGTCTTGGATATAACGAGAGTATCTCGGAACAGTAATGCATGGTATGGTAAAGTAAGTTAATGTGTGGTAGGTAGGCCTAGCCTAAGATAACTATGGCGCGGTTAGGGCAAGTCCTGGTTATATTTTTAAAACTACTTTGAACTACATAAGATACATCCACTGTGTTACAAATAGAAACTTTGACCGGTAGAGCCGACGTATTTAACAATAAGTGTGACACTTCACTATGATCTCGCAGTTGGTTCTTATACTCTTATTTGTGACGTCAGCAGAATGTTTTCCAGGTCTAACCAATCAAAGTAAACAAAGCAACTTACGCGGTCAACATGATATAAGTCATGTGACACGACCGTGAAATTCAGTCCGCTGAAGAAGGCTGTGAGAGACAGCCGAAATATACGGAAAAAAGAAAAAGGTTTCTTGAGAGGTAAACCATTTACTAATTAAAAGAAACCGGATCATTGCATTCGAATAATTTAACTTACGCGGTCGTTTGACGTAAATTAAGCAAGTTAGAACGATCATTGACAGCACAAACAGTATATGTAATATGTACTGTCTCCCTCTTACGTCACCTCACAAACAGTTTACGTAATACGTACTGTGTCCGCTTACGTCATCTCTGATGTACCATTCGCATATAATGATTCACCTTCCTAATTAGCCAAGAGAAACATCATATTAATTACTTTTATATTTATCACTTGGAATGTGAACACAATTAACAACAACCGTGTCATTCACGGGTGTACGTGCGTGCTTGTGTATTATCGCTCACATGTCGGGTAGTTGCTGGATGTTCCTGATGGGTCTCCGCTGACAACTGGCTCCTCGTCGAGCGTCGATGACGTCTCGTCTCGCTCTGCACGGTGTACTTGGTCGGCGCGCTAGTTCGTCGCGTCCCCGGCATCCAGGGCGGGGAGATACGGCAACTATGGATGGAGTGCCGAGCGGGACGCGGGGAGGTCGGCTGTATGCACCTCACGTAAAGACTCTCGTTGAGGGTGTCCGGGTCGCTCAAAGACGACACATCGCCCGTTGGGCACCATAGCGGGGACATCTTCGGCCTAGCTAGCACTGGCCGACAACGACAAGGATCGTGATACTTGGCCAAACAGCAACGTATTAGATTACAATGATAAACTATATATATATATATATATATATATATATATGTATATGTATATGTATATGTATATGTATATGTATATGTATATGTATATGTATATGTATATGTATATGTATATGTATATGTATATGTATATGTATATATATATATATATATATATATATATATATATATATATATATATGTATATGTATATTCATATATATATATATATATATATATATATATATATATATATATATATGTTTATATTATATATATATATATATATATATAATATACACATATATATACATATATAATACACATATATATATATATATATATATATGTGTATTATATATGTATATATATGTGTATATTATATATATATATATATATATATATATATACCGCGTGCAGTATATATGCCAGTTCTATTCATCCCATTCCGCTCTCGTGCCATTTATCATTGATATTAAGCTCTTCAGGGTCTCCGAAACCCTCGATTTACAAATGCCACAAAATACCACTTACAACCTCTCAAAAAAACTTGTAGTAGCGAATTATAATTAGCAATGTAATTTTATTCATGTATTGTAAGCAGATAATCTTTAGAGGTATACACATATGACAACTTTTCTTCAGAATATCCCGTTTTTCTTACGTAATTATTTTGGTGTAGGTCTGAATATGCAGGCTATCGTTAATGTAGTTTCACGGAAACATTCAAGACGTTATCGTGTCCTACCAGAAGAACGCATCTTCCAAGCAGCATTCCTGTAGACAGCGGCGACGCTTCCGCGAGCATCGCTGCGTCTGGTCAGCTTCGACGGGGAACTAGTGTCTGTCTTTACGTCGCCGCTGACGTCATTGACGTTTGGCGCATCGGCTGTCATATCATAGTTGACTTTGTTGACATGTTGTGGGTCAGTAGCTGTTAAGTTAGAATTGACGTTGGTGGCATTTTGCTGGTCGGCTGTTATGTCGTCCTTGATGTTGTTGACAGTACTCGGGTCAGCTGTTGTATCATAATTGACACTTGTGACACACTGTCGGTCGGTTGTTTCGTTGTAGGTGACTCCAGTGACACCATGTGCGTCGGTTTTTGTGTCAGAATTGGCGTTGGTGACACTTGGCGGTTCGGCTGTTATGTTGCTGTTGATTGTGGTGTCACTTGTCGGGTTGAAGGTGGTGACACTTGGCGGGTTGACGGTGGTGACACTTGTCGGGTAGATGGTGGTGACACTTGACGGGTCGCCATCTTTGGAAATGACAACGTTATCCAGCGAGACTGTACTGAATGTTGTCCGAGTGGTGTCACCAAGCACGCCCTGAATGCTTTCTCCTGAACCGGCGTCAATCGTAATAATGGGAATACATAATCTAGCAATGTCATCTGCATCAATGTTCTTGCTGACGTTCAGAATTTCAACTGCCTCGTGTTCCTCGCTAATGTCATCCAGGTCGTCTCGGTTGTTTACGTTTTCGACAACGTTCTTCTCGTCTGGAGGAGATGTTCTACGGGCTTACATACATTATATAATTAGGACAATTAAATTTGTTTCAGTATTTCTGAAAAGGAGGATGCCAGCTTCTCTCCACAGAATCACCCAGCTGTAATTTGTAATGGGAAGTATATTGTCTAGAACGTGGAAAAGTTAAACAGCAAAGCGTATTGCTGTTAAAACTGCTCACCTTAACATTATTGCTAATTAGTTTTTCCTTGGAAACTGGTTGTTTTGTTTACCATTCGAACGGGTTGCGGGTGGAATATTTCAAATTGCGAACATTGTCTCGAGCTTAATAATGTAAATTCACACAAATTGGCTGGCAGTAAACATTCAACATGCATATAGTAGTCATACGAATGTAATATTAAATGAAAAAACAAAACCTATTAGCTGGCAACCACGCTCTAACTTGTTGAACAAATAACTTTTGAATAATCTACTGAAATTCCATTTGATGTTCTTTTGCCACGAACAAATTATTATCAATTGAACCATGACATAGATTAAAAATTCCACAATCGTGCTAAAAAGCCAATAAGAGGTGAATGTGTGTGTGTGTGTGTGTGTGTGTGTGTGTGTGTGTGTGTGTGTGTGTGTGTGTGTGTGTGTGTGTGTGTGTGTGTGTGTGTGTGTGTGTGTGTGTCTGTGTCTGTGTGTGTGTGTGCGTGCGTGCGTGCGTGCGTGCGTGCGTGCGTGCGTGCGTGCATGCGTGCGTGCATGCATGCATGCGTACATGTGATTGTGTGCATGAGAGTGCTCCCGTTTGTGCACTTATGTATATATATATATATATATATATATATATATATATATATATATATATATAAAGCATAATTAGGAACAAGGAATATCTCAATCAGCGACAGGTATATACCGGTCGTTCCCATCTTGTCGTCGTCTGCCGTTGCCTTCCCGTCTCTGCCCGATGAGACATCGCTGTCGTCGCTGGCTGGTCTCGACGGGTCCGGCGTCACCTCCTCGACCTCTTCGACTGGCGGATCGTCGTGCGCCAGGCTGCTGACAGACGGATGTTGTGTGTCTTCCTCGGAGGGCTTCGGCGTCTCGATCGATTTACGCCGCTCCATCAGGCGAGCTTCGAGTTCGTCCAAGAGGTTGACTCGATGAATCTTTGGGAAGAGGCTGCTACGTCTGTGGTCCATCTCTGTAGTGAGAATAAACACGTGTGGCTCTTGTACCTTTATTCATCGTAACTACCTATTACGGTGGTGTAGTTATGTCGCTGTATCAACGTCATCATTACCTCACCGTAACATCGTCATTGTTTTATCAACGTATCATCATCGGCATTGCATCACCTTATCAAAGTCGTTGCTACATCACCATATCATCGTCCTAATTATCAACGCCGTACCATTGTAAAGTCTCGATTTCAGGTATGATCCTTTACCGGTTAACACAGAGGCGACGGCAGTGGATTGAAACCAGAGCATAGCGAAACGAACATACTGCGTAGGACTTACTTAGACTCGGAACACGGCTTTTCAGTCTGATGACTTCGCCCGTCACAGCGCTGATTTTTACGGTGGCTGCGCGGTGCTGTTCCGTGAAACTAAAGGACGGTGACGTCATCACGAGACTCTTGAAGGAATGGTTGGGCGCCGACTACAACGATGTCAACGCAACAAAGGAATCCCTTATGCCCAACATATGTACAGTTAGGCGTTGTAGTTTCTTTAACATAGTAAGGCAAGCCGCGTGTGCCACCAGTGACAAACGCACACACACACGCACGCACGCACGCACGCACGCACGCACGCACGCACACACACACGTTCTTACAGGGATTTATCTGTAGTTATAGGTTATTGCAGTTGAAAGCTTTGGTGAACCTCAACCCCCAATATTCACCACGGTCCGATGTCCATGGTGGAGTGTGTGTGTGTGTGTGTGTGTGTGTGTGTGTGTGTGTGTGTGTGTGTGTGTGAGTGTGTGTGTGTGTGTGTGTGTGTGTGTGTGTGTGTGAGTGTGTGTGTGTGTGTGTGTGTGTGTGTGTGTGTGTGTGTGTGTGTGTGTGTGTGTGTGTGTGAGTGTGTGTGTGTGTGATGTATATATGTATATATATATATATATATATATATATACGTACTTCAGATGGTGGTGTGGTTTTCCTCAGAAATGGAAACTGGAGTATGTGCGACAAGCTAGGCCGGCTCTCCGGGTCCCACTGCAAGATTCGCAGTGTCAGTCGAACCGCGCCTGAAACGTTTTGCTACTGTAAGTCGTACCGTTAATTTACAATCTACTAAGAAACCAGTAAATGTTTATGTTTTTAAATGCACCAAAATATAACATAGTATTACAATTAATCATCTAGACATTCCTTCTTCAAACATATTTCACATTGATGTTTAATCAAAACATAATTATCGTGTGCACTTCAATGAGTTTCTAAGTTTGATTTGGCATCAGAGCAGTACACTTCGAGTTTTACTAGAGAATTTTGACAGGCAATAGGCACGTAGAAACGCCTGAAACAAAACAGTTTTGGGGAAGAGATTAAAATTGGCAGGACGCGTTCATAGATCGACTAGAAGCAGAGAAGAAGAATAAGAGGTAAAAGATGACAACAAAATTAAATGGAGACCATGGTGAGATCTTGAAAGGCAGATACAAAAAGCCAAGAGAGGAAGACCGTCGCTGAAAACCGAGAACAATCGAGAGAGATTGCCATGACCGCAGACTGAACCGTGGATCAGTTCTTCCGATGATGTGGGAGAAATGGGAGATAGATCTATTAAGCGTAGACAATTTGTCAGTGACTTATACCATTTTTTCCCACACTTACTAGGTCGAGTGTGGTCTTTGAATGTCAGCCGCTGAAAACGCATACTTTCAGTGACGTCTTTAAGTTTGTCTTCGCTATAAGGTAGCGTGCCGTTGACGATTGCAAATAAGATGATACCCCTGCGAGAGGATTACGTGTTATATAAATTATACTTATATCTAATGATCTACTGTTTATGCAAGTCATGTTAAGAGCCAATCATATAAGATTCAAAAAATATACCTTTGGTGGTTCAACTGTGTGTTTTTTATAACTAATATGAATAATTTCCTAAATTAATGGCATAATTATGGTATTTAAATAGAAATACTGATATTACCATGACATCCCTCACCTATAGATTTTACAATATATTTTTCAATGACACGTTCAATTCAAAAGGCATATATTCCGGGTAGCTGCATTTGTCATAACACTCTGCAAACAATGAAACACTGGCATACGCTATGACGATATAAATTAATATTGTCAAACACCCATTCGGAATAAGCTCATGTTTGACGCAACAGGGGGCGGCGTACACGTGCACTGTAATTCCAAACAGTCACGCGATTCCTAAGACGCGCTTCAAATTTAATCCAATCAGAAGTGACAGCACAGTTTACAACAACTATACCTAATGCGATTATTGGCCTTACGTGCTCCATACGTCAGCGAGGAAACCATCATAACTAAATCCCATGAGGACCTCGGGCGCCGAATACACGTAACTTCCACATAATGTATTCAGTTGCTCGCGTTTGAAATTATTCGTTCCTATGATGTACGCAAACCCGAAGTCTGAAGTAAGAAGAGGTAATCAATTCAATTCATTTTGTAACGACACATGTAAAACAACGGAACATCTTACAGTAACATGATTACCATTGCATCACAGCTTAAACAGATGGATCAAATTGTCGATTTCTGGGAAGTTCGCTGTTGCTAACACAATGAATTACATGCCGTATTGTATATAAACAATGCGGGAAGGACGTGTATACATGATTAAAATACCCCATGCATATGATGTGATTATGCCGAATAGCATTGTTTGGGAAAATCGCTTGTGACCATGTTACGATTAAATGAATGTTCGCAACCAAATTAACACGTCTTGGGTGAAACTTGAGACGTTGCAACTTTTGAAAGTTACTGACATTTTGCTGACGAAGAGTATGACACATAGCTATGATATTTGCATATGTTGTCATGGATGGCATTGGTATGAACGGCAAAGTCATTCACTCAAACACTTGAAACATGTTTGCCAATAAGGTTACTTTACCAAAACTATGTACAATTAACGACACGACCAGTTCACTTTTAACTTAGAATTAATGCTAGTTTTGGAATACACACGAATCACTCAAATTGTTCATTAGCTGTACCTCACCTTTAATATAATTTTTATTTATTCGACCTTTTTGCGAAAAAAATACAGTATCCACATACTTCAAACATATTTTGGTATTTTATTGGCACTACATTTGCTTTGGAAAGTTGGAATACGGCGCGGATGTACCCAAACACGCATTCACTTATCAATTCAGTAAGGTTTGTCTTTAAACAATCAATTAGTATTTTTTAAATTAACAAGGCATGCAAATATCAGTTGTGACAATAGTGCTGAAAGCCGTCAAAATGCTTTACATGTTGAACTGTGCATACCGGCTATCTTCACATTGTTGCGCTGGTCTAAGAGGATATTTTCACATTTGAGGTCCCGATGTGCGATGCCTCGGCTGTGGCTACAAATATCACAAGTTGGTTATGACATACTAGTTATCATTAATCAAAAGCTGTTTATGACGTACTATTTATCATTCAGCAAACGCTGATCATATCATCCAGGTGCATCGGTTTGAATACCCAGACAGGGCTGCCATGACATATTTGGTGCAGAAACGTGGCTTTTAGTATTAATTTTAGTACATTAGGGGTATTTGTAAACGTAAATGTTCGTGTAGTCTTATCGCCTGAGATGCAAATCGTCTATAAGGAAAAACGTCACATAATTGTATATACATGCAGGCATACGTATATACATGCATGCACACATGCACACATGCGTACATATATACATACATACAAATATTACAAACATACATACATGCATGCATGCATGCATGCATGCATGCATGCATACATGCATGCATACATACATACATACATACATACATACATACATACACACATACATACATACATACATACATACATAGGGCCTACATACGTACGTACGTACGTACGTACGCACGCACGGACGGACGTACGCACATACCTACGTACATACATACATACATACATGCATGCATGCATGCATGCATGCATGCATGCATACATACATACATACATACATGCATGCATGCATGCATGCATGCATGCATACATACATACATACATACATACATACATACATACATACATACATACATACATACATACATACATACATACATACATAATGTAAAATTCGCTAGCTCGATTATAGTTATATTAATAAACGCACCACATTTAGGGTCTATATATACATTCTGTTGGGGCCTATTGTGGTTACACGGTAAAACACGTAATTTCATCGTGCTGGAGAGGCAGGCTTGCATGTGCACAGAGGATTATATTTATGTAATCGTGGTGTTTAATACCGTACACAACTGGTCCCCGACTTGTTGTGCGTAAGCGCATTCAAAGTCGAATTTACGGTAATACAAACATTTTGTAAATAATAATTTATTTGCATAATAGTTCCCACTTTCTACATGATTTTTGGATAGAATACCTGTAATACCTGCCACAACTACAACGAAGGCTTCTGCTGCGATAGTTAGGCGAACGAGTACATAGTTAGAGTCGTTGCGGGCAGGATCATGACTGAAAATGGCAAAACAGCATAACACGAATAAAAACAACATGCCATGTGCCATGCAAGCACACCAATACATCTCGTTAGCACGAGAGTTTTGATTGCGACGTTGCGAGATTTCCATCAGACGCCCTGTGCTTACCAGTATCGCAGCCCGAGGCAGATCTGACGGAAGATGCTCTGAGCGTTGGCAAGCGTAACTCCAGTGGGTCCCGCGGCGTAGCACGCATTGATGTAGCCGAGGAGAGTGCCTCCGTCGCAGTACTCAGTTACAATGTAAATGTGATGGCTCGTTTGGAAATAGTCCAAGAATTTCACCTGGACGGGAAGGGAGGCCATTAGCAAAACAGTTTGCAATGTTGACGTCTTGACAGTCAGTGTAACCTTTGTTTTAGCAACTAGGCATATTTCTGATAGCGAAATTAACATGCAAGTGTTTTAGATATACGCGGTTCCCTTACAAAAAAAGAGCCAATGGTATACCAATGATTTATCATTGAATACCATTCAGTATCGTTGGACCATTCAATGGTATTTCAGTAGGACTCATTAATACCCTCAATGGTAATTTAAAATACATTCAATACCACTGAATGGTACAAAGAATCCAAAATATTTTTTTTTTTTAAACATTCGGATACCATTCAAATACCCTTGGCCATAATACTCCCTAGGACCATTCAAGTAACATTCAAAATGATTCAATGGTATTTGAATGGTATTTTTAACCCACGAATGGACTTCAAGGGCACGGTGTTCGAAAAGACCAGTTCGTTACAGTGTTTTGGTTTATGTGTACTTTTGGTTGGTTCAGATCCAGCCTTACGAACAGGAGGACCTTCGTGTGCTGCTGTTTATACCGCTCTTCGGTTCGTTTGAGATTGTAAAAAAATCTGATTCATTAGTGGACCTTTACGGCATATATCCTCATAAGAATGCAAAGAGACAGAACTGCTTTGAAATTCTTCTAGCCATCCTCGCAATTCAGGCGTCATTGAGCTAGCTACGTTACTATACGCCTGGCCAATGGTCTCCCTTAAGCTGGAGACAGAGCGGAGTCGAACTATACAATTATAGCAATTGACTTCACTGCGTCAGATATAGGAACAGCGCAAATACCCACCCCAATTTGTAGACTGATACACGACTATCATAGTGACCAATTCACGTCCTAAACACTGCCTGTAACACGAGCAGCGTGTGGCTAAAATCACCCAAAACTACCACTTGGCGGAGGACAACCACACTACACGTGTGCGATTTCATTGGCTGATGCTAAAAGAGGACATTTTGAAAAGGATGTGCCAGGGGTAGAGAAACCTTACAAAAAAGCATTAAAATAGCATAAAAATACCATTAGTTTTTGAGTGGTACTTGAATGGTCCTAGGGGGTATTATGACCAAGGCTATTTAAATAGTATCTGAATGATATTTTGGATTCTTTGTACCGTTCAGTGGTATTGCATGGCATTTTAAATTACCGCTGAGAGTACCACTGAGTCCTGCTGAAATATCATTGAATGATCCAATGGTACTGAATGATACTGAATGGTTTTCAACAGTAATCAGTGGTATACCATTGGCTCTTTTTTGTAAGGGAAGAGCTGGAACTGATATGTATCAACCGTAGCGACGCCTGGCGCGCGAGGACGCGTCTAGCGGTAAACGGTTTCAAATCGTTAGCGCTTACCACGTTAGTGTGTCCGCAGCAGGCCTGGAGAGCGAGGATCTCCCGAGGAAGAAACTTCTCTCGAAATACCGTCGCCACTCGCGTCTGATCCATCACCTTCAGTGCGCACTGGTGGACAAACGTCAACGTAAATGTCCCTGCTGCACCTAGATCTAGTCTCGCTTAACCGACTGTCGGTCGACTGCGTAACTGCGCTGAGAAGACTGTCTGGTATATTTGCCGGCTTTTGAATATTATCCGCAGCTAAACAGTTCTGCCACCTCACGGATACTAGTTAATCCTGCCGTAATTAATATTTTATAAACAACTGCTAGTTTGTATTTCTATTTATTTTTTGGTTAGTATAAGTTTAATTCGCATTGTCCAGTTCTTACGACGTTCATCAGATATATTTGTTGGAACACCGTCTCCGCTTCTGCAGGAATCATTCAGCCACGCTGGAGATAATTCGCTGAGAACTTTCGTTTTCTTAATAATATCCTACAATGTATGTAACCAGGCGTTTGAATGTTATGCGTGTGATTCGCTAAACGTGCTGCCACCGCACGGAGCTTGGGTAATCGAGACTACGTGAACTGAGACATCGTGGAATAAACGAAATTGTACCCGTTTGTATTTACACAGTTTTTAGTTCTCATTACAAAATGTTTTTTTAAGAATCCCTTTTTCACAGTGAAGTCTCTACCATTGTTAATGTTTTGCAGTCTACGTCCAACTGAATAATGTTAGGATTCTTCAGATGTAGAGCTACTCACATATGTCCTATTTTTCGCCGGCTGCTCCGGATCCTGGTGTTTCCTGACTAGTGCGATGTGGACGTGTGAGAAGACGCCCATGCCGATGATGTCGCCGAGTCGGTAGCCGTGGGTCATGCTCTCCTCCTTCGCCAGGCCCGCCCTCGACACCTGACCACTAGACGCAATACAGACACGAACGGACGGACGGACGGACGGACGGACGGACGGACGGACGGACGGACGGACGGACGGACGGACGGACGGACGGACGGACGGACGGACGGACGGACGGACGGACGGACGGACGGACGGACGGACGGACGGACGGACGGACGGACGGACGGACGGACGGACGGACGGACGGACGGACGGACGGACGGACGGACGGACGGACGGACGGACGGACGGACGGACGGACGGACGGACGGACGGACGGACGGACGGACGGACGGACGGACGGACGGACGGACGGACGGACGGACGGACGGACGGACGGACGGACGGACGGACGGACGGACGGACGGACGGACGGACGGACGGACGGACGGACGGACGGACGGACGGACGGACGGACGGACGGACGGACGGACGGACGGACGGACGGACGGACGGACGGACGGACGGACGGACGGACGGACGGACGGACGGACGGACGGACGGACGGACGGACGGACGGACGGACGGACGGACGGACGGACGGACGGACGGACGGACGGACGGACGGACGGACGGACGGACGGACGGACGGACGGACGGACGGACGGACGGACGGACGGACGGACGGACGGACGGACGGACGGACGGACGGACGGACGGACGGACGGACGGATATTCAGCAAAGAGCAAGCGAGTGTGTCCTCACCCAGTGGAATTAAGTACTAGATTATAAGAACTATTCAAAAGTGCAAAGAAATTATTTTAAGAGTACACGAAAAGGTTTTTTGGTTTCGGTGAGCCTATGGACGAATGTTAAAGGCCTGCTCCTCTGCCCAGAATTTGTAACAAGACGTTTGTTGTCTAGAACTTGGTAAAGTTAAACATCAAAGTGTATTCTAGTTGTTTCCAGCACACGGCTGGGTTCTACCAACTGACTACTGACTAGTATGTACATATTGTGGTTACAACGTTATGCTCTTATGAAGTCTCATTGAACTATTCAGTCTGTTTAAGAAAATTTACGCCAAGCCGACTTTTCTATGCTGCACTGAGGGTGATCATTGCCAGGGTTCTTGGCGTCCTCGGTGGTTTTTTACGTCACATATTGAGACTGGACCAGATTCACACATCCCCCAATGACGAGAGCCATGTTTTTACACCAAATAAACCATGCCTGCCATGACCGGGTATTGAGCCCGGACCGCCGTTATGCCAGGACATGCAAACCACTAGATTATCCGCGTCTGTCTACACCACCCGTGCCTATTGCTCTTAACTCTGCTCGCTCCGGCATTATCAACAGTCACTTCTATTTTGAAAGTGAATGTTTTGTTTACCATTTGAACTGGTTGCGGGTGGAATCTTTCAAATGACGAACATTGTTCCGAACTTAATAAAGTAACAAAACACAATTATGCAGACAGTTAACCTTCAACAGATATGTTGTAGCAATAAGAACGTAATTTTAAATAAATAAAAAAATTAAAATAAACTCTACCTGCAGACGCCATCGTTTTAAGTTGGTACTGCCATCTAGGAGAGTCAACTCACCGAAGGATCCATCACGCCGACTGGCATTGTGCCGGTGCGTGTGCCTGTTGGTGTTTTCGACGGATGTCGTCCACCGATTTGTACCAAGCCACCTTTGTGGTCGACCGGCAACACGCCATTGTCTCGGGGGTAGTCTCGCAGAAGGCCGCTTTGCTTCGTCTTCGCCACTTCGATCATCCCCAGCGAAGCTCCCTGCATGGAATCGCTACGTGTTCCCTGCCAGACATGCGCAATGCTATTCCGGGTATTCGACCGGAGGCTTAGGGACAGTCGTCCCTTTAATTTATCAAGCATGGTTGTTCGATTTAAGCGCGAAGACGGAAGTTTTGGATGAATTGGCGTTCTCCCAGTCCAGACCAATATGGGTCTAAAGCATTTGTCACATCAATAGTGATATATTTGAGGCATTCACTATTGTAATTACCCTGGACAACGCCAAAATGGCGGGCTGGCGAGTCTACTTGCCGTCTACGTATATGCGTATGTAAACAATGACGTCATCGGTAACTACGTATTGTCTCTTCTTCTTCTGGGGGCCGATGTCTGTCACAGACGTCGGGTATCTCGGCCCTCTCCAAACCGCACTGTTGAATGACAAGGATTCATGAGTTTACAAATATTTTTATTATTATTTTTAGTATAACATTTCCGAAATACAAAGCCAAGTTTTGCCATCGTGGTGAGCGGTGGTCGGGCGGTAGAGCCCCGGACTGTCAATCGAGGGGACGGTGGTTCAATCCCACCTACCGCCGTTTCGAAACTTAGGCAAATTCGTTCACCTCACATTTGCCTGTGTCTTTCGGAAGAGACACTAAAAGCCGGTGGTCCCTTCTATCTGGTATCTATGCCAGGGGAACTAAAAGATCCCACACAGGGGGTAAATGTGTAACCTGTGGCGGACTCACTAATTCTAGAAGACAACTCCTGCGTTAGCCCAAGATTGGGCTGTTTGGAGGAAACCACCTAAGAACTAAGAACCTAAGCTTAATTGGCATGCACACTTCCGGCACGTTGTTCGCGAGCGCACTGCTTCCAGGTCGGTGCGAAGTTCATTACTGGACTTCGTGTGCGGCAGATTTCACTGTTTGCGTTTGCAGAATAGTGCCACAGGATTCGAAACAAATTTCATAATTACACAACTAGCAATTCGACTTACTTCTACGTTTCGATCACCATCGGCGGCCTTCTTCAGGAACTGAATGTTCAGTGGTCACTGCTCGCTAGATGGCGTGGCGAGCAGACTGTCCCACACGTGACTTAGCGAGGAAGTGTTCGACAAACGTCGAACACAAATCAGCCATAACCGACCATGCGAACAGACGCAACTGTGTGATAGACTGGGAGGGAGCGAAAGTGGTGGATAAAGAGACGAACAGGTGTGCGCGTTGAATAAACGAAGCCATCTGGATTAGGAAGACGAAACCAACTATGAACAGAGACGAAGGGGGCTACAGACTAAGTCACGTGTGGGACAGTCGGCTCGCCACGTCATCTAGCGAGCAGTGACCACTGTAGTTTCGCTTAACCGACTGTCGGTCGGCTGCGGAACTACGCCGAGAAGACAGTCTAGCCACATTAACGGCTTTTGAATTGGTATCCGCGTGATCTATACAATGCTGCCACCTCACGGACACTGCCGTAATATTTTGTTTAATAAACAACTGCAAATTTGTATTTCTATTTATTTTGTGTTAATATAAGTTTAATTCTGAATAGTTTTTATAATAGAGCATTATTTGATAAAAAGGTATCCTTATTAAATTTGTATGCTATCCGTGTGTGGCTAGACAATGCTGCCACCTCACGGATACTGGTTAATCCGGCCGTAATCCATATTTTATAAACAACTGTAAATTTGAATGTTTACTTACTTTTGTGTTAATATAAGTTCAATGTTGAATACTTTTCATATGATGTTATTATCTTGTAAAAGTATATCGTTATTTTAATTTCATAGTTGGCCTGAGAGCCAATCAGCGTCTCTACCCTAATCTAGGGTAACGCTCATTCAGTTCCTGAAGAAGGCCGCCGATGGTGGTCGAAACGTAGAAGTAAGTCGAATTGCTAGTTGTGTAATTATGAATTTTTTTTCGAATAATATACTGCCAACTTTATGAACATTTTCACGAAGTGCCACAGGATTTCTGAACAATTAAAAATATATTTGTATATTATAATAATACAATTTAGTTTTTAGGTGGGACAATAATTATGTAACAAATGTCGCGCCTATGGCGTAGGGACGCAGGGGCGCGGCCTGGATTGAACACTGTAAGAATGTGTATAGTAAAACGTAATGTTTATGGTCATTTCGATTTTCCCCTGGCGGTCACAAACCCAGGCCGTTGTGAGAGGGTTAACGAGTGCTGCCATCTCACGGCGCCTGGCTATTACACATTCACGGTAAGTGTTGCGCAAGATGGCGGTGGCCGTAGCTAGGGGCGCGTTGCCGATGATTGTCGCCGGCTGTCTTGTCAGGTAGGTTAGCACCACATTGTTGGGTCAATTCTTACATGTAATTATAATATTTCATTAATATTCGCTGGACAGCTTCACTAGTAGTTGAAATGCGAGTTATCCAAGCGTATCTTTCACTGAGCGTGGGCTGTTACAGCTGTCAGTATTTCTAGGAAGGTCGAATGAGTAATGCCGTGACCCAGTTCTGTAGTACAGTGGCAGAGGCGATCGAGGCACAGCCCGGGCTAGGTTCTTCGTGTCGTTTCCAACATTCGTAAGTTAACCAGTGCTGTAATGTTTAATGTTATCAGTCGACTGCTAAAGTTGCAATGTATAGTGACACCGACTTCGTTCAGTAGACACGTAAACAGTGCTGTGCCTGTATCTATTTTATATACACATAATAATACAGTATATACACTGACTTCTATTCTAATTGTAGCCCCGAAGAAATTGTTGTGAGCAAGTATTACACGGTCATATCTTGTCTTAATACATGTTTGCTTGATTGAAAACTTACCAATTTCCTTGTTAAAGTTATTATATATCATGAATGTGTGCATGTAGTATGAAATATAATGCCTTTTTGTGAGGTTGAAACATCATTATATGCAGTTTCACTTTCGAAATACAACATACAGTCATAGTGGAAACTCTGCCTATCCCCATTTTATATAATTATAACATATTACATACATTTTTGACTATTTCCTCTTCAAATATTAAAATTTTGTCATGCAAATTTATGTGGCATGCCTGTATATTAAAATACGTATATACTCATAACATACATGCATTCTCAATATTTGTTGGTTTCAAATAACGATACCAGTATTATGTTTACATGCACAAATTTATGCTAATGAAAATTCAAAATGTTTATATTGACAGTTACAGGACTACATATATTGTCACCCATGTTTCAGCAGCTTAATTTTATAAGAACTTTGACACATAAGTTTAATGAGCCATATTTTATGTTTCTGCTATGTATGTCAAGAGCTACTGGGACATTTATGTGTCATATAATTGTCAAATTTTAATAACTGATTGCAGAAAATGGTTGATAGAATTAGTTTACAAATTACATAAATCAAATGTACATATTCTAGTTAGTTATATAGTAGTCTCGCTTAACTGACTGTCGGTTGGTTGCGGAACTATGCTGAGAAGACAATCTAGTGATTTTGTGCCAGCTTTTGAATATTATCCGTGTAGGGCTAAACAATGCTGCCTTCTCACGGATACTGAACATTTAATCCTGACTTAATTCCTATTTTATGAACAACTTGAAATTTGTATTTCTATATATTTTGTGTTAGTATAAGTTTACTGTTGAATAGTTTTTATAATACAGCATTATCTGATAAAAAAAATCTTTATTTAATTTGTTATTTCAAATTCGGCCTGGGAACCAATCAGCGTCTATATCAAGGGCAAGGCCGCCCTTGCGGTAACTGTAGCCCATTAATTTTCCAGGCAGAGTTGGGGAGCTTAAAAGTGCCTCCACCTCGTGGAGCCTGGGTAACAGAGGCTAGTTATATAGTCAACATGATGATGACATTTCTTTGGTGAACCAGTGTTAACATTTCTTTCAATGTTGTGTATTATCCTGACATTAATATTCTTAATTCCAAATGGGTTTGATATATATATATATACTTTTAGATGCATATCCCAAAATAATTGTCCTTTGCTTCACTTTAAGAAACAATTAAATAGACTAGAAAAGAACCAAATAATATATGCAATATTCTTCTGTTAACTCTGTATTTCAATGACAGATGTAATGCTAGTGATTGGCAAATGCATACATATTTTGTTATTCAGTACAGCTAGCAATTATTATGGATTTCTCTGAAAAAATGTTTTGCTAATTGTAATACTTGATTTTATAATTTACTGGAAAATAAAAACAGTGGACACGGTAATTACATAATAACTATACTTGGATTAAACGTGGACTTTCCAAGGAAATAATATTCATGTTATCAAACTATTTTATGATTACAGTAAAGTGTAGCCTCATTTTGGTGAAGTTAATAATTAAGACAAACTATACATGAAAATGTAGATGATTGATTCCCACCAGGGGCCAGTTTCATAGCAGCTACTTACGACGTCGTAGCGGGCGATAACTCGTCGAAAATCTAAGACGTCGTAAGTTACACTAGTTGCGTTTCATGAGTCTGCTCCATAGTTGCACTTAGCTGCACCATGTATTTAGTAGGCGTAACTTTACGCTGGTTGAAATATTTAAGGTATGCTCCCGAAGTTGAAAATGTACGGTATACTCCCAACACGCCCACTCTCAACATTATTATTTTTAATGTATACACTGGATATCCTTTACATTCATCATAACTTCCCATTTGCCATACGAATGACAAAGGCACAGCTAGAAAGAAAAAAGGATGATCAGACACAGCACAAATACAGGGATTCCCCACCGCGACGTAAGGAGGTCAATGCTAGTGGCACCAGTGCTAAATTGGTCTCATGAAACCGGCCGTACGCTGCATTGACTATTCGGGGTTGCTGTGTTTGGCAACAAAGCGAAGTAGGTCGCGCATGCGCACGGTCGCGTAGGGCAGAAAGCCGTAAACAGCAGCGGCGCTAAGCCGGGGAGTGCTGTGTTATGTTGGTTAGTCGTTCATTTTGTGGCTGTTATTAATTAGTTCTTTTTGTGCTTGAACATATGTGAGTAATGGCACACTTGGCTGACCAAATAAACCATCTTGACAGTGTGTCGTTGAATCGCTATAGCGCAGAAACTGTCATTATCGGGATAGGTGTCCCAGACCCATACAGCTGGGCCTTGGAGGCTTGACACTGACAGGACGGAATGGGTAGACGATGTGTCAAAGTGGCTTGTAGATTGTGGCTGCATTTACACATAATTCATAAACACTCCGGGTATGTACACTGCAGATCGAAGCCCCGAAGTCATTCAGAAGTCACGATTTGTGCGCACCGTATCACGCACAGGTGCAGACTGTGGTGTATCGTACATGTTACTGCTGATATCCCATAACATTTCTAGACATTGATGTAAATATTTTATCTTGCCTTATTTTTATACATAAAAATTATGTATTGTTTTTGTCGGTATTTATTTATTTGTGCGAATGTTTGGTATATGTTTCACGTGTAAATAGTATAATAATTAATTTTAGGTTTTTCTAGTCATCGACTTTTCTTATTTACTATGTTTAATAAATGATTAACAGTTTTAATATGATTAATTTAATGTGTATACTTATTTATCTGAACATAATTTTGACGGTTATATTTATTATTAATATTATTTTATAACACATAATGAGTAATTTGATATGTTATTATACAACACTTTGAACATGCTGGCTATTGTGCTTTATAAATAATAAATATTATTATTATCACAGAGCCCTGTTTTTGTACTGAGAGCGAAAGTCATGATAAATGTCAGATCATTCTGTGATTTTAACCATGCATGGTTTATATGAATCAACATGTCCGATACGTATTCTGGTTCATGACAATGTGAAGAATTAAACGTCAATAGACAGTCAATATAATATTTAATGATATTTTCTATAGTTTTCTAAAGACTTTTTTTTATAATTCTATAGGAAATATTCTGTAGGATATTCACTGTAGGAAGTATTCCATAGAAAACTACGAAGTATCCTATGGTTTTCTATAGAATATGATTTTCTATAGGCAATATCCTATGTTTTTTATAGTAAGAATCCTATAGACTATTCTATATAATTCTATGGAAAACTAAATGCAAACATCCTATAAAATATTGTATAAAAATCAATAGTTTTGTTTTGCAAAGGGAATATTTATCAGAATAATGAAAACCTATATATATAGTTATATATTATCAAAAAACTATTATGACTGCATTATCATAGCAAAACAATAAACTAAAATCACTATGTGTGGATGTGTTGTGGTGTAAATATACTGTACATAACAACACCAATTTACAAACATGTGCAGAAACGATGCAACAAATCCTGGTGTGCTCTTTGACTTTGGGCATCCATGCAATGCATACGATGGATAGCTGCCTAGTTGACACAAACAACTTCACGCAGTGACCCTTAGGCTTATCTGCCCCAATATTCCGGCATATGGGAAGTATCCACACTGACAGGCCATCTACATTTTCTGATAAAGTATAACAAGTGAAAAATTGCATTTTCATGGGCATGACCACCGGGTATGAACTTGTGGACAACGACCCACCGCCCTATTTACATGTGAGCGCCTGCTGCAGCAGCCGCTTTCTGCCCTACAAACAAACCGCCATGTGCGTTTAATTGATTCATGACGTCAAAACGCAACCCTGAATTCGCTGTTAGCTGCGACCAGTAGACCGCGTAATTGCGTGTAAAGTTACAAGGCTTCATGAAACTGGGCCATGGGCTTTATGCAGGATAACATTATTGCCAGTCACATATGTTTTGGTGGACACATGGATGTTAACTGTAAAGCTAGTTTACAAACTTTCAAATGTGCCTGATGACCTGAAATGGGCTACAAACACACTTATGACACCATTTACACTCACTTTCAAGGCATAACTAACAATATCTATGGTTTTGGAAGACCATTTTTTGCTCCTTCATTTTGTTACCCGTCCACCCATATTTCTACCCATCCATATTCATTTTACCCGTCCAAATGATGGGTGGATGGGTCTCTACATAAAGCTATGATTCCCACAAAACATTGACAAATGGGATTTTTATGAGTTCTTAGAACTGTCTTTTTGTCATGTAAAAATAACATGAAGTAATCATGGATGAAATAGGACAGTTGATGTCCTAGAATAGAATAAAAAGTGTTTAGAACGTTTGCGGTGGCCTCTCTCCCTCTGTATCCCTCACTCCCTCCCTCTCCCTCAATCCCTCTCTCCCTCTCCTTGTCTCCCTATCTCTCTCCCTCTCTCACTCTTCTTCTATGAACTCTACCCCTCTCTCCCTCCGTCTCTCCATCTCTCTCTCTTCACCCCTGCGTCCCTCTCTCTCCATTTTTAACCTTCTCCATCACCCTATTCAAGACCTGTTTTAGTTGTGTATTTTTCTGGAAATTGTCTGTACAGTTTATTGCCAAGCCAGCCCAGGCATGTGATGTTGTACATCAGTTGAACACAGCTGTTAGGTGCCTGATGTGTTTTTCTAAAGAGTTTTATGTAAGAGGCACTGATAATGAAGTTACATAATCAAAACCACTGCTAAAACACTTCAAGTGTGACACACATTGTGTCAAAAAATAGTTGCTAAATCAGTTACATGTCTGGGGCTGTTTGGCCTACCAGGGTGCTTGACCTTTGGGGGTCATTATCCGTACATGTAGGTAGGGGCGTGCAGTTGAAAGTCACACACCCCTACCCTTGATAAGGGTATCCAAAATAAAATATATATCCTTGATCTAGGGACACATTTAAGAAATGCACATTTTTAAAGTAAGTATTCGAATTCTTGTCGCCGAATGTCTCACGAAAATGTTCCCAAGTAGTTGGCGATATTCCAAAATATACACTATAGGTAACTGTGAATGCAGTTGCGATAAAAACCTATTCTTATTATAAGGAGAGGTGAAGAGTTCATTCCTCTGGTATCCTTGTCTAGGGAACGTCTATATAATATGTAATACATGTTAAAACAGGCCCTTAATTGTTCTAGGGAGAACATGTTAAAACAGGCCCTTGTTCTAGGGAGAACATGTTAAAACAGGCCCTTAATTGTTCTAGGGAGAACATGTTAAAACAGGCCCTTAATTGTTCTAGGGAGAACATGTTAAAACAGGCCCTTGTTCTATGGAGAACATGTAAAAACAGGCCCTTGATCTACGGAGACTCAGTCACAAAACGAACCTTGAAGTCAGCACATCCACAGTACTGCTAATATGATAAGGTACCCAGCAAACAACGACCCATGATTTCACATGTTCTGTAAATGAATTCACGAGTTCAACTAGTTCAATTCACATGTTTCCGTACGTGAATTCACCGGATTCTGTGAACAAATTTGGTGTGTTGACACGTGTTTACCGTGCCCTCTAAGAAGTTGTGTAAGTGGCTGGGCTAGAGCTGAGGTCATGTGACCAGTATTGCCAGCAGCTGGAATCTGTGCCAGTAAGTGCATTTGGCCAGAGGCTGTTGATAACTTGGTGCAGGAAGGTTAGGTCTCTGTTACCCATGTCTCTGTTAGGTCTCAGTTAGGTCACCACTGCTGGCTGGCTGAGTACATGCCTGGCTTGTCTCATAAGGTGTGTATGACTAGGTGGGTCACCACTGCTAAGTGGGGATATAGCATATGTGGTTGTCTGGCCTGGAAAGGTGCTTGAAGTAGTTTGGTGTGGTTTAAAGACACTGGAGGTAATTAAATAGAACGGACATTATAAAGTAGCCAAAGGATGTTGATTATATATATGTTTACTATTATATATATATGTATATATATATATATATATATATATATATATATATATATATATACAATACAATAACACTTTATTGTCCCGGACGGGACATTCAGTTTGCAGTGTTCGTCATAACATTTTAAATACAGGAGTAGAGAACTATCAAAATAAAGATATATAAATTCATTATTAAAACAGTATGTAAACATTAATCATAATAAAATACAAAACTAATATATAATATAAATCATAGTTATAATTGTTCTTGTGGTCGTCCTTTCAAAAAAATATAAAAGAAACAAAATACAACATACACACATAATGATTAAGGTGTTCACGGATACGTCAGAGGTGCTTGTCGTTGAGTACATATATACATGTATATATATATATATATATATATATATATATACAGCTGTATATATATATATTTGTATATATATAGTTAATGTTCTGGCGGCAATTACCGATGTCCGTATGTATGGTAACTCCTGTTTCTTTGTTTTTAGAGTTGACTGAGCGTGTATATGGACAAAGAACGCCATGGATGTTGACAAGATATTCCGAGCTCTTGGAAATCCAGGTCGACATAACATCATCACGTATATTCTCCTATGCTCGAACTACTTTCCGGTAGTTCTCAACCACCTGTCTGTCGTTATTTACGGCTCTGCAGTTCCACACCGTTGTGTCCTACCTGAAGCCTTCAACACCAGTGAAGCTGTTCCATGGACGACGACAGGGAAACTTGACTCCTGTCGTGTGTATAAGAACTACAGTCAGAGCACCAACGAAACTCTTCCTTGTCCCAAAGGGTGGAAATATGATCCGTTGCCGCGGGAAAAGAGTATCGTCATGGAGGTGAGATTGTTAATCATTTCAGAGTGTGGTGTCATTGTGGATAAATTTCCCTTCTAAAAATTATCATTTATTTTTTTATTTTTTTTATCATTGCATTATCTTGGGGCCTATGATGTCTGAACTAAAAAAAATACCTTTTTATAATGTTGTTGTTCATTCACTACGTCTACACATCTGTGGTACACTAAACTAAACACATGTACATGCAACAAAAAGAAAAGGCAAGTTCTTATATAATGCAGTATCCAGTCCTCAGGACCGTTCAAAGTGCTTTACACTTTACTTCCCTGACAGACCTGTTCACTCAGACACCATCTCGGCTTCTCTGGGAAGCATCCAGCAATATGCTTCAATTAGAGGGAAAGAACATGCCCAAGGTTTTAACACCGCAGCACAGGATTCGAACCAGGGTTCTTGTAGTCGAGAGTCCAAAGCTCTACCCCTCAGCCACTGCATAACAACATAACCTTTACCTGGCTGATGTTTCAGTTTGACCTGGTGTGTGACCGTGCCTACCTGTCTAACCGTGATGTTTCAGTTTGACCTGGTGTGTGACCGTGTCTACCTGTCTAACCGTGATGTTTCAGTTTGACCTGGTGTGTGACCGTGCCTACCTGTCTAACGTCGCGACCACCGTGTACTTCCTGGGCGTGATGATGGGTGGCCTCGTCTTTGGCACCCTGTCTGACATCTACGGTCGCAAGCCCGTGTTCCTCGCCTGCCTCTACCTTCAGGCCCTTGTCTCCACCAGCCTTGTCCTCGCACACAACTACCTCACCTTCGTCATCCTCAGGTTCACCCTCGGATTCCTGCTTCAGGTAATTGTTACACAGGGTCCGTATGGGGCCTTGAAAGTCTTGAAAAGCCTAGAATTTGATTGGACCAAATTCAAGACCTTGAAATTGTTATATTTTACAAAGTAGTCTTAAAAAATCTTGAATTTTATTGTGGTCAATAAAATATTGTTTTGACTCAATTGTTGTGACGAATAACTGCCACAAAACGTAAAGCATGTGCACAAAAATAAATAATGCCCATTGGGCAATCAGCATTTCATAGTGGTCGGCACCATTGTTTTCTTAGCTGAGTAAAAATTGTAATGTTAATTATATTGACTGTGCTTAAAAGTACATATGTTGTTAAAACAGTCTTGAATTTATTTTTCAAATAGCCTTGAAAAGTCTTTAATAGCCTTGAATTTCAAATGTCCAGGTGTGTACGGATCCTGGTTACAGTAATGTGCTTACTTTGGGGCAGGTTATCTGTATTTCCTCCCAATCAAATCAAATCGAATTTATTGTAACTATTTACAGTACATACAAATCAGACCAAAGCAAATAACATGTAATTACATAAAGAGTAAAATAAAGGAAGAATTTTGTGTAATGGTCCAGTTGCCACTTAATTTATTTAGAATGTTGGCCTCTGACCTGTCAGTTGGAAGTGTATTATTTGGATTTAATTTATTTGTAATGAAATGCCTTAAATGAACTGTAATGATGTGTTATAAAAAAATAGGCCATGTGAACATTTCAGTTCTAGTTCATGAAAGTCGGTAGCAGAGTGTATGAGATCTATGATTGACCAGCAGACCTGATGTGTTAGACAGTCTACTCACATGCAAGTGTATTTCAATGTCGACACAACAACTCTATTTCATGGGTAGGCGCTGAATACAGCCTGCTGCTGTATTTTGGGGTCTACACATGGGCTGTTGTGTTTTAGGACCGACCTTCCTGCTGCTTTGTTTCAGGGTCTACACATGTTTTGCTGTGTTGATGGACCTACACACCTGTGTGGTGTGTTTCATGGCCTACACATATGTTGCTGTGTTTCAGGGCCTACACACCTGTTGCTGTGTTTCAGGGCCTACACACCTGTTGCTGTGTTTCAGGGCCTACACACCTGTTGCTGTGTTTCAGGGCCTACACACCTGTTGCTGTGTTTCAGAGCCTACACACCTGTTGCTGTGTTTCAGGGCCTACACACCTGTTGCTGTGTTTCAGGGCCTACACACCTGTTGCTGTGTTTCAGGGCCTACACACCTGTTGCTGTGTTTCAGGGCCTACACACCTGTTGGCGTGTCTCAGGGCCTACACACCTGCTGCTGTGTTTCAGGAACTATACACCTGTTGCTGTATTTCAGGGCCTACACACCTGTTGCCGTGTCTCAGGGCCTACACACCTGCTGCTGTGTTTCAGGGCCTACACACATGTTGCTGTGTTTCAGGGCCTACACACGTATTGCTGTGTTTCAGGGCCTACACACTTGCTGCTATGTACTCATCATGGAGCAGTCATTGCCGGAACACAGAACTTACACGGGCACAATTGTGGAGGTGTTCTGGGGGGTTGGGGTGGTGTGGCTGGCTGTCATCTCCTACGCACTCCGCGACTGGAGACACATCCAACTGGCCATCTCCCTGCCCAGCATCATCACCATCGTCTTCATCTGGTCAGTTCTCACGGCCCAGTGGGTGGGGACAGGCCACTATTTAGTTTCCCTTTAGCACCAGTGCTAAAGACATCTACAGTCGTTGATAGCAGTGTTAAAGAGATCTTAGATCTTGACACCAATGTTAACTGGATGTCAGTTCTTGACAGCAATGTTAAATGGATGTTAAAGGGACCTCCACGGTAATTGACAGCAGTGTTAAAGGTATCTCCACAGTAATTGACAGCAAATTTAAAGGGATCTCCAAGTAATTGACAGCAATGCTAAAAGGATCTCTGAATAATTGACAGCGATGTTAAAGGGATCTCCACGGTAATGGACAGCAATGTTAAAGGGATCTCCACAGTAATTGACAGTAATGTTAAAGGGTTCTCCACGGTAATTGACAGCATTGTTAAAGGGATCTCCACAGTAATTGACAGCAATGTTAAAGGGATCTCCACAGTAATTGACAGCAATGTTAAAGTCATCTCCACAGTAATTGACAGCAATGTTAAAGGGATCTCCACAGTCATTGACAGCAATGTTAAAGGGATCTCCATAGTAATCGACAGCAATGTTAAAGGGATCTCCACAGTAATTGACAGCAATGTTAAAGAGATCTCCACAGTAATTGACAGCAATGTTAAAGAGATCTCCACAGTGATTGACAGCAATGTTAAAGGGATCTCCACAGTAATTGGTTGCAGTAGTAAAAGAATATCCTAAGTCATTGTTAAAAGGATCTCCTCAGTCATTGGCAATAATGTTAAAGGGATATCTTTAGGTCATTGTATTATCTCAGATCCACTATGCCAAAAAATAAACCTATGCGTACAAGTAGCTTGTCATGCATGACTGATTTCTTGCAGGTTGATCCCTGAGTCTGTTCGCTGGCTCGTCACACATGGCCGACTGTCTGAAGCAGAGCGCATTCTACGCAACATGGCGAAAAGCAACGGTGTGACAATACCCGATGAGCTGTTCAGTAAAGCTCACGGTGAGGAAGAGAAAAGTAACATGTCTTCAAAGGACGAAACTAAACAGATTCACCGCTTCACTGTCTTGGACATGCTTCAGACTCCTCAGCTACGCAAGCGCACTTTGGTCCTCTTCTATATTTGGTACGTGAAGACGGGTGTCCAGTGATCTTATGGGCTTTTTATAACAGGCGTTGACATTAATGTCAAATTGTATCCACAGGGCCAGCAGATTTTAAAGGTTACTATCCAGAATTTTGCGGGAATATAATACTGGTATATATGCATTTATTTCTCATAAAACATGCAGTTTGTAGTAATGTGGTTCAATAGACAGCACCATGGGAAACTGCGATGGACATAATCGCTAAGTGTGAACGAGTCAGATGTGTTGGGCCAGTAATATACGAAAAGCAGTGGTCTGAATTGGCCCAACAGCTTCAAAAAAGCCAGCTTGCCAGTGCTAATGTCAAGGACTATAATTATCTTACATGTTAGTTGCAATTACTTTGTGTTTTTATAATTGCTACAGTTTTTATTTTATTCACGAATGAACCTGTTTTCCTTGAAGATCTGCAACCTAGTTGGGATACATGGTCATCATAATATCTACATAATTCGACAGTTCAGCTGTACAGTTTCAGCAAAATTTTATTAATACAATGGTGTAGCAGCTTACAGTTTATTTTTAATTGTACATGTGCGCAAATGGTCACATTATCAACTGATTTTCGTATAGGTTCATCATATTTAATTTGAATATAAATTATTACATGTACATGATAAATCATGATGTTTTATATACATACATAATTATGGTCATTGTAATGTTTTATGGTGTACCCTTAAAACAACCCTTGGTTGGGAAAAGTAGGTCTTCTGCAGATATTATATCATCTCTGAAGTGTTCGTTACTTTTCAATGTTTCTATATGTTCCAGGTTTGTCATGGCAGTGTGTTACTATGGGTTGTCCATGGCCATTACTTCTCTCAGTGGAAACAAATATGAAAACCTGTTTATGTGTGGTCTGGTGGAGTTGCCAGCATACATCAGCGCCATTTTCATTCTGAAATGGTAAGTGAAATCTGGCACAACTTAAGGGCAGGGAGAGAAACCATATTTAATTTTATTTGCATAGATTATGCAAAAAACGTGGTATATATTTTAAAATGTTTTCTGCCTGAATCTTGGTTTGCCATGCTTTATTGAACATAGATACCATGATTAGTGCAAATACATCATCAGTATATAGTTTGTCACAAAACTGGTAGAAAAGATATTTTTTAAATAATGTATATGTCTGACACATTTTTTTAGCAATTTCGTCTTTGCAACAAAAGATGTACCATAGTAAACATTTAATGATTTAACAATTTTCGCTACTTGTTTTGTAGAGTAGAATGAACAAAATCATTTTCAACATCAATTAGGCATTGATTTAGAAGTGATAGTTATGAAACACTTAATTTTTGTATTACCAAAATGAGATTTCATCTTATTTAAGATAACAATTTATTAGCATTTATGAATGCAGACATTTCATTTTTAGTCCTTTGGGCCGTTTTCTGTTTTTGTTCTGTGTAAAGATTAAAAATAACAGCAGATAATTGGAGTCACAATAGTGTTCGCCACAGGCAGCTTGAGCCACGCCACCGGGTGACACAGTAGTTTTTCAACTAAGCTGCTTACATAATAATATTCATATATTTTATTAAATATAGCGCCACAACCAATCTCAAATTGTTCATGGCGCTTTACATACATTAAAATCCTAAAATACAAATACACACCAGAAGAAAAACACATAAATATACTAGTGACATATATAAACAATTATAAAAAAATTAAAAATATCTATAAATGTAATAACATGAATTATTTAAGCTGAATAAATGTATATATGTATAATAAATATATAAATGGGTTAAATAAAATATCGATGAAAGTACAAAAACATCAAACTAAGCAGCAAGAACAGTTAGAAGAAATGTGTCTTTAGGCGTGCCTTAAAGGTGGCTAAACAGGCAGACATCTTAATGTATTAGGTAGAGCGTTCCGTTCGCTGCTGCAACCACAAATGAGTTATCTGCAGCTTTCACGTGTGTCCGCACAACCGTTAATATTGTTCCCAGAATGCAACGCAACGCTCGCAGGTTTGAATGGACATAACTGTGAAACACCTCCACATTTTTTTGGTCAACCAGGCCATCGTCCAGTCATGGTCCCTAGGTTTTGTATCATGCCAGATATAATTTTCTGATACAGTGTAAAGGTTGATAAAAAATACAGTTGACAAATTTAGGATGTTATCTTTCTGGTACTGAGCTATAGTAGATATGCGCCGTAAATGTATTTAAATGTAAATGTAGCTTTAGTAAATATATATTTTGTCATGTTTTCATGTATTCAATCCAATTGATAATTGGGTACTTGTGACTGCCTCCTGCCACACACTGAAGGCCAGGTGGCCTGCCTGGAAAGCATAGCTAATTGTTATTCCATCAATGGCAGGCTGCTTCTGCAGGTTTTTCTGAACAAATATAGAAACAAACATCGTACACTTAGTTGATATCAACTGCATTCTGATCATAGAGTTGTTACTTTTTTATCGGTAATTTATATTGTTACCATTTGTTTGCATTTTGTTGCCAGGTTTGGTCGGAAGTACCCGTTATGTGTCTACCTGATGATAGGTGGCAGCACATGTCTTGCAGCCGCCTTCGTCCCTGGGGGTGATTGTAAGTTACAATATTGGATTACTTTGGTGTGAGGATGTTAGTTCAGTGGTTTATCTGTTTGCTGTTCTGTACTGTAAATATGATATTTGTTTTTATTGTATCAATAACATGCTGACAACAATATTACATTGTTTTTTGTATAAGTAATATGCTTATATTCACCTGCTTTAAAAGGATACTTACTAAAAGCTTATATGCATTCAAGATATTCTGTATAAAAACATGATAGTTCCACATATGTACCATCTGTGCTACCTTTATCTTGCTAATCAATGTTATCAGAGCAACAAGCCGATATATATATATATATATATATATAATATATATATATATATATATATATATATGTTTATATGAATAAAAAAATAATGTGATATACTTATGACATCCAGTGAGAAACTTATTTAATTGGTGAAAATGATGATTTATTTATGTATTTTACTACTAAAAACAACATAAACATTATTGTACAGAAATATATGTCTTATACCATAATATACAATATTGTTGTCAATCATCATTCGTGGCTTCCATTCAAACTGCAATGATTGGATCCACCTCTGTATGCCTGTGTCATAATCAGCATCATACATGCAAGCATTACTATTGAGGTGTGTCTTTCACTAAATCAACTTTTACCACATATAATTCTTGCTTGATCAACTTTAATAAACCTTGCTATATATATTTTTTTAATACTTGCTTGATCAACTATACTTGCTGTATATATTTTTTTAATACTTGCTTGATCACCTATACTTGCTGTATATATTTTGTTAATACTTGCTTGATCAACTATACTTGCTGTATATATTTTTGTCATAAACAAATTTTTGGGCAAGAATTCCAATTTCATTGTCCATATGTTCCATGTTCCGGCAGCCATTTTGAATGACTTGAAGACTGTTGCTAGGCAGCAGGTGATGGATAGATCAACCCTAGACTGTGCTGTGTCTGTATGTAACATTGTGTTGTTATGTAGCTGGCCGTCTGAGCTGGGTACGCACCCTGCTGGCCGTAGTGGGGCGGGCGGGGGTGGCCGGTGTCTTCACCGTCATGATCCTCTACTCGTGTGAACTCTACCCCACTGTCATCAGGTGAATGAATGAATGAATATTTATTTTTGGAATCGTACAAAGCACGTATGCAAACAGTATGTTTAAACTAAAAATGTAACAATAAATTATATAATGTATGATTCCGGGCATACAGCGGAGCCAATTAAGGCTGTTACCAGTTGGTATAGATTATAATTATTATTATTATGAAACTATTTCTCATAAATTAAACTGGTCGCTGCCAACCCTACTATAGCTGTATGAACAATATTGTTATTATAGTAATTTCACGTGTAACAGATACTTATAGTTTTTTTTATAACTGACCAGGTATGTAAAACGTAACAATAATATTCAATAATAAATGTTCAGTTAACATGTATATCAAACGTGTAGTAATAACAACTACCGACAGTGACAAGGATATAATTACATATGTATATGAACAGGTATTTTATATTGAAGAGGTGATTTCTTTCTGGCTAACATTTGACCTCGCCTTGTCATCATGTTGACTTTATGCTCATCATGTTCTATGGATGGTCTCGTAGGTTTATGAAGTCCAAAACAATTACCATAATGACAAAATATTCGGACACTACATTTACAGACATCCTAAAAATTAAAGAAAATCATAACCTTTATGTATTATGTGTCATCATATACCTATTGGTCAAGACCAGTACTCTGTGTTCATACTGTTTTAGATTCAAACAAAGTTGTTGTGTGTGCATTGCATAATTTTCGGAGAGCCAAGAAATTCATTATTTGTAAGTGTTCAGTTATATAGAATAATTGTGATATGCAATTTTAACATTGGTCCAACCCCTTACACTTGGGTTTATAATTGTTTTTTATTTCAATTCAACTATTATACATTATTGATGATTTTGTTTGATTTCCAGGAATCTGGGAGTGGGAATGTGTTCGTTCTGGGCAAGAGTTGGTGGCGTGGTCGCACCACAAATCCTTATACTGGTATGTTTTCAACTGGTGCAAGTGTGCATACATACGTGCATGTATGCTTCTAAGCCACTTAACACAATACAAGATATTCTATAGTCTGTACTTCCTTTTGATGATATGTTATACAGATTTCACAGCAGTGTCCAGAAAAACAAATTGTATACTGCTTAGTCCACTGTGTGGCGCCACTGTTATATGTACACGAATGTATTATGTTAAAAAACTATACCATGCCATAATATGCAGAATGTATACTGTACATTGCTATTTAAATGAGTAATAATAATACAACTGTAAATGTTGCAATTTCATTTAAAGCTGAACGTTCTTTAGTGCTTACGTAAAATATGTACATATTATGTTACACACTCAAGATGAATACATATATAAAACCTATACAGAATACTACAGATACTTTTTGTAAACTTATTAAATATAAAACACAACTAGATAATACAAAGGAATGCATACCGTAAATGCAGTTATTTTACCATTTATCAATCATTTATTTTACCATTTATATTACATTTAATTACTACATGATTAAAACTATTATATAACTTTGATGGTGGAACTCATCATAAATGTGAGTTTTGCAGCTATGCCTCTGTTAGGCTACTAAACGCGAAATCCGGGAGGGGAAAATTATCGGGGAGGATACAATGGGGAGCACTACTTTCCTACAACTTTGCACTGTCACTAATGATTGTCAATACTAATGTCATTGTGTTATGTTGTGTTATGTGAATATTTACCACAAAAATGTCCTCTTTGGGGGACTATTAAAGGTCATTGTATTGTATTGTATTGTATTGTATTGTATTGTATTGTATTGTATTGTATTGTATTGTATTGTATTGTATTGTATTGTATTGTATTGTATTGTATTGTATTGTATTGTATTGTATTTGTGTTTGTACAGGGGAATGTGTGGTCAAAGTCGGTGCCACTGGTCATCTTTGGCGTGTTGTCCCTAGTGGGCAGTGGGGTGACCCTGGTACTACCGGAGACACTGGGACTGCCGCTAATGGACACCATTGAGCAGGCAGAAAACATGGGGCGGGACAGCCAAACTGACCAGCACCCAGAGACTGGACAATGTCTTCTACAGCCTTTGCCAGCCCGCTCCCAGGAGTAGTGTTAGTGGCTATTGGTGGGACGACATCATGTGACGACATGAGTAGGGGGAATGTTGTGATATGACATGATTAACCCACTTTTATACAAGGGGTGGTAGGGTTTTATGCTCACATTGCCATTTCGCTGAGGCCAACAGTAATTTATAGAACAGTGTCATGAAAACGTATCCATCATGTGCCTTGATTCAACAAAGTGGCAAATGCATTATGGTTTTCACAAAGGCAAAGTACTAATTTAAGAAGTGCTACGAAAGAAGGTGGAGATTGCATTTTGGGACAGTTTTGATATTACAATTTTACATGTGATATCATCATGTTGGATATTACAATTACTGTATATCTGTAACATAATCTTAGTTTATATTTGTTTGCCTACAAAAAGATAACTACATAAGTTATAACACAGCAAACAGTGTAACATAATATTAAAATATTACTCCTTATGAATATGTGAAGATGGTTTGAATACTTTCTTTTTGCTTTGTGACTGTTACTAAACTATAACTTTGCCATTGTTAGTGAACATAAGTTTAATATTGTATATTTGTTATGTTATTCCCATGACAGTGATTGCAATATGTGAAAAGTAATTTTTTGTTAAGTTTATTTGCTATGTTGAACGTAGTATTTATGTGTTCGTTTTATGCACTTAATTTTTTGTTTTGCATTTTTTCATATGCTTCTAGAAACAGACCTATATCTGTTATGGTAACATATGTTGCCATTATGGCAGGCAGCTTACTGAATATTCCATGTAATGCATGTGCTTTTACATGCACGTACAGGTAGCTATAGATATTACATCCAAGATAAAGCAAATGCTTATAGTAATCTGTATAGGCTGTTATGCTTTGTAGGTAGATTAGCCTGTTTATAAAAAGCAAAACACAACATCATTTCTAACAGTCTGAATTGTAAGGAGTTATTATGTCACTACTCCAGGATCTATAATAAATTGATGTTTGATTTTTAATACCTTTTCATTACCGTGTTTTCTATGGGACTACTACACTGTGATCAGTAGCTAAATCGTTCAGGTGATATTTATAATTAGTCGCATGTTTTGTTGAGATGTAAAGCACTACTACCTATATGTAACTGTTGTGCCACCTAAACAGTTTTGCAAACATACGTTTTTTGTAAATGTTTACGTGGCTTTTGAGAATGCGAGAAAAGTGGTGGAAATTATGCTGATTATTGTGACCTGAGAAACTGAATGTATGTTGTTTGAGGTTGAATACATGGACAAATCTTAAAATATGCATATATATATATTATATATATATGCATACATATTTATATGTACCCACATATATATATATGCATATATTTATATCTATGCATATATATATATATACAGTATATGTATGTATATATATATATGTATATATATATATATGCATACATTATTATATTAGACAGCATTGTGGATGATGTCTTGACCATCATGTCAGACGACATCTAGTGTCACCGCTATAATCAACACTCAAATGGCATCCCTCCACTTCCGCAGAAAGTGGCAAGATTGGCTTTGCTACATGAAATCCATAAAAAGCAAGCAGTAGCCATTTATTCCAAACTTGCTCCAGTCTCGACCAGACAAAACATTCACATGAGCTCCTTCATTCTTCGTTGATATACTCCATACAGCCCCTTCTGGGTTTAACATAGGAGTTTGCGTGGTGCGCAATGGTAAAGGTGCATGAAGATGAAAGTGAAGTTAGAAGAACAATAAAACTGAAAACGTGCAATTAACTATGTAGATAACTGTAATAATTTGTGCAGATTGAAAACAGTTTGCTGTGTCTATTTGTTTGGCTATAAGCTGGTGAGGTGGACTGGAGCAACAAGGTGGATGGTACTGAGGGCTTGTTGGAATGCGTGTAGGTATGCTTATGACTTCTGGGGGGGGGGAGTGTGTTCCAGGCCCTAATGACTCTTGTATAGAATGAATATGTATTGATTCGTGCATGGATGTGTATGTACTTGTTTGCATTGCTGTTTCGTGTACAGGAGCAGGGGTTATGATAATAAGTTGTGGTAACTTGATATTTATGAGGTTCTGTTTTTTCTTGTAAAAGAAGGTGAATAAGCTGCCTGAAACAATTGCCTGTACGTTTGACATTTTCAAGGCAAGGATGTCTTGAAGATGTCAAGGCAGCAACTAGACCTTTCTTTATTCAGCTTTGGCAGGAGTATGTTAATGTTTTGGGCCGACGGTTCAACGGAGTTACGCCATCGCAATATTTCTTGTAAGGCATTCTTCTTCAAATACACGACAATGTTGTTTATTATTTAACCGAAACGTACTACTACTTTACACAATATCAAATGTGCGTAAAAGGAAGCTTAATATTATAGATGCAAAAATTGGAAATGTAATTTAAGTTTTACCGGGAAAGCGTGGACAACGCAAGGGGTCAACAGCAAGGCCAAGGGCAGACAGAGCAGCACAACAATTATGATTTGTTATATTTCTGCGTGTAGCTAAACACTAAGCGATTCTTTAATATCTAACACGTATATAATAATATGTTTATCTGGTCTCCGTTATTATTTGCATGATCTCTTTATATTGTATTAATGTTATTATTATTTTATGCATCTTTCATAACAAACATCACTCAAATCTGGAATCCCGATTGGCTACATGTCTCTCTATATATGATCGCAGCGCAGTCACTTTGTCTATGATGTTTACAAAACCATAATATTATAACTGTTTATCAAAGCTAAGGCCCCCGCCAGTTCATCGTGAATGACATGCGCACGCACGGGTGTAAACGAGTTTGAAAAATTACACGTTGAAACCACAACTGTTTGCTGAGACACGCTCAGTACCGTCCCGCGGTAGGTACAGTCCTGTACCAGTCTCCGTTAGCAACAGAAGGTGGCGACACATTGACATTTACGAGAGGAATAATGGGGTTGGCGAAGGTCTGAATTGCGTTTGGTTGGTCGTGCATGTTTATATTGGCATAGTTATTGAAGTGGGTTGAATTTCAAAACGGTGTTTGGAATTACTCATAATTATAATCGTTAAACGTGTTTTTGAAATTCAATTAACCACAATTTCCTATCTGCATTTACAACTAATACTCGAATACGTGATATGCAAACATGATTTCAACGTTTTTAATCACAACATTTACAACAGACTCGCTAGAAGAATTCATGATATCAGGAACAACTGCGCCTCATAGGAACTACTTTGAAATGTCAGTTCTGACCTCCGGTTATGTTGCTATCCCCTCCACGTACAAGGGGGTCAGAGCAAGTTACACTTCGTGGTTTGACCCATATGAATACCTTAATTGCGTCATTTAAATTTTTGAAAAATATTATTTATGTGAAATGACTACAGTTGGACAGGCATACTCTAGTAGATTCAGTACTAAGGTGTATCTGCAGTGCAATGACGCGTGTTAGGCAGAGTGTAGTTAGCGTAGTGATTTGTAGCCATTGTTTTTCTTACACGACCCTGCGGATGCAGAAAAACATGCTAAACTTGGCCAGTATTGACAGGCAGTGCACATGCATGCATTTTAAAAGAGCCTGAGATATGTGATTTTGACGAAATTTGATCAGCATAAAAATGACATAATTGCAGTGACTGTAGAATTGTTTTTCCCCAGGTACAATTTCTTTATAATCTGATAAAACGTTAACATGGCCGTCAATGGTAAAACTAGCTAACAGTGCTCTGTGCCCACAAATGCATGTAAACATATGATGTTAATCTTGTCAAAAGTACCTCCAATCTAACTGAATATAATCGAACAAAATCTAACTTAACCCTAAACCTGCATCTGGACGTGGAGGGGTAGCAATTAAATAGCAATCGCTTAGATCTCCACATAGATGAACGGGTTTCACATTGATGTTCAATGCAGCGATTATTTTCAGTCCGTTTTGTATTTGGGTCAAATTGTTGTTGTTGCTGTTGTTATTTCTGTTGTTGTTGCCGCTTATGCAGTTGTAGCTGCGGCCTGTGTGTTTTGTAATAGTTGTTGTTGGTAGTATTTTAGCATGATGTTGCGTAACACTGGCTTGTGCGTAGAGCGCAATGGCTCAGGGGTTGAGATTCGGACTCTCGACTAAGAGAATCCGGGTTCGAATCCTGTGCTGCGGTGTTAAAACCTTGGGCAAGTATTTTCACTCTACACTGCTCCAGTTCACTCAGCTGTATAAATGAGTACCTGGCTATAGACAGTGGTGGATATGTGTACCAGCAGCCTTCGCGCATTAATTGTAGCATATAGCTGGATGCTTCCCAGAGAAGCCGAGATGGTGTCTGAGCGAAGAGGTCTGTCAGGGAAGTCAAGTGTAAAGCGCTTTGAATGGCCATGAGGATTGGATAGGGCCTACTGCGCTATATAAGAACTTGCCTTGCTTTTTTCCAAGTAGTTGTCTCGTTTGAGCGTAATTTCTCTTAATAGATAATTATTTCGTTGTAAAACAAACCAAGTAGTGGTTCACACAAGGAGGGGACACGCAAGGGGAGCATTATCTAGTTTAAGTTTGATCGAACCTACTGTATATGTGTCCCTTTCTAGGGTATAAACCTACTCATACATAGCGTATTACCAATACATAAAACAGCATTCAAATACCATTCAAATACCATTGATACCGTTGAATGCTACTTGAATGGCCGTTATGGCCAAGGGTATTTGAATGGTATATATCTGAAGGATATTTTGGATTCTTTGTAGTGGCATTGAATGATATTTTAAATTACCGTTGAGAGTACCACTGAGTCCTGCTGAAATATCATTGAATGGTCCAATGGTACTGAATGATACTGAATGGGATTCAGTGGTAATTAGTGGTATACCATTGGCTCTATTTTGTAAGGGTAACGACATCTAAGTAGCGCCATAAGTAGCTCCATTCATATTCATCTCGTAGTCGTAGTCTTAATGTTCGCCGAAACACTTAATTCAGCGCATACTTACTATAATTGTATTACTGCATGTGAGGAATCTATTAATTTACATAGCAGCGCTTACTTTGGGAAACATGATGACGACGATAATGATTATGATGATGATGACGACGATGGCGATGACGATTAGTGATGTAGACGACCGACAATGATAATGGCGACGACAATAATGTACAACAAAACAAATAATTTTTAATTTCAAAAACTTTATTCAGTGAGAACACTTCGACCAATCACACAAGCGGTTATCTATTATATAGACGTCACGTCCACGTTGTTCACGCTGGGTTGAATTCGATCGTCAGTCTACCCTGTATGTAGAATAGAAGAATAGAATAGAAAGTGACATATTTAAATTGATATACATACATAGGACACCTGATTGTCAGAACGTTAGTGACAAGAAACGTGACAGGTCGAATACCAGACTTAAGGAGGCACATATAACACAGCTTTTTTGTATGAATTTCAAATGTTATTTTAGAGAGTCTGTCATTAAATAACCTTCAGAAACGTTATGCGAACTTGGCCATAATATTGCAGTAATATTTTAAAACAAGGCTATATAGTAAAGTTTTAAACATGTAACTGTGACGGTTTAAAATATGTTTTATTACATCATTATAACGTTAGTTAAATGTACTTGTACTTGCAAGTAAATATAGTAATAATGGTATTGGAAACATTACCTAGTTCATCTTGAAATGTATCGAACGAAACAGGTATGTAACAATAACGTAACATCAATTACATAACTGCTATGAAATACAAATTATGACAACTTACAACTGTAGCATTTGTGATCTCTTCTTTTGTACCGAGGACTGCAGAAACTGAAAGCACTAACAGAGAAAGGGAAGGTTATCATTTGTTCATCCGAAAGTGGGTTTTGTACCGCACAACATTTAAAATGAAAAAACACACACCTACAAAACATACACACGCATACACAGGCACATCCACACGGACGCACTGCCACACGGACACACACGTACACACACATACACACAAAACACACACGCGCACGGGCACACCCACACACATATATATATATCCGCCTCCGCCTGCGCCCCCGAGGGCGCGGGCGGGGACGGACACCGTCGGAGACAGGGAAAGAGACAGAGACAGAGTCAGAGACAGACCCTGACTTATTGTGCCATGGCAAAGTCTGTCTGTTGAACATACCCAATTTTGCACGGACTATAGATCCCTTGTTTGTGGAAGAATCCACCACAGAATGTTTTATCTGCAATACAGAAGTCAATATATTAACTGCATATAATACATACATCTGGCTGTGGATTATGTTTAAACATTGCTATTCTCAACAGTGATTAAAAGTATACATGTGTTAGTTAGTATATTTCACACAAAGAAGAGCCACATTAAGACGAGACTGCCAGAAGACTAACATGACCACCATTCTTGAGCTGACAAGGAGGAAACATATCACGTTAGCGAAAAAATGTAGTTAATTTGGCGCCCCAATGTTTGCCGTGATTAAATCATTTACACAATATGTGAGTTCATTATACACATATATTATTCAGTTTGTGAAAAATCATAATTTATGTAAGATTGTTACATTATTTATTTTCCACATATGTAAGTTCGCCTAAGTGAAATATAGCACATGTCACAGTATTAGATTATTTAATATATACGGAAGTTGTCCGATGTACCGCGCGCCATAAATTAGTTCAATGATTTCAGAAAAACAATCGGCCTGCTGTTCCGAAAACTACACATAAAGGTAAGTAAAAGGTAAGTTCTTACATAGCGCACTATAAAATCCCAAAGATTGCTCAAAGCACCTCTTTCTCTTTACCCCGGGTAAATATGTTCAATCGAGCACCATCTCGGCTTCACTGGGAAGAATCCAGCCAAGCTGCAATTCTTGCGCGAAGACAAATCGTATACAAATATCCATCACTGCAAGGTACGTGTTATTCAAGCAATCTGCATGTTACATATTCCAAATATTTATTTAAATGAACATCGCGGTAGCAAAACACCGAGGAGAGACATACCAGATGGAAGACCCTACATTTAATTAAGGCAATGAACCTACCTTTGTCGACGCAGACATGGATGATGTCCAACACTAAGTACATTCTTCCTTGGGGGCAGCAGTATCTTGTCCTTACAAAGTGGTGTCTGGTTCTACAAAGAAAACATATTTCGTGAACCGGGAGTAAAGGTTTGTTCTTATATGAGGCAGTATCCAGTTTGTAAGACCACACAAAGCGCTTTACACTTTACTCCCTAGCAAATGTTATCGACTGAACATCATTTCGACTTCCCTAAGAAACACTTATTCATGTTGCAATTAAAGCGCGAAGACTATTCGTACTCAATTATTCACTAATCTCTGTAGCCAGATACTCAATTATACAGCGGAGTGAATGGATGGATAAAGAGATTCCACCCCGAACCTCGTTGCTCTAGATATATTGGAGTCAGACCACATTTGCATTTTCCATAGGCGACCATTATAACGTTTCCTTCATTTCCTACTAATCTTGAGGAGATCTGTTATTGACAATTTCACAGCATATTTACCCTCCATAGTTCAGTGAAAAATTCATGAACTTTTAATACCTCAGGCTCCCACAAACTTCTTTCAAACCTTACACCCCTCCATTTCTGCTTGAACCACCCACGGATTGTCCCTGATTACTTCACCAAGCAAAATGACAACTGTATTAATACGCAGAAATGCACCGACTGACAGCTGTCATAGTTTTAACAGCTCCGATGCCACGCTGCACAGAAACATCATTTCTAATCACTCCACACTACATACGTGCTCACTGAAATTCAGACAATCTGCATAATGCTATTTTATAGGGTACTCTTTGGTCGCACGGGTAATGGCGGACGTGCACCTTATTGTGGTCTTACATCTACTGCCTGAACCACAGTGAAGACGGGACTTACCTGTAGCAGGTGTGGCGCCGTCGACCCCAGCCACACCGAGACTTCTTCTGGTACGCGACCCATTTCCGTTTGCGACATGCGAGTTGAACAGGGGATGTGCCAGCACCGCAAATTCCACACGGTAAAACTGCAAGCAGATAACTCAGCTTTACGTGCTGCTAACCTCTTCATTTCCCTTTCCCCCCTCTCCCTCATTTATCTCTCTCCCTCTTCCTTTCCCTCTTCTCTCTCTCTCTCTCTCTCTCTCTCTCTGTCGCTCTCTCTCTCGTACTCGTATTTCTGATTCCTCGTTCTCTCTCCTCTCTCTCTCTCTCTCTCTGTTCTCGTCTCCCTTTACCTTTCCCCCTCTCCCTCTTTTTTTCTCCCTCCTTCCTTTCCCTCTTCTCTCTGTCGCTCTCTCTCTCTGTCTCTCTCTCTCTCTCTTACTCGTATTTCTGATTTCTGCTCCCTCGCTCTCTCTTCTCTCTCTCTCTCTCTCTCTCTCTCTCTCTCTCTCTCTCTCTCTCTGTCCCCCCTCTCTCATTGTCTCTTTCTCCCTCTCTCCCAAATCTTCTGTCTCTTCTCTCTCTCTTTCTCTCTCTCCCCACTCTCTCTTTCTCTCTCTCTCTCTCTCTCTCTCTCTCTCGCAGTACGTCTCTCTGTGTATCTCTTGTCTATCTGCCTGCCTATCTCGCCCTCTTCTGCGTCTGGTAAATGTGCGTGCATGTGTGTATATGTACTCTCTCTACTCTCCCCCCAACACCCCTTTCCCCTCCTACCTGTCTCCCCCTATCTCCCTTTATTTACCTCCCCTCCCTTGCTCCCTTACTCTGTCCACGTCTCCCCACCCATCGACAGTTCTGCAATACGCTTTGAAAAATGTATCTCATTGAAAATGTGCGTGTTTAAGGACATTACTCACTATTTCTCTTCTGTCGAGTCATCATCTCCTCGTAGTTGGCACCGTCCGCGACTTCTTCCACCTCCGTCACCTCCCTCACCCCGCGGTCCAGCTCGGCCCCGTCGTCCACTTGCTCCGTCTGGGCCGTGTCCTCGGCGAGTGACGCCGCCAACAGACCGAGCAGACACGCGAGGAAGATCGTCTTCATGGTATTCGTTGGTGCGGCAGAATCTCTGTTACTGCAAGAAAGACATACGCAATGGACAGAAATCAGTGAAGTGCGTTTATAGCTAAGACATAATTTGAAACACCCGTACCTGACCCATCGCAAATATCGGTTGACATTTATGGGAGAACTTCATAAACACCGACGCAGAAGGGGGTGGGGTGCGCCGCGAATGATACCAATGGCGTTTATCGGAGCTAGTGCTTGTTTTTATGTTGAAAACGAATCGTCCACCACAACAGTAATTATTCGCAACAAGGAGGTACAGGTGTAAGAAGTGATGGTTATATGTGTTACCCCTGCAGGAATCCCAAAGCATGATCGCTTCAAAGGTCATAAGTTTGTGATAATAGCGAGTTCCCTACATCATCATGCCCAAGCGGTGATAATCTCCTCTCGTCAATATAAATGTTCCCCACGACTTAATCATTCGCGTAGACCCTCGAAGCTTTGATATTTTCCACCAGCGTAATTACACTTTAAGAGGCACCCATACGTATTGTGGTGACTTCTAAGCAACTATCCCTTTTTAATATCACAGAGCAGACCAATTCCAAACTGACCCACCTTAGATATGAAATAACTGCTTACCAGCTAGAATAAAAGCAACACACTTTTTAAGTAGATATCAAATACTATATGAAATTTGTTTAATGACTACTACATTATTGGCAAAGATACGTGTTTCTTACTGAATATGTATTGATGAATTTGCTTATTTCTGATGAATGATAAATGTATAATATTACCAACTAACTTACTTCAACTGTGTAATGAAAAAAATAATAAAATGACATACCTTCTTATTCGCTGATGATACTGATGACAAACGTTGTGTAGAAGTCTCCAGCATGTCCCGACACAACTATCAGTGATGCTTTTATAGAAGGCCACGTTCATAAGCAGCCAAGAAAAGTACACACATAGACAACGCAATATATCACGATGACGCTGCTGGTAACAAAAGGCATCGTTGGATGTTTGGGGAATTTTGAACAACGACACGGTTTAGGTGTAAATTATGGCCGATGTCCAATTTAAAACCGCGAGTGGTCCAAGTATTTCTACCGTTGCAAAGGTCAAAGGAGACTTAGCGTGTTTGTTGATCGTCAGGAATATGTGGTACCATCTCTTATTGAAACGTCGCCTGTTATTAACTGCAGCTCCTTTCTGTGTTGTGTTGTTCCAACTACGTCTTAAGATTTCACGAACTCCATCAGACTTTTGGCGCTGTTAGGCGTTGTCAAGAGTTTTAATGCATTTTTATTTTGTTAATGCACTGCGCACTAAAACTACCGATAAAACATTCGTGAGAGTTTCTGTATGTTTGCATATATATATACACATATATATATATATATATATATATATATATATATATATATATATATTTATATATATACATATATATATATATATTTATATATATACATATATATATATATATATACGTATATATATATGTGTATATATATATAGTATATATATGTATATATATATATATATATATATATATATATATATATATATATATATATATATATATACATATATATATATATAGTATATATTATATTATTATTATTATATATATATATACATATATGTATATAATAAATTATAACATCATTTACAAGTATATATATCTGTAATATATTATATTTAATATATGTATAATATATATGCGCAAATTCACACACATACTCAAACACAAACATATATATGTATTATGTATATATATATATATATATATATATATTTGTAATGCAGGTTACTTAACGCAGTTTAGACATTTGTTCTATAGCCATTTAGAATGAATTTATTAATTCATGTGGATGTGATTGTATCACACATTAAAATGCAAATAAACAAACTGTTTATTGCTCATTCCATGTGCACGGCGCAGCAACACATGCACCGCTGCGCTTGCGACTGGCGCAAATCGGAGCGCTATTTGAATCTCATAATGCAATATTTGAGAAACATATATATACCTAGGAATGCTGATTGATCACGTTTAGGATTATAATTTGTGTGAGATATCCAATATAGGCAAATATACCGTTATAATGGCAAAATTGAGTTGGATCCGAATTCTACATAAGTGCCAGATATATTAATAATAGAAGGACAACAAAAAAGAGGAGATTTATAGTTCAGAGAGGAGACATCACCGCGTGGACACAATGATGTAGTGACACGCTAATTTCACAGGCCCGTGACCTTTGGGGCGATTCTGCTTCGGGACACCTGCAGGGGGGACATATGTCACCATTCAATTCTTACACCTGTACCTCGTTGTTGCGTGTAACTACTGTTGTGATGGACGATTCGGTTTTAACATAAAAACAAACGCTCTGATGGACGTCATTGGTACCGTTCGCGGTGCTGTCCACCCCTTCAGTGTCGGTGTTTATGAAGTTCTCCCGTAAAGGTCCACCGATATTTGCGATGGGTCAAGTTGTAGATTTGTAGACAACGATTACCGTCGGAACCATGAGAGAGCAATTTATTAAAAAAAATATTCATATCCTACACGATATTATAGCTATAAGAATTACTTCCAAGCAATTAATTAGGCACATTAGAGTTACACTGAAGACCACTATGAGTAACGGTGGCTGTTTGGAGATGGGCTATACGCAAAGTATCCTTAGTAAAAAGCGTTCGTCTGAATGCAAGAAATTTCATTTTAATATGATTGGTAGTGTCATTAACTAAGCGTATGTACAAGATTTGGGCGCTTTTCTGTCACACAGAGCGCTCATGGAATGGACGCCATGCCGCAGGTAAGATTGCACGTATTTAAATGTTGTCAAAATAATAATAATAATCTAATAACAAGAATACAAAACTTGCTTAATGTATATATATATATATATATGTGTGTGTGTGTGTATATATATATATATATATATATATATATATATATATATATATGTATATGTATATATGTATATATTTATATACATATATATATACACACACATATATAAATAATTATATATACATATCATATACGACACATACAAGATATGTGTTATGTTATTCAGTCGATTTTAATAAGCGATGTTAATCCGCCATCCACTCACAATGTAAACAAACAATATCTTGTTACACATTTGTCTGTTTACACATCCCATTACAGGTTCGAAAGTAATACAAGCTTCCCACACTTTATTGGTCAATATAAGAACTGTTTCTTTGGGTAAGTCCTACACATGACATAAATCAGAACGGACATTTCGAAGTATTCTTCTGAGACAGTTGTAGAAGTATTCTTCTGAGACAGTTGTTTCTGATATCATGAGTTCTTCAAGAGAGAGTTTGTTGAAAATAAATTTAGGTGATTGAAAGCGTTGAAATAATGTTATGTATATCACGTAATTTAGTATTAGTTGCAGACAGGAAAGCATGGTTCAATATAATGAATTTCAAAAATGCGGTTAGCGAATATAACAATGTGTAATTCTCAAACTAGTGCGATGTGTCTCAATGACTTATGACAACGATTATTGAAATAAGGGTTTCTGCGAATTTTTAATGTTATTGTCTCTTCGCCTATGTGATAATATTACCAAATTATAAAATACTTGCAATTGACCATATAATAGTATGATCTCATTTTAATATTCCAGTCTTCATTGTAGTTAAAATATATTCTTTTTGGCGTCATTCATGACTAAGATCTCTCAGTCATGGAAAGAGTTTAGGATCTTTTCTACACATTATTTTCCAGTGTGTAATGCTCTTGCTGAACCGTTATTTCTTTGCGCTGTTCGAGACTAATGTATCAGACTTCACAGTGAATCATATTTACTATAACTACGCACTAACTGCACAGTGAAACGACATTTATCGTTAAAAACAAACTGTCTCGTGTTTATCATCTCGCCGTGTGGGTTCCACACAGTTGTACCAGTCGCCATGCATTACAGAAGGTGTCGACAAATTGATGATGAATAAAAAGGTTAAGAACATGTGAACTGTTGCTATTTATTCATGTGTATGTACAGCCGTCTACGCTCGGTCGGCACCATTGCGATACCTGCTGCGATAATTGCAAGCGAGCATTGGCACATGCGGTCTTTTTACTACACGCCCGTTTATCCTTGATGGAAGACTGAATGATTGTAGAGTCTGACGGCACGAGGGGTTTCAGGAGATAGCTCTAATTGCTGTGATAGCGGGTTTTCCCCATTGGAAGTAGGTGCACACCTGCGTCATTTGGCACAGGTAAACGTATGAGAGTTCGCTATTTCGGGAGTAGGCACCAGTCGCAGGTAGACACAAGTGACATCAGGTTCCACGTATGCACGTCGACACAGACTTGACCGTTACCAAGTATCATTGGAAAATGGACCAAATGTTGAATCGATTAAAACCGTGTATTCCACATGCAAAAACGTGTTAACGGATGATGGTTCGAGCCAAGTGATCTCTCTCGTTATATGTTTCTCTATGGCGATAATCTCGCGTCTGATAGATTCAATTCGGAAAACTTTTCTCGATCAAATCTGAAAAAGAACACACCCGATACAGTGTAAATTGTAGGCTACGTCGGAAGGTTAATAATTTATATCCGTTTACAAATTATTTTGTTTATTTTACGATTACTTTGCGTTTATCATGGTGCAATATGTTCCCCAAATGTGGTATTAGTCGCAACGTTCTTGTATTTATATACTAAAAAATACCACGATTTATGTGACAATGTATCAGTAAGGATTAATTTTTTGATTCATTTCATGAAAAAAAACAAAATTGAAATGTTTCAAAACGTAGGAAATACTTTCCGAGAAATATAATTATTTTTACGTCAAATGTAACACTCTGTGCACACGTTCAAGTAATTACACTACTAAGTACTTTATCTCATCATTATTGCATTTATTATTTTGTGTAGTTCTAGAAAATCTACTAATATACGTCTATAGTGCCTATGCCCTGAGCGCAGAAATGAATGTTCAATAAAAGGGTAGGGTGGGGCATAACGCCAGTGTTAACACATATTGTCATACAAGTTGGCTCTACTCTTCTTAATGCAATATATTTACAAATGTCTACAATATGTCACTAACTGTATTGTGTATATGTCATGCAAATTTGACACTGTTAGAATAATATGTTTTGTAATGTTTTCTGTCACACAGAGCGCTCATGGAATGGACGCCATGCCCCAGGTGCGATTGTACGTATTTTAATTTTGTCATAATAATAATAATTAATAACGTACTTAATGTATAATACTTAGTATATAAGACGTAGATGGAACAACACAATACAGAAAGGTCCTGCGGTTAATAACAGCCGCCGTTTCAATAAGACATATTCTTGATTCACAACGACATACCATCTAAAATATATATCCATCTAAAATATATTCACAATGTCACTTTTATATCAATAATTGCAGATGGGATATAGCACGCAGGCATCGGCGCTTTGAGTAACGTTGAAGCGATCTTATAACAAATGACAATGAAACGGAAAGTTTGCTGTACTGAATCATCTTGGGCGATTTTATAAAAAAAAAACATAGCACGTTGATATGTCGTTATGTTACTATTTTGTAATTGATCAATATTTGGAACCCCAAATATAATATTCACCAAGATAATGGTATGGGCGGTATGCGCCACCTTACCCCATGCATAGAAACTTATAAACTATAATTGTCAGACAAGCAATATTCCAGTAAGAAATGTTGAAGGCAATGTACTTCACAGCGTGATAATCACACTGGTAGCATACTTCAAAGCATCGAGAGTTTACGCTAATGATTACGACGTGGTAATAGTAACATAAACGTAGGGGAGATTTATATTGGCCGAAGTCCCGAGAGGGGATATCACTGCTTGGTCATGATGATGTAGTGACACGTTAATTTCACAGGCCCGTGACCTTTGAAGCGATTATGCTCTGGGACACCTGCAGAGGTAACGTGTGTCACCTTTCACTGGTTACACATGTATCTCGTGTTGCGTATAATCACCGTTGTGATAGACGATTCGGGTTTAACCTAGAAATAAACACTCCGTCCATGCCTACTACGTCACTTTTGTGCTTTGCGGCGATATCCCCGTGCATCGGTGAATACGAAGTTGTCCTATAAAAATCCACTGATATATACGACGGGACACACTGTAGATTTGCAGACAACGTTTGATCATCAGAGAACGTAAGGGTATGTCACTTAATTTATTTGCCATGTCCGTTACAGGGATAGTATACTCTGCGTATGATTTGCTTCGACTTGTCCCTATGTTCAATATATACATATATGTTCCTAACCATACTGTTTACTAATATTCTGCTTTATCGTGTTTTTATTTCGGTGTTTATCCATGATTGTCATGACTAGCGTTACTCGCTTTTCATGGATTTATTATCTATTAAAGCACTTCCCTGTTTTCTGTCCATTTTGTATGGCTTTCTTGTAGTAACAGAGATTCTGCCGCACCAACGAATACCATGAAGACGATCGTCCTCGCGTGTCTGCTCGGTCTGTTGGCGGCGTCACTCGCCGAGGACACGGCGCAGACAGAGCAAGTGGACGACGGGGCCGAGCTGGACCGCGAGGTGAGGGAGGTGACGGAGGTGCTAGAAAACGTGGACACTGCCACCTACGTGAAGATCTTGAATCGACAAAAGAGACACTGTTAGTAACGTACTTTTGATAAAAAAAAACATGTTGAATCAGGCCGGCTGGCTGGCTGGCTGGCTGGCTGGCTGGCGGGCGGGCGGGCGGGCGGGCGGGCGGGCGGGCGGCCGGGCGGGCGGCCGGGCGGGCGGGCGGGCGGGCGGTTTGTGTGTGTGTGTGTGTGTGTGTGTGTGTGTGTGTGTGTGTGTGTGTGTGTGTGTGTGTGTGTGTGTGACTGCGTGTGAGGGTGGGTGTGAGTGAGTGAATGAGTGAATGAGTGAATGAGTGAATGAGTGAATGAGTGAATGAGTGAATGAGTGAATGAGTGAATGAGTGAATGAGTGAATGAGTGAATGAGTGAATGAGTGAATGAGTGAATGAGTGAATGAGTGAATGAGTGAATGAGTGAATGAGTGAATGAGTTAGTGAGTGAATGAGTGAATGAGTGAATGAGTGAATGAGTGAATGAGTGAATGAGTGAGTGAGTGAGTGAGTGAGTGAGTGAGTGAGTGAGTGAGTGAGTGAGTGAGTGAGTGAGTGAGTGAGTGAGTGAGACAGAGAGAGAGTGGGCGAAACAATACTCAAAGCTATGTGTTGCAGTGAGGGACCTGTTATGTGGACAATGCCATATGAAGACGGCCGTGGTCCAACCGCCATGTCACAAACTCAAATGGGTCTCGTACCAGAAGGATTCGAAATGTGGCTGGTGGAAACGTAGACACTCGTGCAAAAAGTGAGCTCAATTTTAATGTAAAAGTAAAGTATCACTTACACCACTAAGACATCACAGTAGCTTATTACACATAAAATAGGAGAATGACATACCTATTGACGTGTTGCATAACAACAGGTTTTCCGTTGCAGAACCAGACACCATTTCGAAATGAGGAGGTATTGTTGCGACCGAGGCCGACTCTTCACGATATTCGGTGTTTTCCACGTGTGCATCAATAAACGTGAGTTCTTTGTTGCCTTCGTCAAATGTAGCGTTTTACGGCTGTTTAAACAAATCTCCGTACACAGTAATACTGTTATTGGTTTTGCCCGTCGCGAATTTGGTTCGTTGATGTTTGACTGTACAATGTAAATGGTTAATGTAACACCCTCGGTCGGTTTAGTAAGAGGTTGCATTAGTGATCCAAGGGATCACTGGTGGATCCAGTAGATCTGCGTCGAAGTGTGTGTGTGTGTGTGTGTGTGTGTGTGTGTGTGTGTGTGTGTGTGTGTGTATGTATGTATGCGCGCGCGCCTAAATCACAATCAATCAAGATTACCATTACCAAAACTGTTGATATATTTACATGTTAGGGGTCGTTCATAATTGTCAACATTTCCGAAGCGTGTAAATCGTTCACTGGGGAGGTCCCCCCCCCCAGGAAAATCAACCCGTACGACACTCGTAAGGGTACGAGTGACTTCGCCGGTAAGAAAATGCAACAAAATGTATTGCATTTTGTTGAAATGAACTCAAAATCAGGTCTGTAAAAAACGAGTGGTGAAGGGAACATTATGTGATTAAATATAAACCAATTTTGTATACTAATCGGATATTGCTGTCAGTGGTTTGCCGCGAAAAATGGCTCAAGTGTATTTTCTCGCCAACACGCCAATATACAGAAAACACGGGAATTATATGAATTAGAAGTGTACCAATCCTAAGCCAGACTCATGTTTATAATAAAAGGACTGCATGATGGCATCTATATTACAGACTTACCTGGATTCTGCGGTGGATTCTTCGTGAATGGGCCGAAGTATTCAGCGTGCAAATTAGGGTATGTCGATTTGACTAACATTTGTGTGTGCGCGTGTGCGCGTGGGCACGTGTGTGCGTGTGTGCGTGTGTGCGTGTGTGTGTGCACGTGTATGTCTGTGTGCTGCGTGTGAGTCTGTGTGCGTGTGCGTGCGTTCGTAATATGTGTGTGCTGTGCCTGTATGTGCACGTGCGTGCGTGCGCACGTGGCTGCATGCGCGTGTGTGTATACACCGATGTTGTTTTGATGAACCTTCTTTTTTGTCTTAGTTCAAAACGGTTCTGCTCTCCTCGGTACAGAAGAGACGGTGACTACTGCTATAAGAGTAAGTTGTCATGTGGACATGTTACTACAGCCGATGGGCTTGCAAACGTATTGTTAGTTATTGGTTTTTGTCATGATGGACATTTATAGTTATAATACTAGATGATCGTTTCATCATGGTATATATATATATATATATATATATATATATATATATATATATATATATATATATATATATTATAATATGATGAAGCGATCTCCTAGTATTATAACTATAATTGTACATCATGAAAAAACATTAACTAACAACACGTTTGCATAGATTATATATATTATATATATATATATATATATATATATATATATATATATATATATATATATATATATATATATATATATATATATATATATGTATATGTATATATATATATATATATATATATATATATATATATATAATGTGATGAAGCGATCTCCTATAATATATCTTTTTTTACTACAATTGAAATAATAAACTACATTTGGTCTCACTCTTATCCTGACAATCACGAGTAAGTTACAATAAAAACGAGAGTTGGAGATATTCAAGTGCCATATAGATAACAATGCCAAAACTCTGTATCCGTCTTACTGTTAAGCATCGAATGTGCTGTACATATACAAATGCATGCTGGTTTATGTCTACCACTTTCGGTCCTACAGAGTAGAAGAATGGCGAACGAAGCAGAGCTGCGTTGCCGGCCTCATTATGACGTCAGTGGACAATGAACAGCGTGACGTCATTGTATTGACCTGGAATAAAATTCCGCAAAATAAAAATGTTGTTGTACCTTATTTATTATGTCATAGTTTATTTGTTGGCTCCCCGCAATCGCCACCTCCAACATCGTCGTCATATTTCCTAGACAAACTGCACTGCAAATAACATATAAAACCTCTATGTTTCCATGCTTGAATGATGACTTAGTAACGGCAGTACGCACCCAAATAACCAAAGTCATGCCTACGATTGAAAAGTTGTTAATGTTTGAAAAAAGATGCCGTGGCTCCGTGCATTATATCCAATAAATGGGTTGTTCTTATGTTTGTATAATGGTTGTTGAAACGCTGCAGCCCCATTTAATACAAAACTCAATAAGGCGGAAACGAAAGTTTATCACACTAGACATTGTGTGATTATGCATTCAAAAGTCGGCTGGTTATTTAACTGGTTAAATTTGCCTATTACATATTATGTCATCATTGTTTAGCTTAGGTGCAACGGTGGCTTAATACCGTGCAATTGCTCAAACTCGAACGCACTGTCGAATTAGACCTGATGAATGCCTACAATCGAGGAACGCAATAGAACAGTGTTAACACTTTTACCATTTAGAAGATTAGGTTTCGAATATAAAAGAGTAAAGGTTAGTTCTTATATAGCGCAGTATCCAGTCCTCAGAACTATTCAGACCGCTTTACACTTTACTTCCCTGGTAGTCCTGCTCATTAAACCACTGTCTGAACTTCTCTAATGGGCGAATCCACCACTGTCTACAACCAAGTACGCATTCATTCAGCTAAGTGAATTGGAGCAATGTTTAACACCGCAGAACAAGATTCATACCCGGGTTCTATTAGGCGAGAGTTCGAAGTTCTACCCCTGAGCCATTGCGCTCTACAAGTACACACGATGTTATACATATCTATTTGGGCAAATTAATTCATAGTTTTATATTCAATAATTAATCACGATCGTCAGAAATGCTGACCCTCATCCAACAACGGTGAGTTTATGTGAAAAAGAAAAATTATTTAACAATCAAACGTGTGATGATATTTTGAGGGTTCTTTAACGCGAATAACACAGAGAACCCTTATCGTAAAATGGCATTACCTTAACCTAAATAAAGAAGTATTTTTTCTTTTTATTAAGTTGTTTTAAATATAGTATGCTAATATAACACCCGTGTTCATTTATCTGATACTACAAACTCAAAACAAATTTTCTGGTGAAATGTCGAAGCCATTAATACAACTAGTAGCGTGACTGTTTAGCAATGCGCGTACGCATGATGTATTATTTTGTTTACAGAAAGGTCTTTGTGGTGATCTCAACACAGCATAAACGATTACACAGAAGTGCCCCCAAATAGCAGCAATTCACACTTTCGGCACCATTTATAATTCTCAGTGGGGAACGAAAAAGTATGAATTTTCTTGCGCATTAAATGTATTTTAGTTGGTAAGGGCTCAGGCTGTCAATATGACTTGCACTAAAAACAGGCATTTCCATCTCTAAATGCCATGAGGCTAATCCTAAAACACACGCACGCACGCACGCACGCACGCACGCACGCACGCACGCACGCACGCACGCACAAATACACACAAACGCAAACACCCATACACACGCCGCACGCACACGCGCACGCGCACGCGCACGCGCACGCGCACGCGCACGCGCACGCGCACGCGCACGCGCACGCGCACGCGCACGCGCACGCGCACACGCACACGCACACGCACACGCACACGCACACGCACACGCACACGCACACGCACACGCACACGCACACGCACACGCACACGCACACGCACACGCACACGCACACGCACACGCACACGCACACGCACACGCACACGCACACGCACACGCACACGCACACGCACACGCACACGCACACGCACACGCACACGCACACGCACACGCACACGCACACGCACACGCACACGCACACGCACACGCACACGCACACGCACACGCACACGCACACGCACACGCACACGCACACGCACACGCACACGCACACGCACACGCACACGCACACGCACACGCACACGCACACGCACACGCACACGCACACGCACACGCACACGCACACGCACACGCACACGCACACGCACACGCACACGCACACGCACACGCACACGCACACGCACACGCACACGCACACGCACACGCACACGCACACGCACACGCACACGCACACGCACACGCACACGCACACGCACACGCACACGCACACGCACACGCACACGCACACGCACACGCACACGCACACGCACACGCACACGCACACACACTACCTCTCGGAAGTAATGACGCTGACTTCTTAAATATTCGCCTCTACATAAATGCTGTCGCGTGAACTGAGACGCTGCGACAAGGAACAATTTGGCAGTTATGGGTGTATTTTTGTATGCTGATTTCTGTGACAAGTTAGCGCGCCACCAGGCCTACCATTAAATCATAGAATATACAACGTATTGCTGAGTGATATGTGTACATGGTTAGAAATGCAATTATGAACTAATGAAATGCTTTGTGCACAAATTAACGAAGTTTTAGAATAGGTCGTCATTGAGGTTCTCCATATAAAAACTCAAAGTCGTAGTAGTAGTTGTGTCGCAAGAAAGTCGCGCGAGGTCACGAGGTCACGTACGGGTTCACATCACGGGTTTTAAAAACTGAAGTTGGCAGGATTGTATTTTGTGTGTAAGCGAATATGTTTTTTGTAACTAAAATTAGCTGCTGTGACGACCATATTTGGATATTTCATTTGTGATCATGATACACGCAGTCTGCAGTATAACGGAGCAGTTTTGATGTGAGAAGGCGAGCGACTTGTGATGGACGCCAGTATTCTGCCTCCCCAATATTTGTGCAAAGCGGTGGTGCCATCGGGCGGGTAGTAATTTAATTTATCTAGTTGTTTTTGAGACTAGGCGTCGCTCCGATCGGCAGAGTGAGGCTGCCATTTTGGTTCTTCGTAGCAATGCTTTTTACAAATAAAACAACATATTTAGCTTACTGTCTGCAATCAGTTACTAAGACTTTCCCCGAGATAGCAATATTTTCTCCGTTGCCATGGCATCCCCGGCCAGTACTTGTGTTTAGCGATCTTGACTTGACTATTAATGAAGCATAACATCTTTCGCGCAGTGTAACCTGTTTTGGGGCAAATGTGTTACGATTATATGCATTCATGTGTAAGTGTTTATGGAACTGTTTTGAAACCATGACGTATTGCAACGTAAAATACAAATCGCGTAAAAGACACATACGGCAAAAACTGCTGAAAGCCATACTGCTGACATACAAAATGATACATGTCACACACATGATCAGATGGTGTCGTTAACAAGCAGGCTGTCTTACACTGATGCTAGAGCAACCACTCTTTGAAATGAAAGCTTTCACCAATATATGCTGCATTAGAAGAATCAGTGTGAACCCTGTGACACAGCCATTGTAGTACATTAATTTGACCAGGAACACCTTGCCTCAGCATAATGAGTAATATGCGAAGTACAAATCGGTAACTGATAAAAGTACTGTAAGGAAGTCTTATTCTAACTCTTACATACATGTTAAATGCTTTGGAAATAATACGGCAAGGAGATTAGAACATAATATTTATGTAATTAATACCATGAATTTTGACCAGGTCCGAATATTCAGGACACGTTGTGCCACCTCTCTTCGCTGTTATCAGTGTTGGCTTCCTTAATGTTCCATCTGGCTCAGCCTCAGAGAGACTACTCGATATCACCCAAAAATTGCATTTTCCTTTGCATTTGGGGAAATGCATGTGTGCTTTTACTGCTACATCCGTGAACAGAACAATAATTGGTAGGCTTTATGATCCGTTATAAGTGACAACAGATGTCGTATCTTTGTTTGTACAGACATGCATGACTGACTTGTTTTGAAAACCGGAAGTAGCAAGCAGGCCCGGTATGACCTGCCATCGAGCGGATAACGGATAATGAAGTCCCTCAACAACGCAACACAATTATAACACATGTGTAAAGATACAGTTATAAGGGCAAAATCGGGGTGGTTCTGGGTTCTGCACGACTGCCAAGAATGAGACAATCGGCAACGTATACAATATGTATATTAGGTTTCGATACGCCAGTACAAATTCAGCCCTCTAAAAGCAAGAAGGAGAAATCAAGCTTCGACCGGTTCAATTATCCTTACATCTACGAAGTCGCCATCTTTCTGAACGACGTCGCCATAAATGCTTCGGCAACTACGCGAGTAATGGCGCGTCAGCCACGTCGTCGTGACGTCACAGAGGGCTTGACGTCACAGAGGGCTTGAAGCGATAATTTGTATTTTGGCATGCCGTAAGCGTGGTCAATAGAACGCCATCTTAGCACTGAATTCAATCGAACGTCCCGCGACGTTTCATGGACTGTAAATAAACATTAATGTAGACATCATGCTTTCATATTGCCGAACATCTAATGCGATATCAATATTTAACTATGTGTGAAGACGTGGCAGTCTCGTGTGATGCGTACGGTGAGCTATAGATGATTTGTAAATATCCTTTCCGGTATCGAGCCAGCAATACCTGTCGTCGCCGTCGGGCCACCAGTTGACGTTCCATCGGTTGTAAATGTTCATTAATGTACATATTATACCTTTACATTGACGGACATGTCAGACTGTATCCACATTTAGCTATGTGTGAAGCTTCGGAGTCATGCGAGTTCAACAGCTGATTGTAGGATGATTTAAACAAGCGTTCCATAAAATGATTGTAAAACGGTGCCGCATTTTAAACACATCAAGAATACGTAAAAGACGGCACAGAGACCCTAGTTGTGTCAGAGCGCCCCCTGTCGGATTGGTTATTGTGGTACCTCATTGCAATCGTTGCAGTCGCCGTACTTGTGGTACTCGTGAGAACACATCTTTATATACATCTGACGTGTACCACGTCTCGCAGCCAGTTGCACTGTGGCCTTTCTTGACGTCACAATGTATGATGTCCTTGCAATGTCCGCAATCTTCTTCGCAGTTCACACCGTAAGTCCGGACCTTCCACTCTGAACATCAACACATAACCACGTACCTTACTCTCTAATGTAACAGCTCCCTATTATATATATATACATATATATATATATATATATATATATACATATATATGTAAATATACATACACACATATATATATATATATATATATATATATATATATATATATATATATATATATACATATATATATATATATATATATATACATATATATATATATATATATATATATATATATATATATATATATATATATGTATATATATATATGTATTATATATATATACATATATATATATACATATATATAATATATATATATATATATATATATATATATATATATATATATATATATATATATATATATATATATTATATATATGTATATATATATACGTATATATATATACATATATATATATACATATATATATATATATATATATATATATATATATGTATATATATATATATATATATATATATGTATATATATATATATATATATGTATATATATATACGTATATATATATACATATATATATATACATATATATAATATATATATATATATATATATATATATATATATATATATATATATATATATATATATATATATATATATATAAAACAGTTATAAAAACAGTTAAGTAATTTAAATTACTTCATTAAAACAATAAAAAACTGCATGCATTTAGACAATATTTACACTATCCAATAATGGGAAGATAATGGGTAAATGCGTCTTTAGAGTCTGAACAGTGATATAGTTCCACTACACTTTATATGAATCGGCAGCGAATTCCATAGTTCAGGTCCAATCACGTTGGAAAAAAAACTACCTACATCAGCTTTCACGCAGTCTGGCTGCTGCTTGCCCGGGGCGCTTAGCACATCGCTGCAGCTTCTCGTGGACAGGCGAAGTTGACAGGCTGCGGAACACGATAATGTTGTTGTGTGTCTGTAGCAATGACAGAGAAACAGCAGCAGACGGCGGAGATTTGTGAAAACGACTCAACCAGGCGTTGGGAGACGAGACAGACGAGGAGGTCGGAATTAAACGTTGTCGTATACGTCCATATATAATTTCAATATTAGTTGATATACCAGCCTTGCCATATTCTTGGGATGGCAATCGGTATTTTTGACCTACAATTTTGTAAGAATTTGTTTCAATCCGTATCATTAATCAGATCTTCCAGTTAACTGGCCTAAGTTAATAAGGGCTTTTCCAAAACATTTTTTTCTACGTTTTTGTTTCGATTTTTGGGGCCAACTAATTAGAAGATTATCGAAGTTTTACTTCACTTCAGCACGTTCGAACTGCGTACCACACATATACAGTGTCATCAAATAATGACATTTTATTTCAGCAGTTCGCGCGTATATCGAAGTTTCACTGGCATAAATGCAGGCGATTTCATTGAACTCGTCGTCGAGCTCCATTTCCTGTACTGCTTTTTAAAAATCGTCACGCGCCCCGTTCCCACCCGTTGAGCCTTCTCCTGCAGTTTTCAGAACTAAAACTTACCAGCACGCCATCTATTACGCGCTACAATAAACGGATCTCACATTCTCAGTAAACTAATCGGTGGTTTAGTTCGTTCGTTTCGAATCGATTGACTTAGTCACTAATAGTAAACATTTATTCCATTATGCAGTATAAGTTTGTCACGCATACAAGGCATAATGTGGTTAAAAATAATGTGTCCATAATTTTTTTTAATCCGTATCAAAACGGAGTATGGCCGTATCACTTAAAAAAGCGCCAAAATCCGTATCGGGTACGGGTAATCGGTATCATGTGGCATGTCTGGATATACTGTATAAATGTATGACGTGATTATTATTGAGTGTGCATTAGATGATTACCCAACAAGGAACTAAAAATAAGCGGCGAAACAAACCTTGCAATTTTTTTTATATAATATATTACAAGGATAAATAGTACAAATAGTTGATTAGCAATGTCAAACATGGTAGACACCACCGTCTTGAGGCATAGGACTTCTCGCCACGGTGCAAATGCTAACGGTGTTGTCGATGTTATCTCATGCATTTCTTTGAAACAAAATACAAATTAATTCAAAATTTCATCATTATTGCTTCCCAGAGAAGGGGGTCAGAATGAATATATGTGCATAATAAAACGTGGCATGTGACGGACTAACAGAGCCTAGAGTGCTGCCACATGGGGACTAACAGAGCCTATTGTGCTGTCACCTGGGGAGTATGTATCCAGACGGGTACCTCTCAAAAACATGCAAACAAATCCACGTTAGTCGCTGGAGGCGCTGATACGGAACTAGGGTCTAGTTGCGTATTAGCGCTTCTAGCGGCTAACGTGGATTTGTGGAAGCCTATTACCCTTACCTCAACGAAGTCGCCATCTTTCTGAACGAAGTCACCAGAAATGCTTCGGCAACTACGCCAGTTATGGCGCGTCAGCCACGTCGTCGTGACGTCACAGAGGGCTTGACGTCTGAGAGAGATTGACGTCACAGAGGGCTTGACGTCTTCCCAGTTGGCGCCATCACAACGCGAAGCCGCGCTGCCGAACGCTGGCAAGAAACTCCAGTTTCGTTAGAGAAATTATGATTGCGTTGCTGTGTGTATTATGCTGTTGACAGCGACTACAGACCTAAGCAAATGTGGTGAATGTATCGCATACGTTTGTAAGACTTAACTAGTTTCAACAACATCGTTAGACGCCGTGTGTATTGCGCTGTATGTACTGTGACACACACATACACACGCACGCGCGCACACACACACACGCACGCCCGCGCACCACTCAATGGAAGTAATGATGCTTACCATTACACCAAGAAGAGCGCATTGCCACTGCAATACGCTTGGAAACAAAATGCATAGACAAACCTCAGCCAGCGGTTTTACAATAGCCTACACATTTCATGTTTCTTCTTTCTACAACTAGTGTAGAAATCAATCAATAGTTTGAGCTGTCTTTGTCGCAACCATTTCACTAAGACTGGCGTCGCAGAGCAACTACATGACAATGAGTGAAGCTTTGTTTTATCGAGTATTATCATTTTATGCATTATAATATTTTGCTGTAATTTATGTAATTTAACCCGATGAAACATAGCTTTTTGTAAATATATGTGTCGAAATACGCGCTAGTGGACATTAATCATAATTTACTTGCTCTATAAGCTCAGGAGCAGCCATTTTAATTTGATATTTGGTTTGGTCACGTTTCTCATTATGTGATATATTAGAAATGATATAATTAATACGGTTTATACTTCGAATCATTTCCTTGTAACACGTTAAGGTGTTTCATCTTTTGGAGTTACACCGTTCTGTCAGTTCTTTCTGCGTGGACAAAGTACACTGCAGACAATCATACCGGTCGCAGGTGCATCATAAGGCCATCACCTTGTGAGAGCTTCTGGTGCACAAAGACAATTGAACGAAAACACTTATTATATACATTTATAGCTGTATTTCAAAACGTGTAATAGCAACGTATGTTGATAACATAAGGAACAAGTAATATAATGTGGATATGAAGCCCTGATCATTCGACGGAATGTGTCTTAACATTCACATACCAACTATATTTTGCGCGAATATCAAACACACACACACACACACACACACACACACACACACACACACACACACACACACACACACACACACACACACACACACACACATATATATATATATATATATATATATATATATATATATATATATATATAATGACACACACAAGCACACACACACACACACACACACACACACACACTCACACACACACGCGTGCGCACGCACGCACACACACACACACACACATATATATATATATAATGACACACACACACACACACACACACACACACACACACACACACACACACACACACACACACCGCAAGTCTATTGCAACAGTCAATGCACGTTATAACCAGGGCACGGACTAGTTGATTTGTATGTCCTATTTCTAAATAGCGACGAATGCCGTGGAGATGGTAATACGCTGTTCTGGAAATGTTTGTTACGTGTCGCTCAAGGGACATATTGGAATCAAATGTTACACCCAGATTTCTGGCGTGCGTGTTGGGTGTCATGTGAATGTTGCCGATTCTTACACCTTCGGGAAGAAAGTATTGTTGTGCTGATTTTGGATGGATGATGGGATCTCTGTTTTATCGCCATTCGGCTTCAGCATATTGGTTTTCATCCATTGACGGATACTGGCGACACAGAGTAGTACTATTTACTTGATGGCAATCTCGGGTGAAGTGTTATCGCTTAGGCTGAATTCTTGGAAAGGTTGGGTGTCAACAGCATATAGATGGTAAGCCATGCCATTATGTTTAAGTAGCAATGCAAAAGGGATCACATAATGAACAAGACACGTGTGACAGTAATGTGTGCGTGTATAGGTAGATAGTTTCCACATAAGTGTACATTCGCCGTATGGGCATCCTTCCCTGACAATACATTCGCCCATATTGTCACAGACCTCTACAGTCACGTAATTAGTTAATATGGAAGCGATGTCGCGCCTGACTGTGTGACAAATTATCTAAGTCGAGTGGTAGTCAAATAATTGCCATGATATTTTACTAATTAATGCATTATGCATTTGTTTATTTAAGTGTAACATTTGCTGATGAAACCCAGGTAAATTAAAAATATCATGCTGTGCGGCGTTTCAGATCAGTGAACACATTCGTAGTGCCTCAATTCTTGCGTGACCAGTACACTAGGTATTTGGCCACCAGGGGACCGTGTCACTAACGTTTGTAAAAGCTCTTAACACAATTTTGCACATTAAAATAAATGTTGTTGTTTAACAGTGATGTCGAATACTTGAAAACTGTCTAGTTTGCTAGTCATTCATGGGGTAAGGCATGTCATTGGAGCATAGAACCGCAGACAATTTATGGTGTAAAGCAATTTGAAACAAATATGTTTTCGGTTTTTACTAAATATATAAATAAAATAATATATATATATATATATATATATATATATATATATATATATATATATATATATATATATATATATATATATATATATATATAGTCCGTCAATTTCGCTTAGTTGTTTTACAGAACTCAAATCAGTACATTTCTGCAATGTGAAATATAATGGACAGGGCAAGCTTAATACACTGTAGGTGTAGAAACACGTAGTATTTGCAATATAATATTGCCAATGCGGGCGGAGTTGCCTGCAATACTCTGCGCTATTCAAACATCTGCCATTTCCCGGTTCAACTGGTCAATTCCGGGTTGAGAAACGTACACCGTCACTAGTATTCTGCAAATTGCAAGCGTGAGAAAGGTCACTGCCCCCATACGGCATAATTGTGATGTAGTTACGCTGGAATAATAAACAAATTAAGGTATCATATAACACCATATTAAAAATGCTACCGCAGTGTCCTAGATATTGTAATGCTTCACAGATGGCTATAATCACAGTATAGTGTGTCTCAAAGTCAAATTGTCGTACTTATCGGCAGCAAAATGTGATCTCTGTCATGTTCAGTCACGAACTACGGAATCATCGAATTTCGATGGATCATCGCGTCCGATAGCAGCGGATGATGATTGTGTTCCTGTGCAAACTCTTTGACCGCTAATTTTTATTGTATGTACACTTTATGTCAATTGTCGTTGTTTTTAGGATGTGTTTGAAATAATAAGTGTTAAAGTGCATAGGAAGCAAACATATTAATTTCGAAAGTTGTTGTATTGTTTGAATATTGAGAAAGCAATTAGGTAAGTGAAACCGGTGATTACTGTTCTCGTGTCATTTTAGCGATATCAGCCGGGCCGCATTGACATTTCATATAATTAGCTACATTTTCCATTGCAGGTTGACATTTTATATTATCAACTAGACCATCATTTTCACATGCAATATAATTATGTTTTATTGGCAATGTCTAGGAATAAGCAATCAAACCACTCAGCAACGCAATCCAGTTTGCCGTAAAGAATGTACCAAATACGTATACATGTACATTCCGAAACCTTGTGTCCTTGTGCTGTTTAATCCTGTCATCTTTCAAGTCATCTTGTCATCTTTCGTCGGCAGCAAATCAACTACGTTTAAATTAAAATTAGTACTGGTGATAAACAAACTAAATGGATAAAATATATTTATACAGTCTTCAGTTAACTAACATCTGAATATTACAATTATATATCTACACAATGTTTGAATTAAACACAAGATCAACAGTGCCTGTATAGCCACAGTATACTATCAGAAATTAAGTGTACTATAATTCCGACGACTGTGAAGTTGCTTATGCCAATAGTAACAACATGTTATTCTTGCCAACAATTATTCATTTTTCTAATGGCGATATTATATTATATATATACCTGATACATCACACTCTAACTTCGATTACAATAAAAAAAAGTTTCGCAAACGTTGTCAATCCAATCAAAACTGCGGCGAAACATCAACCCTGAATGAGGACATGTTCAACTTAAAGACAACGTACTGGGTGTTTAACAATTGCACCCAATTGCTATAGAGACGATAGCTTACCTAATTATTTCTATTAAATATCGGCTAAACTACAGCAGTGAACTGACATCTGCAGACCATTTTACTAGCGCTATTAAGACGTTTTATGTATCCGACTTTGCGTTTTAAATAAAATAAAGTAGTCTTGAATACATGAAAACTGTCAACATGACGAAACGTAAGCGGAACATTGTCGTCGGTGTGTCATAGAAATAGTGTCCTGTCTAACATGGCAATGAACATTAACGTTTTTAAAACAACAATTTAATGTAACAATATATCTAGTTTAATGATGAGTTTTCCTTAAGAGCTCTTTAACTTACTGAAAAGGTCCTTAGATCAAATAGCGAACAAATGCCAATAACGGACACAGACGGCTTAACATTTCATTTGAATAACGTTAGTAAATTGATGGTTTGAGTCCAGACCCAGATCGATGCAGTAAAAGCATATGTCACACAACATTGCCATCGTCGTTCTCTGGACAGGCAGTGCAGCGTTTGATGGTCCTCACCTGGGAACGTCTTCCGGTCTAACTGCACCGTCATCCGCCGACTTCCGACACGCGGATCCGTATACGGTCTGTGCGAGCACGTGTCGGAAGCGTTTGTTGAAGACGGCGTAAATGACGAAGTTGACGGCCGAGTTAAGTACGACGAGTGTGTTGGCGACATGTCTCAGGTAGAACTGGTAATGGCCGCACGCTCTCGCCTCGTCCGGTGCAAAGTTCCACATCACTTGGTTCACGAACGCCGGTAGCTGGCATATGATGAACACGATGATGATGACGACGAGAACGAATGTGACATGGTTGTCGTGCTGTTGGCGCCGACTCAACATCTCCATCCGGTTCCGGCGGCTCGTCTTCAACGCTTTCATCAGGCGAATGTTCAACACCGTCAAGATGGATATGGGCAAGCCTAGTAGGAATATCAGATACATCACGTTAGTATACAGTATGTAATATAACGTTCTCCTCCCGAGCTTCGTTTGGGTTACACCTGTTTCGTACGTTGTACCGTTGTCATTCGTCTTGTATATGACGCGGTTTTCGGCAAAGTGAATTAGATTATACAGGACAGCGAATAGAAGCACAAAGGCCAACTGTTTCTTCACCTTTGAAATGGTGCACCAGCGCAACGCCTTCAACGGGAAACACACGGCGATGTATCGGTTGACGGCCAACAGCATGACAACCCATATAGAGGCTGTCTGGGCTATCCATAACACCGGAAAAAGGTATACGAATACATATGGACGTATCCTATGATAACCTGTCAGCCAGCCCGTATAGTCAACGAACTCCTCAATTGTATACAACGGAGTTACAAGCAGCAGAAGGGTTGTGTCGACAAGTGCCAGACTCTGGAAGAGAAACGACGCCGTTGTCTTGATGCTGTCCTTCCAGAAGACGACGAACGCGAGGCTGTTGCCGCCAACGCCGCCAATGATGAGTGTTCCCATGATGACTGCGTAGAAGATGAAAGAGTAAAACCTGCAGCTCCTTTGCAATGCCAAGTCGTCATCGCTGTCCGACATGTTCCACGAGTTGTTCGGTTGTCCTGCCATGGTCGCAGCGATCACGCCCCACTGTGCTGAGACGAACACCCAGCGAGCGACAAGAGCGAAGCGTTGAATTCCCCGTCGACGTGAACTGGCGCGCCGCTTGGCAGTGGGGCTTGCTGCGACTGTTACGAAGCGACCAGCGGATCAACTAGTGCGGCATTGCTGTGGTATCACTCACATCGGACGGCGCACCGGGCCTCCCTGGGTTGAATGACCTACACATTGGCAGACCGCCAGATACATGGCTTTGATTAGCGTTGAGAGTGACGGGTAGATCAAGTTCGGGTTATTCGCTCCGATTAGGTTGTTTACTTCCGTGCAGTTGGTGTTAACTGCACATGTGCTTCGTGTACATACGTGTAATATTATTCGGGTAGAAATGACGCACACAGGCCTTGTCTTTTGAAAAACCTTGGAGAGCTAAAAATCGCCCTCCTCAAAATGCCCAGGAGAGCTATTGGAGAGCTAAAAATCGCCCTCCTAAAATGGCCCAGGAGAGCTATTGATATTATTGCCGAGCCTTCACCCTGCAATACAACAGTCACATAGAGTATATATAATATACCGTCACTCGGTCCATTTTGAGATTTTACTCCGATGTTTTGTTAACATACTTATTTATACGTTCAATAAAGTAGTTTCCTGATTACCCAAGTGTAAGTTGCATTTTTTGAGGATTTTGTAACTGGGAAGTTATTGGATTTGGAAATTGGATTTTAGTTGTTTTAGTAGTTCGATTAGTTTTTAGTTTAGTTTGATGTTGCTATAATTTGTGTCTGTACATATTAATTAACTGTTTAACGCGTTATTGGAGCGTATTTCGTTGGAAAGACAGACTTCGTGGCGATTTTCATTTCGTGTTAACGATCTTCGAAAATTCAAAGATGGCGGCGCCCATGGACTGACCGAAGCCGAACGATATCGCTCGTTGTCTGAACGCATTGGCGTTGATGAATATGCAGGATATTGTATAGTAAATATAACAAACACAGCTACATTTCCCTCACAGAACTTTATAAGGTAACTGCAACAGTTATTGTGTTATGCTGCATAAAGTTCAAGCGAAA
>OZ024865.1:7813575-7823575 GCA_964017155.1 Oasisia sp. SBJ-2009 | reverse complement strand
CCGTCTGAACAATACTGCCTGGAGAGCAGCGTGCGTCGCAGGGGTGGCACTCCACCGACCCACCCATCGGGGCTGTCGTGCGGGTGCCCATAAGCCACGCAAGATACCTGTAATAATAACGTCACGTCCTCCAACTTTGACCAAGCCGCCACTTTCTTCCCGGGGCAATAATATACAAGTCCCAATGCTGACCACAAACGTGCGGCCTGCCAAGTTGTGTCTGCTGAATGCGAGATATGTCTGCAACAAGGGAGCTTTTTTAGCTGACTTAGTTGTTGACCACGATCTGGACATACTGTGCTTGACAGAGACGTGGCTATCTTGCGAGGACACCGTGTCTGCAACCGCTGTCACACCCGGCGGATATACATTCGAACATGTTGCTCGGAGAAACCGTCGTGGCGGTGGTGTCGGTGTACTTTTCCGAGCTACATACACTGTCGATCACTCAAAACTTTGGCCCGCTTCCTCATTTGAATGTCTCGACCTACAGTTACGTTCTCCAAGGGTCTCTTCCACACTACGACTGTTCGTCATATATCGACAGCCATCATCCAGTCGCAACTCCCAGCCGTTCGCCACCTTCCTTACCGAGTTTCGAGAACTCGTCGAATGCGTTGGAACGAAGTATGGCATCATCATCGTCGGCGATTTCAACGTACGGTACGGCGACGACAGTGATCCGCACGCAAGAGCTCTTCGCGACGTCCTGTCTGACGCCAACTTAAGACAGAACGTTACAGATGCAACACACAACCGCGGAAATGTACTAGATATCGTAATCACTGCTTCTTCCTCGTCGCTAGTTACTGCTTCTTGTCACCGATCATTTTGCTGTTATTTGTGATCTTGCCACCACCAAGCCCCGCCCGCCTCGAAAGACAATAACGTACCGTCGATATGCGGCGATTGACAACTACAGCTTCACGACAGATCTCAGTGAGTGTAATGTCATCACCCAACCTCTCGGTGATGTGTGCAGCCTTTATGATCAGTATTGTTCCGAGCTGTCGTGCCTTATCGATCACCATGCACCACTTGTGCAGCGTACGGTAAACGAACGACCACACACTCCTTGGTGGTGTAGGAAACTCGATGACATGAAACGTCGGGTCCGTCTGTCTGAGCGCAAATGGCGCCAAAACAGAACCGACAACTACCGTAATTGTTACATCGAGTTGCGTGATCAATACTGCAGAACGCTGGCTTCAACTAAAGCCGCATTTTACAGTAAAGTGATTGAAACTGCCTCGAACGACGCTAGAGCAATGTTTCGCATTACGAACCGCTTGCTTGGCCGAAAATGCGGAAACACTCTACCGAATGAGATTGGTGGCCCTGCTATTCTTGCCGATCTTTTCGCGAGTCATTTCACCGACAAGATCGACTCGATCCGCTGCCAAATCCCGACGCCATCAGCGAACGTCTATAACGCGCATACACGTGTTATTTTGTCGCCACTGCTGGCGTTTCAGCCGGCTTCGCTCGAAGAAGTAACGTCACTTATTCAAAATGGCAAGATAAAGACGTCCAATATCGATCCACTGCCTTCCGCTATCCTGAAAGCTAATACCTCCATTTTGGCGCCGATTCTCAGGAGTATCATCAACCTATCTTACGAATCATCCACTGTTCCGGCAAGCATGAAACACGCTGTCATCACGCCTCTTCTAAGATGCTCAGGTCTTTCCGCCGACGACTACTCCAGCTACCGACCTATCTCTAACCTTCCTTATGCATCCAAATTACTCGAACGTCACGTCTCCGCCCAACTGCGTCTACATCTGCAAAGCAACGACCTCGAAGATCCATTTCAGAGTGCCTACCGCCGGGCACACAGTGTCGAAACCGCGATTGTGTGCATTCAAGACGACATTCTGCGATCTGTGGATATGCATAAGCACGTAGTGCTTGTACTGCTGGACCTCAGCGCGGCGTTTGACACTATCGACCATGACATACTGTTAATAGATCTTCATCGAATCGGGGTACGAGGCGACGCACTCTGCTGGCTCGCATCGTATCTTACCGACCGCACACAATGCGTCAGTGTCGACGGTCACTCGTCTCACAGAACCCGACTGCGACACGGAGTTCCACAGGGCAGTGTGTTGGGCGCTCTACTTTTCACTGTTTACTGCGCTGGCCTGTCATATATCTTCGAAACGCATGGTGTTCGTTACCATGTGTACGCTGACGACACACAACTCTATGTTGACTTTTCACCTAACGATTCGGCGTCTGCAGCCGACCAGATAACCCGGTGTGTCATCGACGTGAAAGCTTGGCTAGCGTCGCGCTACCTACTTTTGAACGAAGCAAAAACAGAGACAATTCTCTTTACCACACCGAACCACCGCACTCCGCAGCCATGTCCTCTTGTCATCGACATCTGTGGACGCAACGTTACCACTTCGGCCAGCATTCGCGACCTTGGCGTGCACCTCGATTCAACTTTGTCGATTACCGCACACGTAAGCCGTACCTGCCGGACTGCCTACGCCCAACTTCGTTGTATAGCGCAAATACGATCTGCGCTAACTCTTCGAGCATGCAAGACACTTGTTCATGCGTTAGTCACGTCGCGACTTGATTTTGGTAATGCTGCCCTCTACGGCATTACTGGAACGCTGTTGTATAGACTTGAAATGGTCCAGCGTTCAGCAGCGCGCGTCGTCCTAGGTTTACATTGCCGTGACCAACACAGCATGACGGAGGCTCTGCGAGAGTTGCACTGGCTACCCGTGACACAGCGTATTGATTTCAAACTGCTGACTTTTATGCACAGCGCCGTGCATGCTAACATTCCACGCTATCTGGCTGATCGAATCACACCGTACGTTCCCCATCGCAGTCTGCGTTCGGCTGACCAGGCTCTCGTCTGCGTTCCAAGGGTCAACCTAAAACGTTTCGGGCGACGAGCCTTTTCATGTGCGGGACCTACACTCTGGAACTCGCTTCCTTTTTATCTCAGGAAACAACAAGATTCCGGACATTTTAGGAAAGACCTAAAAACGTTTTTCTTTAAACAGGCATCTTCATAATTTATTCTAGACATTTTAGAAAGAACATGAACACTTTATATTTTAAATGAGCGTATATTTACTTTTTTACTTTTTGTGTGCATTATTTTATCAAAATGTGTACTTATAATTTGCTGAACTGTTGTAATGTATTTACATTTTTAAGCTATTTTACTTGTACACACCCCTGAATTTACTATGTAAAGAAATGAGGTGTTTAAATAAAATAATAATAATAATTATTATTATTTGATTGCATCAAGGAACATTGGTTAGACCAAGGATTCTATAGCTTCACTTGTGAAGCTATAATATCCTTGGTTAGACACTGCCTTATCAAAGATTCTAGATATCCTAAGAATTTGAAGGTGATAAACAGGTAGAGTCTGAGGCGTTCATTTGAATTGTAAACCATGTCAAATTAAACAGTGTGCTTGTGACTTGCGAGTAAGGTTACTGACTTACCGTATAGAGTACAGCTGTCAATATAATATATTTTATTAGGACACAGCTTTTCGCCGACCCCCCCCCCCCCCCTCTCCTCCTTTTTTAATATATATATTTTAGTGAATCATGGTAACAGCCTTGTTTGTTCACCACATTCACCTAATTGGGAATGTCTTTGGTTATTCATACAAGATAACAGTCCTGAAACACAGCCAAACTGTCAATGCAGTGACTGGACTGATCACTAGTGGTTTCAGAGTTTTCTAATTTCCACCTGCACTCAGCTAGCCCAGTGATCAGAATGCAGTTCTTATCAGTAATTAATCACCTACAGGTGACAATATATCTTTAACTAACAGACACGACAGTCAGATCACAGTAATGTTTAAGATACTGGTTAAATTTAACCTGCAGGCAACTTTCCTGTTTAACATAGGTCCAGTTTTTGATGACACACAAGCATTAGGCAAGAGTCTATTCATAGATCAAATAGAGAATAAGTGCACCAATAGCAGCGCCAGACTGTCAATCGAGGGGACGGCGGTGTAATCCCACCTGCCGCCGTTTCGAAACTTAGCCAATTTAATTCACCGCCCATTTGCATGTGTCTTTCGGAAGATACATTAAAAGCCGGTAGTCCCTGCTATCTGGTGTCTATGCCAGGGGAAGTAAAAGATCGTATACAGGTGGTAAATATGTAACATGTAGTGGACTCACGAATGATCGAGAACAACTCTAAAAACCAATGACAATAATGGTCAGCAAGTTGGCTGAGGTCATTTAATGGAAGTAGACAGTGCAAGGCAGGGAATGACATCTTCACTGGTGGGGTGGGTACAAGTAAAGTATAGCCAAGGAATAAACATATCAAGGAAGGGGGCATTAAGCTAGCAGCAAGTTCAACTCGAAACAGGCAGACTGCTAGTCCATTGGATCTTCTGCCCAAAGGTATACTTAAATTACACATTTCCTGTTATGTCATCCATATCTACTTCGATTTCACTGTTAGACATAACCAAATTTTTGCCTAAATTGTGTGGTCTAACGTGGAGAGCGGTGGTCACGCGGTAGAGCGCCGGACTGTCAATCGAGGGGACGGCGGTTCAATCCCACCTAACACCGTTTCGAAACTTAGGCAATTTTGTTCAACGAACATTTGCCTATGTCTTTCGGAGGAGATTCTAAAAGCCGGTGGTCCCTTCTAACTGGTGTCTATGCCATGGGAAGTAAAAGATCCCGTACAGGGGGTAAATGTGTAACCACTAATTCTTACTAGTGCGTGACGCCCTAGTAGGGGGTTTGCACTACAAAAGATAAGTATCAGAATTGTTTTTATTTGAACCTTTTTTTATTTGTGCTTTTTATATATTGTAATTGCTGTGATTGTTGAAATAACTAATTATTATTAAAAGCTCAAACCTTTCAATGTTATCCCAGCCCCATGCATATATTAAGTTCAATGCCACCAGCACCATTAGTTTATAAATTACTTCCTGAAAAACTGCCGCCAGTAGGATTCGTTATTTAATTTCAAGCAGAGTCTGGGCGAAAATAGGGCGTCTAATGTTGCGACTGGCAATACTTAATTTTATGGTAACGTGAACTTCAAATGGTTCGTTTTACATATCCTACATATCATAAACCGACAAAACGTACATAGAATTTTTTTTTTGAGGAAAATTAGCTGTTCGCCATGAATTGTCCTGTCTTGATGGATCGGCCATCTTGATCTTTGTGTTTATTGAGCTATTGAAATTAGTACTTGCTTTCCCAGGAGATGGCAGCACTACTTTGTCTGATATGCAAGTTGAATTGGATTGGATTGGACTGCACTGCACTGCACTGCACTGCACTGCAGTGCACTGCACTGCACTGCACTGCACTGCACTGCACTGCACTGCACTGCACTGCACTGCACTGAACTGCACTGAACTGCACTGAACTGCACTGAACTGCACTGAACTGCACTGAACTGCACTGAACTGCACTGCACTGAACAGCACTGAACTGCACTGAACTGCACTGAACTGCACTGAACTGCACTGAACTGCACTGCACTGCACTGCACTGCACTGCACTGAACTGAACTGCACTGCACTGCACTGCACTGCACTGCACTGCACTGAACTGAACTGAACTGAACTGCACTGCACTGCACTGCACTGAACTGAACTGCACTGCACTGCACTGCACTGCACTGCACTGCACTGCACTGCACTGAACTGAACTGAACTGAACTGAACTGAACTGAACTGAACTGAACTGAACTGAACTGAACTGAACTGAACTGAACTGAACTGAACTGAACTGAACTGAACTGAACTGAACTGAACTGAACTGAACTGAACTGAACTGAACTGAACTGAACTGAACTGAACTGAACTGAACTGAACTGAACTGAACTGAACTGAACTGAACTGAACTGAACTGAACTGAACTGAACTGAACTGAACTGAACTGAACTGAACTGAACTGAACTGAACTGAACTGAACTGAACTGAACTGAACTGAACTGAACTGAACTGAACTGAACTGAACTGAACTGAACTGAACTGAACTGAACTGAACTGAACTGAACTGAACTGAACTGAACTGAACTGAACTGAACTGAACTGAACTGAACTGAACTGAACTGAACTGAACTGAACTGAACTGAACTGAACTGAACTGAACTGAACTGAACTGAACTGAACTGAACTGAACTGAACTGAACTGAACTGAACTGAACTGAACTGAACTGAACTGAACTGAACTGAACTGAACTGAACTGAACTGAACTGAACTGAACTGAACTGAACTGAACTGAACTGAACTGAACTGAACTGAACTGAACTGAACTGAATTGAATTGAAATTTATTTTCAACAACAACAAAAATTACTACATTATAAGTTAAGTTGGCGTTCAAACGTTCAGAGCCAAAAATTACAGATGTGACCCAGCGTCTTGGCTTGTTTGAGTACTGGCCAACACTAGTCGGTGGAGTGAAACGGTTAATTAATGTTGGGTGTTCATACTTATTGGGTTACTAGTCATGTATCAAAAGATTTTTTTATAAGGAGCAATATTTCACAACAGTAATTAGTGCAGTGTTATAAAAATTAGCAAAAGTATCCGGAACTAGAGAGCGGCGAGAAGCAGTACGGGGAGCGTAGTCGAGCTTATTGTTTATGTTGGTAGTCTTAGCTTGTTATTAAAGTGCTTAAGCCAATATTGAAGTACGTCGATATGCATATATCACATTGGTGCCGCGAACATTCATACTGAGAAGTATTGTTGTTTATCCTAATTTCCATACAACTTTGTTAAGTCTTAAGGACATTGCTTTCCGCAAATGCAAATCCTGCATTCAGCCGATCGATGGCGATGCCGATAGGCTGAGGGGCTGGATAGTCCCTATCGTTATGATCCACCTCAGTTCCCATCATCTGTTGATAGGCCGACACCCTGTCGCATTGATATGTCTCGAACATTTGAGGAAGTTATCACGGCACAATAAGTTGTGTTGTTGTAGCGCGAAGCACCTGCCTACGATTAGTATAATACTACCGCAAGATGGATGTTGGGGTGGAGCACAGCACAGCGAGCCTAAAGCCGGGAACTCACTAAGCCGGCCGACCGGCCGATTTTGCATCGGCCGGGCGTCGTAGGGCATCGGCCGGGCATCAGTTATGTGAGTTCAAAAAATCGTGGCATCGGCCGGGCGTCGTGCGTCGAGCCGATGCCCGCACGACGTCGGCCGGCGGTATCAAATATGTTTGATATTGCCGGCCGGCCGACGCCTACCCGACGCCCGGCCGGCAGATCCTCTGAGACATTGCCCCCAAAGCGGCACTTGCAGCAAAACAAATCGGCATACATTCATCCTCTGAGTCCGCCATGATGAACTTTTGGATGTAGGCCACCTGGGCGAGCATATTGAATACCTCTATGGAAAAACAATCTAACTAATTTGAATTTAAATTAATAGTGCTTAAATTATTAAATTAAATTCGAAAAATCGTAGCATCGGGCGGGCAACGGCCGGCCGGTCTGCCGGTTCTGTGAGTTCCAAAATCACCAAACCGGCAGGCGGCCCGATGTCCCCACGACACCCGGCCGGTTCAGTGAGTTCCTGCCTTAATCCAAACACGTCGTACTTCAACAGTCGAGGCATCTGGCTCCCTTATGTCATCGTGGTTGTCATTCTACACTATGTCTATCTCAGTCTGCCGTTCCCACAGTCGGCATGGCTTGGACCTTCACCAGTCTCCTACATAATCTGGTATAAAGTTTGTGGTTCTGCACCTGGAGAAAAGGACGCCGTTTGAGACGAGCGACCACACAGCGTGGGAACAGATCGACAGCGGCACCCAGTTATCTGCTTCCCGCAAATTTCTCACAGTTGTTCCCATTGTCCTGCTTTTCCTGGCGAGTTTCTACACCAAGTACGACCCATACCACTTTGTCGTCAATACGATGTCGCTCTTGTCGGTCCTGCTGCCCAAACTACCCATGTTCCATGGAGTGCGCATCTTTGGCATCAACAAGTATTACATCTTAGATTTGTGGGCGTTTTGTGATTGTGTAATCAGTCTCTTCTGGCTCGGTATATGGCAGCAGGCTGGAACAAACTAGTCGTCTTTGCATAGAAGAACCAGACTCAGGTTGACCGGTGCGCTTAGAAGATAGAGGGATATTTCTCATATTTAATTTTATCATATCTTTACATGGGGTGGCTTGCTGATTTTCGTATGTTCGCAGGTGGATGGATGGATATATTTCAGTTGTAGAGTTTAATATGTAAACGCTGTCGTAATCAGTGCTCGTGGGTGTCATGAAATTGATCATAGAACATATTTGGCATGTTAATTAGTGATCTTTTTGTGACATGCGTACACGTAAAATATGTGTACGACTGTACATGTGTCCGGATACTGTCACTTTAGCTGGATGCAGCTGCTATAGAGATGCACCATGGGATATGATTCCGTAGAGATGCATCATGGAACACATTGTGTCATTGACTGTCATTGTGTGAATGTAGGATATTGTTCTAAACTTGTATTGACTGTGGTGGCTTACGTGCTGTATGGCTTAGTTTATTGCCATATCTAACTTGGTGCCAGTGTTCTGAAAGGGAGCTGGTCTTCGTTAGCTAAGCAGTTTGTTTATGTTGCATTGATTGTTCTAAAGATGAAAGAGAGAATTTTAGTCTTTATCTTAGAAGTGGAGTCAGATGGTTGGGTCCATACCTCGTAGTGGGTCGTCCTTCTGGAGTAACTGTGGCGAGACAGCGCTCTGCAGGGGACAGATCAATAGTCGAACACATCGACCACCTAAAGGAATATGTGGAGGACAGTGATGATCCACTAACCAGTTGGCTGACTAATGATTTAGCAGTGGACACTGAGGTAAACTATCAAATTTCCAGATGCGGGATGCAGACTCCAGAGCTTCCTACTGACCAATTTCGAGCCAATTATCGGCGGTAAATATGTGGGGAACATATGTTATGACAAAAGTTTCGTTCGGTTAAGAAACCTACCCGCAATCTTGAAATGTGTTGTTTTTGTTACAACTAGCCACGGTCTCCCCTAGCTATATTTGTTCAGCGAAGTATTACGCGTGAATTTGAGTGGTTTTTTTCGGACTACGAGAACAAAATTACACATTCCCTTGTAGACGTTCCACAAAGGTCGTAACGCCTCTTTCTGCACAGAAGTCATTCATTAACTTCTCATGTATAGAAAATCGCGGTTGTAACAGCAGAAGGGGGGACATACATCACTGCAGAAGAGAGCATAATAGGCGCCTACCGGTAAAATAGAAAGAGTTTATCACTTGAAAGGTCCCGGGTGTTAATGACTATAATTTGTATACACGCATGCGAATATAGACGTTCCACGGTTGATAAAAATGCGTAGTAATAAAATGCTACCAGTGTGTAGCTAGATTGATCTATGCCGATGCGTTTTTCATGTGTTTTCATGTGTTTTCCATTTTAGTGATCGAACCCGGCGTAATCAGGTAATGTATTTGTCACCGACACAATACAGCGTTGTCGTGAAGATATGGACGATGAATGAACATAAATAAAGTAAGCATGGTCACAGGTGTTAATTCTAACATATTACTTACTTAATCCCATGACCGACTTAGTGGGGGAGTGGAACACGCGTTATACTACGGCTGCGATGTTCCGCAATTCCAAATCTAGATTCGAGTAACATTGCTTAATGCAAGTGAAATCACAATAATAATTCATAGTCTATCAACTAGGCCAATCTCTGTCATTATAATTCCTGAGCATTCTCTAATAACGTCTTCTGCACTGTTTGCTGTTGACCTACGTTCAGTTTTTTCAGCATAAATTATTGATCAATAATTTCTATAAAATAGCTATAACTCGTACAGCTTCCATACACATACGTTCTTTCGTTCAACTCTGATGTAAACACACACATAAATTACACGACCCCATTATGGCAACATTAATCAACCCCATTCTGGGAAAATAACATCCACAACCTCTATTTCAGAAGTAAAAAT
>OZ024865.1:7793575-7811075 GCA_964017155.1 Oasisia sp. SBJ-2009 | reverse complement strand
GGTGGTGGTGGTGGTGGTGGTGGTGGTGGTGGTGGTGGTGGTGGTGGTGGTGGTGGTGGTGGTGGTGGTGGTGGTGGTGGTTGTGGTTGTGGTGGTGGTGGTGGTGGTGGTGGTGGTGGTGGTGGTACCAGTAGTAGTGGTTCTTTTTTCGTTTTTCTTTCTCTCGACCTACACAACAACAAGTCCAAGCCGTATTTGGCAAGACACTGTCAACCGAGTTTACACACGACAACAATATATCAGTTCGTATTGATACATAAGGTACTATCTGTACGGAAACGAATATCACGGTATTCAACAAGCGAATGTGTTCCAATTGTGATGCTGACGAACAGACAACAACTCTACCAGTGTAACAGATTATATCAAAACACTGACGCGACCAACTATAGCACGAGTACGTTTCTTCACTGTTGCTGATTTATGTCAGATTGCGTGCATCTGCTAACAGCGAACTACACATCCATCATGTCACCAACAAGTTTGAGATACTGCTGGAGATAGTCATGCATCTCGCAGCCTTTGCTCAATAGGGCCTGTAAATGTGTCACGATACGTGGCGAGACTCTACGTGACTGTAGCTGATTTGGGGACTGGTCACAAGAATAATATTCGATGGATGACTGTTGTAACTTCCCACTGACGAATACTAGGAAAATCAGGACATGAATATCTTGTGTTATACCTTTCTTATCTGAAATGTCCGATTTAATATTGAGTTTACCACACAATCATGGACATAGCGATTTATGTAGTGCAAATAATAGACACTCCCCACAATTTTAGGTCGTATGTGTCTTTTACGGGATTTGCATTTTACATAGCTGTACGTTGTGGTTTCGAAAAGCACTTATATCTGACAAGTTGTCTAAATGCACATAATCATAACACATCTATACGTTTACCCCAAACAGGTTGTACTGCGCGAAAAATGGCACTTTTCATTAGTAGTCAAGATCGCCAAACACAAGTACAAGCCGGCGATGCCATGGCAACCACCATAACAATCGATTAAAATTCATGATTTCCGTGAGCATTGTCACCGGCCAAGTGTTCCACTGCTTCTGCTTGTAATAATCCTTCGGACAGTATAATTGAAATAGTTAGACTGGAACAGTTCGATTATTACAACAAAAAACAAAACGAAGTCGTATACGTTAAAACTCCATTATCAGTTCGATTGTTTTTGCTCCTCGCGTTTCAGACTAATTTCACGAAAAAGCAAACCTACCAAGTATCCCCTGTGACATACTGGTTCGGTTTTCCACATGTTTTAATTCGTTTTTTGTTAAAACGTAAACATTATTTTATAGGCGCCTCCTAATATATAGTCTTTTTCATATTGAAGATTTCTATCGTACTGGTTTTATGTGGTAGACTATCTTCGCCTTATTCACGTGATAGCGCGTGATTACATGATGTCGCGAGATCGGCCTTGACCCCCATCCAGGCAGTATAGCTTCCCGTATTTACGTTCGTTGTTCACGCGTGTTTCGTATCCGACTTGCTTTTGCATTTTAACTCGTTTTTATATGAAATGTCAATGCGTGGTCGCCCACGGAAATATGCCACCGACTCGGCAAAGAAAAGGGCACAAGCAGAACAGAAACGAAATCGACCGCCCGCAAAAGTGTACATAGGCGATGAGTTTATGGATTCAGACAGAAGTAATGACCGGCATCAAAACTGATGCAGCGTTCGCCAAGTGTCTTATACTTATAATAATAATAATAATAATAATAATAATAATAAAGCTTTATTGCCATATTCAACGTGTAAAAGTTACATGATAAATTGGAATGTAGTCTGGCGTTGACTTACATAGTGCCTAAATATACAGTAAAATAGAACACGGCAAACAAATATAAAATATAGATATAAAATATACATTGTACATGATATGTTCTTTAAAATAAAATAAAAAAAATATTTTAATAAAAAAAAAAAAAATTTAATATAGTAAATAACTAAAGACAACATTAAAATAATAGATTATCTATTTAACAATAATTGTGGTGTAAATTAGTTAATAAAATAAATAAATAAATAATTAAAAAATATCCTTTAAAAATAGACATACACTATAAGAGGACTAAAATATCATTTAAAAATTATATTTACAATTACAATTGAATTACAATTGAATGCGTCCAATTTTGTTTTAAAATATATATTTATACAATTATTAAGTTAAGCTAACATTTCAGGAGAAGATAAGATTGTTGCTCAGCACCACCGATCCGCCACTGAGAATAGGTACACCCACACCCCACACGCGTACAGCTCAGCCACACCAACCAGCACCAGAAAAATAACAATTCCGCCAGAGAGGCGAAAACAGCCAAGTTTCCAGGGTCTTTACAGCTACGTTCTATATTTCACTCCTGATAAGGCTGCTACGGCACTCGGGTAAAAACTGTTTCTAAAGCGATTTGTTTTCGTACGGATGCACCTATAGCGTTTCCCTGAAGGTAATAATTCGAACAGATGATGGGCGGGGTGAGTTTGGTCTGAGATAATTTTGCCTGCTCTTTTTTTGGATCTGTCTTTATATATGGCTGTTAGAGAGGTGAGTTCACTACCGACAATTTTGGAAGCTGTTTTCACCACTCTGTCAAGCCTGCCCCTCTGGCGCTGGCTGATGCCGCCGAACCATACACATATTGAGAATGTAAGAATACTCTCAATAGCAGAACGATAAAACTGAACAAGAATTTCTCTCCTCAGCCCGAACTTCTTTAGTTGGCGCAGGAAGAAGAGTCTTTGTTGGGCCTTTTTGACGACAGCATCTGTGTTGTTTTCCCAAGTTAAGTCATTTGATATTATGGTGCCTAGAAATTTAAAACAATCCACCCTTTCGATAGAGTCGCCGTTAACAATAATGGGAGCAAGTGGGCTTTTTCTCTTCCTAAGATCTACGATCATCTCTCTAGTTTTGGACGCATTCAGTTGTAGGTTGTTAGTGTCACACCACGACACCAGGCTGCTAACTTCATGCCGGTATTCAGACTCATCTGAGTCCGACACCAGCCCTATTAATGTGGTGTCATCAGCAAACTTTAACAATGGTACAGAAGAGTGATGTGAAACACAGTCATTTGTAAACAGAGAATATAGCAGTGGGGAGAGGACACATCCCTGAGGAGTCCCCGTGTTCATGATAATAGTGCTGGAAACTATACTGTTCATCTTAACAACCTGTGACCGCTGTAGTAAAAAGTCCAGAAGCCAGTAACACATTGATGGGTCAATTGACAGCAAATGAAGTTTGTCGTACAGCTGCTGAGGGATGACCGTATTGAAAGCAGAACTGTAGTCAACGAAGAGGATGCGCGCATAAGTGTTCGGATAATCCAAGTGCTGCATTACAAAATGCAGGGCCAATGCAACAGCATCATCGGTGCATCTGTTCTCCCTGTACGCGAACTGCAGCGAATCCATGCTGGAGTTGGTGACCGACTTCAGATATCTCAGTACCAATCGCTCAAACACCTTCATCACCACTGACGTCAGAGCCACGGGGCGGAAGTCATTCAGCGCTGTCGCTTTCGGCTTCTTTGGTACCGGAATTATGCTTGCTGCCTTAAAACAGCATTATTGACAGGTTAGTACTCTGTTATTACTCGGCTTCAACCATTTTCACATTGTTTTAATACTGCGTGTGCCAGCTGACAAAATTGTTTTGCTATTAAATTAGTCGACGGTATTAGGCCATTTAGGGTCATTCCGAGTGAACGCAAATAAAATTCCATAAATGGGTTGCTGTCATCGACGTCTAAGACTTAGTCTTAGATTATTTTTGAATGGATCAGAATATAAATTAATACAGTACGATGAAAGCTTTGCCGCTTTGCATTTGGTAAGATTAGCAAGAATAAAAAATTGGAGCGTGCTATGTTAAATAGGTTTCAAATTATGGCACTTTGTCTTTGACATTTGACAGCTTGTTAAAAATTTATTTTTTTATTCACATTTCACTAGTCAATATATTCTGCAATATTGAGCCTGTGTCAGTGAAATTGTGTTGCGATGATCTATATAATATAGAGATTACATAAATACAATTGGAATATAAATACAGTGTACGGTTAATGTACAGCAAGTTGATACAAATCATGATTTATTCAAAATATCACTCGCGATAGGGTTTTCAGACCCTGATTGTGAGCAGAATACACATACCTTAGACATAAATTGTACATATTTGGTATATAAATGTGCAAATCGGAGGAATATGGCAGATCTGGTTACCTTAATTATGAATCTATAGATATGGAAAGATGGTATGTTATTATATTTCTTAAAATATGACCAACTTCCTACGCAAACATTTCAATGAGGCATAGCTTGTATTGTCACAAAGCCTTTTCTAGGTGTAAGCTCATTCCTATAGCTCAAATAACTAGTAAGTCTCAATATCCTTAAGAGTTCCTTCACAACAAAAATGGCATACGTCTGGGTGCCCCAATTTTTAAAATAAATTGCTCATGATATACGAGATGGTTTTCAGACATTGATTGTAAGCTAAATATGGATGGTTCAATGAACTGTTGTGTCAGTTTGATATCTATGCATAACATTGTGAATTATCAGAGCAACATGACATGCCTAACTGTCTTAATTAGGAATGTACACATACCCAACGTGCTATATTTTATATTTCTTAGCAATTAGCAAATTAACTTCCGACCGGTCAGTGTGGATTAGAAGATATTGTTATGAAACGTTTACCAGGCATAAACCAAACCAAACACATAAAAAACAAGTAACTCTCAATATGCTTCCAAAATTGCTTCCGTCTCTTGAAAGAAGAATGAGGACCCATTGGTACCCAAAACTTATCAATATATCACTTAAGAGCGTGTTTTCAAGCACTGATTTTGAGTTAAACATACATGTTGTTAGTAATGTTTATAAATATTAGATATCTATGCATATCGGTATACATTTTCAGGGAGTTTTGCATGTCTGTTTGTCGCATTTATGAATCTGTACATACTAAAACTGGTATAGATCTGTTTACGAGGCATAAAGCACACATAACACAAATATCAAGTAAATTTATAAAAACTTCTCATACAAATATAAGTTGTATCAATTGTAATTTAGTAACAGTTCTACCATGGGTAGATTTTTTCAATTTATGTCATAGTACTTACATGTACATGTATACTGCTTTTATCCAGTGATGGGTCCGCAGCCCAGTAAATGTTTTTCAAGAATTTGCTAATATTCGTCACTACAGTGATGACTTTGGACTGGATTGCGAATGGAATTTCTTCGTGACCAGCTATGGTAAAAACATGTTTGATTGATTTTTAACCATTCTGGCCATTCTTATTTATGTACACTTAACACAGCTTTTGTCAAACTTTCAATTTTATTTTGTATTTCATTTGCAGTTCACATTTCCATCTGATTTTCCATACATGTATTCTTCAATATTTTTGCATAATATAAATTATAAAATTTATATTGTTGCAGAATCCCCTATGATGACGACCCAATGTGATTTGAACCCGGGTCCTCTTATTTGACAGTCCGATGCTCTACCCCTGAACCACTGCGCTAATACTAGCAACCTTTGTTTATGACCAATATTAAAGAAAAACTGTTAGTCTCACAGACTGGTACATTTCATCATGATGACATTTCAGTATTATGCCTACAGTGCAGTTGTGAGGAACACTAAATAGGTTTTCAGCTCATTTAGTCTTCATGGCATTAAAATGAACTGATTTTATTCTAATATTATTTTACTTAAAACCACTAATGACCTGTTATGGTGCTGTGCAATTTAGCAAACACAATTTGCTGTGTTTTGTGGTGAAAAACTCAGATTAACAAAAATTTATTTCATTCAATATTACAAATTCACTATTCAGGGCTGTATAGTCCAAAGGACCTGAGGACCTCTTGGGCCAGTGTTGATGATTAAAGTCCATTTTGAGGTGTGTACAGTAATGCTCACTGGTTTGGCTGTTTTATTTCAGATGCCGCAAAGACGTTGCCACTCTGCAGCCTGTTACTACATGTGAACTTGTGCATGACATTGAAGAAATTGTGACTGATGAATACAGACGATGAAGACATGACACTGATATGACAAGAGCGGAAGACGTCACTACCAGAATGGAGGTAATCATTGGTATTTGATATTCATAAAATCTCATCATGACACAAGTAACTGCATTTTAAAGATGTTTCTTATAAACTATTCATTTTGTATAATGGCAAGAAAGATGTTATGTTTGTTTTGATTAATTAAGTTTATAATGATGTAGGTGTGGTGTATGTTGGTTAATTATATGTTGCCATATTTTTGTTACAAACATAGAAATTAATATTACGGAAATTATGCATTGAAATACCCATTACATCATACACTATAATTGGTATCAACTGCATTCTGATTGGGTAGGCTGAGTAAAGTGGAATACATAACTCTATCTTTACAGAAAGCACTAATTAATGCCCACCTATGTCACTGCATTCATTCAAACAATGTTGCTGTGTTTGTGGTAATCTCGTATGAATAACCAGAGAAAAATATGCCAGCTATGTGATTATGGTGAAGAAACATTTAATTCATAATTACAAACTTACAACATATTCAACATTATTCATCACTAGCCTATGCAAAGTCAAAGGGTGCAGGCTTCCCTATGACCTGAAAATAAAACGAGTTTCAAGTGTGCGGTACTTCTGTCATTGAGTAACACAAATTCTTTATACTAATAAGTTCTGCTGGTAAAACAATTATTACAATTGTTGTCACACACACAGCTATGCACGGTTGTAATGTTTAAAAAATTAAACCGTTTGACCAGTAAAGCATTATATATGTTAATATGCATCTAAATTGTGAGCTTAGGTATATAACAGGTCTTAGTAAGGTGTAACATATCTGGCATGTAGAGTTTACGATATGAATACCAAATACCAAACAATTGTATAATTGACTTTTGCTAAATGTATCATCACATAAGATATCATAAATGTCAGAGCCATGTTAATTGTCACGTTGTTTCTTGTACAGGTAGATGTGGATGCACAGAAAAGGTCAGGTACCTGGCATGCAGTACCATTAAAGAGAGTGAACTCACACAGTAATGCCATCGATATCCAAGCCGATGAAGTTCACCAAAGAATGCCGAACCTATCTTATAGTGTTGAGAGAGGTTGACCGAAGGCTCATGCCATATTTGCCAGACCATGGCACCCCCTGTTCTACCACAAACTGCAAAGCTAGTCAGATATCACCATATTCGCATGTCAAGCAACCTGCATTCTATATTGGTCTCTAGACAGTTTGGATAACTGACTGGCCTGGAAGTCAGTGCACACTGCACACACCATCGGTACGGGGGAGTCTGTCACGGATGCAACACACAACTGAGATCACTCGGTTGATATTCACATGACATTTGATCTGCAGCGTCTTGCACAGCCCATGGTTGTGGAATCTTGGACGGTACAGCTTATTAACTTGTTGACCTAGTGGTGCTGTTCAGTTTCCTGTTGAGTGTTGACCTGAAAAGAAAAGCATAATATTCAAACTCAGTAAACAAAAACTGGCATCATGGTATTAGAGTTGTCATTATGGAGTGTTCATTGCCATAATCAATAAATCTACAGCTGTATAACATAATATGTTATGTATAACCTCAAGCATTCCACAAAAAAGGCAGCAAGAAATGTTCGTCTACAGCAGCACGTACAGGTTAATATCTAAGCAGGGTTGTAATTTATTAGGTGTGTATTGTCATTACATGAAAGTAAAAATTACCCTGCTATATTTAATTGTAAGGATGCCTTATTTTGGATATTATTATAGAATTATTTGAATACTCCCAAACATAGTGCATTCATATTTTCTGTTTTATTTTCAATATACAATTTTGTGTCAGGGTATGTCATGTAATAACTACTACATATGTTATATTTGACATTTTATGGCTCAGCTGGAGGTTGTATCCATGTCAAAGTGAATGTTGGAAGTGACAAAATAAGGTGGTGTTGTGATGCCAACAGTATATTTCCTTCACCAAATATTCAAACATGTCTACCTTCTTCAGAATGAATAATAATTGATTTTATAAATTTATTTCTGAGTTATTGTTATATGCTGAATAGTTTTTTAAAGGTGTTGGCCAAAGTCTGTGTGGACACTGGACTGGACTCACTTAGTATAACATGCATTACACAACTGCAAAGTTTATCCTAGTTTTCCATGTCCAAGATATTATGAAAATGTTAATGAAAGCAAATGTGTATTGAAATGGGCATATTAAAATATTTTGAAAATGTATACATTGTTGATTGTTAAAATGTTTAATTCACTTGGTGTGATCAGATGTTGGCCTTTTGCAAACTACGTATCCTCCATGCATTTGCCCGACACAAGTGATTGCATTAATCTTAGTCCCTCCTCTGCCTCGTCTCACTTGCATTTTAGTGTAGCCCGTACTAATATATCATAATTCGAGTTGTATTATGCATTCATATATTGCTGTGATGAAAATATAAAGATTAGAACAGCTGGCATATGTGAGTTGAAATGTATCAGATATTACAAGAATACAGCCAGGCATCACTGACCATAATGGAAACAAGGGCAAGAATGTTATGTGTAATACTTGCATATGGTATACACTAGCTGATAGTTATACAAGCATTTTATGTTCAGGTTTACATTTTTACACTGAATAAATTCATCACCATCGTGGTTGTTATAAAAATCTAACTTATGTTGCATAAAATATAATGCAAATCAACAACATCCAGCAATCATAGTAAAATGCGAGTCACAAAACACTGTTTAAATAATTGTGATAAAAAACATAATTATTCGTTTGACGTTCTGTTGCACGACATAACGGATGCTCCCCACGATCAACCGGAGCATACTGCCAAAGTTCCAAAGCCAATGATTTATCACTTCGTCCCTCACGCCATCTACTCTCCCTAGATATGTACTTTTGCAATTACATAGCTTATTAACAAGATCTTGCGTAATCAAATGCAATACCGGTACATATAAAATTATAAATACTGGCATTACTCGCTGCCGGCTGAGTCACGTGAGCGATGCCGGGCGATGCCGACTGTCAAACTGGTTTAACAATTTCAGACTTGTAATCTCACAAGTTAGAGAATCTGCGTCGAGTTGCTAACTGCGATAATGCACTTAAGTTAAGACGTACCTTCACAGAAGAAGCATTTCGTCTTCGGAATATTCGTCATGACACGCAGATCGAAGCACGTGTCATTTGTTATTGTGCCGTAGGCTGCCGATCTCGTATAAAACACGTGACCCAAAAAGGGCAGGACGTCTACACCGGCTAATAGTTTCACCAGTTATACCCGGTGTAACGACGATTCTTTTTTGCCGAATAAAAAAAGACAAGTACGCATTTTAAAATTAAACTGACTGTGCATACTAGTTAAACTATTGATACATTACACATCAGGACATAAAAGAAAAGGATTGGCGATGGGCAAAACGAAATGATTGGAAACCTTTAACGAATAGGGCGTGCAAGTCTCGCGCGCGAAAACGAGGCTGGGGACAATTAGGGGCAGGAAGTCCATATTCTCCATGTTAAAGGTACTCAATCCACTCGTTTGCTAATCGTCAAACCGGTTCTTTTATTACCAGATGTGTAATGTGTTAATAGTTTAACTTGTATGCACAGTCAGTTAATTTTTTTAATGCGTACTTGTCATTTTATAATTGTAAAAAAAGAATCGCCGTTACACCGGGTATAACTGGCGAAACAATCAGCAACTGCCGACGCCCTGTGCTTTTTGGGTCACGTGTTTTATGCGAGATCGATCTACTACGGCACAATAACAAATCGCACGTGCTTTTGCGCGTCATGACTAAGATTGCAAGTCAAAGGCAGCGATTCTTCTATGAAGGTACGCATTAAGTGCATTAACGCAGTCAGCAACAAGAGCGAGTAGTCGGGGTTAATTCACTCTTGTGAACGTTGACTCGACGCGGATTCTCTAACTTGTAAGACTATAATAAATATAAGTCTGGCAGTGTCACTGACAAGGCAAGCCAGTTTGAGTTGACAGTCACCATCGCCATCGGCATCGCATCGGCATCGCCATCGATATCGCTCAGCATCACAACCTGTGTAAGTGTGTTGATATGTACCGGTATTGTATTTGATTACGCAGGATCTTGTTAATAAACTTAGTAATTGCGAAAGTACATATCCAGAGAGAATAGATGACGTGAGGGACGAAATAAAAAATAAAATTGACATGGGGGACTGGTAATAGGCTCTTGTCGGTCGGGCAAGAAACGTTGTATTTTTAGGGGGAGCATCCGTTATCTCGTGTAACAGAACGTCAAACGGAGAATTATATTATATTTCACAATTATTAAAACAGTGTTTTGCGACTCACATTTCAGTACTATTACTGAATGTTGTTGATTTCTATTATATGTTATGTAAAATAATTTAAATTTGTATAACAGCGATGATTGATGGTGATGAATATTTTCAATAAAAATAAACATGAAAATAAAATGTTACTACAGTAGGTGTACATTATATCATGCAAGTATTACATATAACATTCTTGCACTTGTTTCCATTGTAGTGAATGCCTGGCTGTAGTCTATGTACCTGGTACCTTTCAACTCACACGTGCCAGCTGTTTTCAAATATTTATCAAAATTTTCATCGCAGCAGTATCTGAATGCATAATATATTCAAATTATAATATTGCTACAGGCCACACTACAATACAAAAGTGAGACAAGGCAGAGGAGAGGCTACGATTAAGGCAGTCACATGGGTATGGCAGATGCAGGGAGGATACGTAGTCTGCGGGAGGCTTACATCTGATCAATCCAGGTAATTTAAACATTTTAACAATCAACAATGTATAAATTATCAAAATATTTTAATATGTCCATTTAAATATACATTTGTTTTCATTAACATATTATCTTGGACATGGAAAACTAGAATAACCTTTGCTCTTGTATTATGCATATTATACCCAGTGTGTCAACACATACATTAATGCACATACACTGTGTGAGTCGTGGGGCATGGCTATATAAATCAATTTTTAAAATTACCTTCAAAATGGTGCATTTTTAAGGATGTTTTAACTTATTCCCTGGGAAATAGAGAGGAAACAAATGCACAGCTACAAGTGTAAATATGTTTATAGCAAGAAATACCTATGAGGTGGCCATCCTGGCATATTTTGTGCAAAATGGCTTAGAAAAACACTGAGGTGGTCCACCTCTCTCATCATATAGCAGGGGAAATACTGAAGCGGTGACTCAAAAAATCAATACTACAGTTTTGAAGAAGGTAACATACATTTTATGAATGGTTGAATATTTTCTGAGGGAATGTGCTGTTGGCATCACAATAACCTTATTTTGTCATTTCCAACATTTGCATTGACCAGACAACCTCACATATTCATGTTTGACATAAAATGTCAAAAATGAATATGTGTACACCATGTAGTAGTTATTGCATGGCATAATTGTTTACTCCCAACTCCACTACCATGATGCATGTTGTTTGTTTACTGAAATTGAATACATGCTTTTCTTTACAGGTCAACAAGAGACTGAACAATGCTTAATACCACTAGTTCAACAAGTTACAGGACAGTTGTATTTGTGGGCAGGACTATACAGCTATGAGCCATGCAAGATGCTGCATATTAAAAGTCAAGTATTCGAATGTACTCCGCAGTACTGGTGGTGTGTACACTGGATTCCATGCTGGTCAGATACCCTGACTGACTAGAATGTAGAATGCAGAGTGCTTGACATGCGAATATGGTGACGCCTGACTAGCTTTGCAGTTGGTGATGGAACGGTGGATGCCATGGTCTGTCACATATGGCATGAGCCTTTGGTCAACCTCTCTCGACACTGTAAGACAGGTTCAACATTCTTTGGTCAACTACATCAGCTTGGATATCGATGACATTGTGTGAGTTCACTCTCTTTGATGATACTGCATACCAGCTTCCTGGCATTTTGCTGTACATCCACATCTGCCTATACAAGAAACAAAGTGACAATTAACATGGCTCTGACATGTATGATATTTTATATGTGACGACACACGTAGCCAAAGTCAATATCTTGGTAATAATTCATAGATGGAGTGAGTACAATACAAATGTACTCGAGTACGAGTACGATTACTTTGAACATGCATGATTACGAGTACTCATAAAACAAATGTACTCAAGTACGATTACTTTAGAATGTACTCGAGTACGAGTATGATTACTTTAGAATGTAATCTTGATTACTGGTACTTTCACAATTACTTTAATGAATATCCTGTTTCTACGGTAAAGGTGACATCCATCGAATCAGGTGTCATTCATTTTCTGTTTCTGTGCCAATATCTAGTGTTCTAACTGATTACTGCTAACTGCTATCCACTGTCCAGATGTTATTATTTTTATAAATCATCAGATGACTTTCTCATGTGTTGAATGAACCATTTAATACTGGATTGATATTCAAGATGTCCATATATCATGATACTACAAACTAAAGGTATCATAGTGATACTGTAACAAATAGCATACAAGTGTTATAATGAGTGTCAATTTAGTGGTGGTTAAACTATGTCAATGAAGTATCAAGAGGAAAATATTAAACTTCTGAATCAAATACAAATATGATGCATTTAAGAATTTCAAATGTCCCCTTTTAAATGTCAAATACACATGACCAAATATAAATTATAAAATAACAACATTTCAAATCCCAGGGATCATATTAGCAATAATATCCAATTCACATATGTCATATATCAGATGGGACAAACAGAACAGTTGGGGATTTAGACAGGTTTACAGTTTACACTTACTTAAACATAATGGACAGGGATTTAGAAGCTAACTGCCCAGTCATTCACACCATACTGAAAGAGCAAACAGTACAGGTGGGGCTGTGGCATGGCTTATAAAATTACAAAGCAAGATGTTAGGGGATGCTTATCTCCTGCAGTGCTTCCCAGGGACTGTCACAATATAACTTGTACTTTGTACTAAGCAGGAGGGTGGGGAGATGTGGCTTCTCTGGGAAGAGAAGGTATTAATTAGGGAAATCTGACTGAATAATTTTATTTAACTGAAATGCTCAACAGTAATAGAAAATGAATACCTCGATTATTATTACATTTATTAGATTACTTCTAATATTGCTATTTTTATCTGTCTAATATATTTGCTTGCAACTATTCATATGGAAAAAATGTAATCGTGAGAAGTAATCGTGAGTACGATTATATTGGTAATGTACTCGAGTACGATTACTTTCCTTCCTACTCGAGTACTCGTACTCAAAAAGCACTCGTACTTGAGTACGAGTACATGACTACGAGTACATTAGTACGATTACTCCATCTCTGGGTAATATAATTGTTTTATTCGTGTTATAAAATTTGCATGCCCAAATGTTATATATACATTACTCAGACCTGTTATATTGAACATTTCTACTAATGTGGGAAACATTCTGCCACACTGAAATTAATATGTGAAAATACTAATTGTACAAAAGAAAAGTATTCACCATTATCTCTAGCCAGTACTCTTCATAGAATTGAGTAACATATATCAATTGCACATGTAACTGTCAGCCACATGGCAAGGACCCTGACTAGTTTACCCACTTTTTATGTGTAAAGATACAAAACAAAATATATTAAAAAACAAGTTATTTTATATCTATACTGATTTTTTTTAAATAAAGTATAATCTAGTTACTTTATTTAATATATTTATTATTTATAAAGCACAATATCAAACATGGTCACAAAGTGCTGTGCATATTTGTTATGTACATAGTGTTATTATATGCACATAGTATGTATATTATGCTATCTATTTACAGCATGTTTCTGTAACAATTGTGTGTGTGTTATGGGTGAACCTTCGTACGACAATTCTTTCAGAATATTGAACAACTTTCCCATGACATGTATCACTAAGCACAAGTTTGCTAAAGCTAATGTCTTCTCTGTGAAAGGCATAATTTGAAAACCTAATGAATGGGATTCATGTTTTTGAACTAATTAGTATTTGATATACCATGTGCTGGATGCTCGGATGAAACGAAAGTAACTGTTTTTTTTACATTTACCTAGTTAACACGCTTTCAACTTTGTCCTAAGTTTTTTATTACTGCTTTGCTTGTTATCTGATGAAATAAATACATATATCAAGTGCAGTGATTGTACCTGTAATTATACTTATATTGTGCTTGCCATTATTTTGTAGTTAATTTCATGAAATAGTTTTGATAAAATGTTTTTACTTTATGATGTCTTTATTTATAGACAATTTAACAAGTACACCCACCCATTAATACAGACAAATAAAATATCACATAGAGGGGCAGATTCAGAAATCGTCTTGAGGGTACAAAAACTGACTGGCCTTTGAACCAAATTGTGTCACAACTTATTATTATCACTTAAACTGGGTCATATTTCAAACAATATTGAGGCACATTAGCATTGACCTATTATAAAAAGTTCGTAGGCATACCAAATTCCTACAGCATAGGAGGCACATCCACAAGACCCGAGCCCCTTAGATTCACAAATGACATACATCTGTAAATTTGTTATAACACTTTTATAACAAAAATAACAGGTTAAAAATTAAAAGGTTTGTTGAGAGAGTAAATTAATGTATATTACAACACTCATTTACCTGAGATGAAGAGCTTTTCCGCATGCCTTATGGTGATGACACCTCAAGTTCTGAAAATGTGACACATTTAAATTTTAATGTACTTGAAAAACTTGCAATGTTATGAACGATCACCTCCCAGGCTTCCAAATGCAAGCAATATCTTGTTATTTTATTATATTAATGTTACTAATAAATTAAAATAATATGTATATATATATATACCTATTTTTATGTATTAAATTATCATAACATTTTGCTTAATGTATTAAATTATTATTATAAATGTATTAAATATTGTCATTATGAATAAGTATAACGCAGGCCTAAGTATAACTGTTAGTGTTACGGATCACTTATAATGCATTTACATTATGCCTAGCTACTATTAGGCTAATTAAGCCTACAGTGGTAGTTAATTAATCTTAGCCTTAGGATATTAACCTACTACCTATCATATGTGACATAAACATTACATAGTTACAGTATTATAATAAATCACTGGCATGTGATAGTCATATAGGCGGCCCATAGTCTATGCCTGGCGTAGTCATAATCATAGCATAGCCATACCTTCAACCTTGCCATTTTGTCGTACCATGGACCTGGCATTGCCACTGGGCTTGGCTGAATAAGCGCGAAGGGCAAGGTTGAAGGTAAACAATAACATAAATTTAATAAAAACAACAGAAATATCAGTGACGTATACTCATACGCCTAAATATATATACGTGATTATAGCTGAGCAATTCGTAATTACTAACCTATCTGGAAGAACATATGTGCGAATGCTGCATGTGGACTGTGTCTGGTCTGTAGTCAGTGGCAGTGACAGGTCGCCGCCGGCCCACGCCCACGGCCGCCGTGCCCGTAGCTTGCAAAGGACACTCACTGTTCCGAAGGCGAAGTCATTCTGTTCACTGCTTAGTGCCATATTCCTTCCCAATCATGCGTCGATGCTGTCTTTGTCTGCTTAATTTGCCGTGTTGGTGGCATATAAAAATCATAGTTGTGCCTACACTCGTCGTTTCTAAACGTAAACAACTCGACAGGGTCAATCTCGCCCCAAGTCTCGTTCGCGTGAAGACTAAAGCGTATTCCGCTCAAAACGCCATTTCCATAGTTAGGAATCGTACATAGTTTCTACACGCTCCGTGTAGAAAAAAAATCGAAAAAGTTCGCATTTGTTCTATTAATTGAAGAAAATTGAAGTAACATGTATGCATAAACCAACTAGTCAATCATTCGGGTGTATTTGATACATACGCTTTTTGTGAAATGACTAATGATGGCTAGGAGCACACGATTTTTACGGGAATGAGTGGATTGAGTATCTTTAACATAACAGTTTCTATTTATTTATGTTGTATGAACACCTTTCAGTAGACAACCACCGAAAACGATGACCCACCTGCGAGTAATCTTAGCGCTGTGTCTGCTCGGTCTGTTGGCGGCTTCAATTGCCGAGGACACGGCCCAGTTGGAGCAAGAAGATGCCCACGTAGAGTCAGAAGTTAAGACCAGAGGCACGTACAAGGACGTGTTGAGTAGACAGCAGAGACATTGTAATTATTTAGAGACACGTACAAGGACGTGTTGCGTAGATGGCAGAAACATTGTAAGTATTTAGAGACACGTACAAGGACGTGTTGAGTAGACAGAAGATACACTGTAAGTATTTAGAGACACGTACAAGGACGTGTTGAGTAGACAGAAGATACACTGTAAGTATTTAGAGACACGTACAAGGACGTGTTGAGTAGACAGAAGAGACACTGTAAGTATTTAGAGACACGTACAAGGACATGTTGAGTAGACAGAAGAGACACTGTAAGTATTTAGAGACACGTACAAGGACGTGTTGAGTAGACAGAAGAGACACTGTAAGTATTTAGAGACACGTACAAGGACGTGTTGAGTAGACAGAAGAGACACTGTAAATATTTAGAGACACGTACAAGGACGTGTTGAGTAGACAGAAGAGACACTGTAAATATTTAGAGACACGAACAAGGACATGTTGAGTAGACAGAAGAGACACCGTAAGTATTTAGAGACACGTACAAGGACATGTTGAGTAGACAGAAGAGACACTGTAAGTATTTAGAGACACGTACAAGGACGTGTTGAGTAGACAGAAGTGACACTGTAAGTACTTACAGACACGTACAAGGACATATTTAGTAGGCAGAAGAGACACTGTAAGTATTTAGAGACACGTACAAGGACGTGTTGAGTATACAGAAGAGACACTGTAAGTACTTACAGACACGTACAAGGACGTGTTGAGCAGACAGAAGAGACACAGTGAGTACTTAGAAACTTGTACAAGGACGTGTTGAGTAGACTGAAGAGACACCATAAGTACTTAGAGATACGTGTAAGGGCGTGTTGAGTAGACAGAAGAGACACTGTTAGTACTTAGAGACACGTACAAGGACGTATTGAGTAGACAGAAGAGACAACGTGAGTACTTAGAGACACGTACAAGGACGTGTTGAGTAGACAGAAGAGACACCGTGAGTACTTAGAGACACATACAAGGACAAGTTGAGTAGACAGAAGAGACACCGTGAGTACTTCGATACACATACAAGGACGTGTTGAGTAGACAGAAGAGACACTGTAAGTACTTAGAGACACATACAAGGACGTGTTGAGTAGACAGAAGAGACACTGTAAGTACTTAGAGACTCGTACAAGGACGTATTGAGTAGACAGAAGAGACACTGTAAATACTTCAGAGAAATATACTATTATGTTAAAAAGATATACCATTGATTTT
>OZ024865.1:7773575-7788575 GCA_964017155.1 Oasisia sp. SBJ-2009 | reverse complement strand
TACTTGAATATATACAAACACACCTACATTATATATATATATATATATATATATATATATATATATATATATATATATATATATATATATATATATATATATATAAGCATAATAGCAACTTCTCATTTTTACTAAGATGTTTTATCAAATACTATGACGTAACGTTTATTATATTTAATTAAATACATCAGTGCATTCATAAAATATCCGCCTATTTGCAGGGTCCAGTTTCTGCGGTGGCTTCTCGAAGTTTGGTAAGACGTATCCTGCCGGCCAGTACGAGTGAGTTTATATGAGCAATATTAAATCGACAGTACACATTTAAGAAAAATTGTTTGAAGTCATTTGGTAGAAGTAGATGAAAGAACATGCAAATGTTAGAATGAGAAGACGTATTTAGGTTGACGCTAACAGAACATGCTTCATTTGCATTTAACATAGCCATATATTAATTTTGTCAGCTTTAGTATTTTGTATTTTCTTAACGTACTCATTTAGAATGCTAGCAAAAAACAAAATGCTTGACGGGATCATGGCAATAAAGAATGTGACACTATGAAAGACAGCATTTACCATTTAGGTAAAACTAGGTGAAACAATTGCTAATGTGCAACATAAAAAGATTGCTTTCTTGTCAAATTCAACTGTTCAAATAGCCTGTTTATATCACTTACATTACCATGAATGTTATTGTACCATGCAAGTATGCTGTGTGACAAAATTTGTTACCTTAATAATATGGTTTACCTTAATAATAATAATAATAATAATATATATATATATACATATGTATATATATATATATATATGTATGTATATATATATATATATATATATATATATATATATATATATATATATATATATGTATATATATATATATATATATATATATGTGTGTGTGTGTGTGTGTGTGTGTGTGTGTGTGTGTGTGTGTGTGTGTGTGTGTGTGTGTGTGTGTGTGTGTGTGTGTGTGTGTGTGTGTGTGTGTGTGTGTGTGTGTGTGTGTGTGTGTGTGTGTGTGTGTGTGTTTTGATATGCCTGACTATCCTAGTTGCTTGTTTGTATCACTCATGGTCAATAGTTTGCACTTCCTTCCTGTTGACAAAGTACAAATAAACCGACCCATTACGTGTTTCGTTTGACAGTATGCTTTCAATCATAATAATATACAAAAATAAATTATGGTGTAAATGAAACAGACATATGGACATGTAATATAACACCTACATCATTACGCACAGGGATAGATCCGAGGTTTGTTCTAATACTAAAGACATACTGAATGCAATCAACTGAAACATTATTAAATGGAATTATATATGTATGTATGTATATATATATATATATATATATATATATATATATATATATATATATATATATATATATAATTCCATTTAATTGTGGTTCATTTGATTGCTTTCAATATTATGTATATATATATATATATATATATATATATATATATATATATGTATGTAATTCCCTAATATTGTGTGGTCTTATTCGCAAAGGGGACTGCAGTACTGCTCCTACGGGTACTGGCTCTATAATGTCTCGGTCTATATAGGCAATGTGTTGTATGACGGTGTTTGTGTTCGACGTAAGTGAATTGTATTTTGAACACACACACACACACACACACACACACACACACACACACACACACACACACACACACACACACACACACACACACACACACACACACACACACACACACACAAACACACGTGTATGTATAATTATATATGAATGAATGAATGAAAGTTTATTTAACAACAACAACACAGGAATATATCACATAGTATGGAAAAATTATACCATACATAATGGTAACGACAATGCAATATAGTATCTCTGCTGTTGCTAAACGGACATAGGATAAGTCATCTGACTTGTAAGGTGCTGTGCCCTTTTCGACTAAAATGCGTAGTAGTTATAGTAAAATTTATAAGATTGAATACAAACGAACAATATTGTTTTTTCATTGTGTTAATTGTTCATAATTACGAAGAAAGTAACGTCGACTTTAATGTTTTCTTAATTTGTTGCAAACGCGGCAACTGTGTTATATCACTTGCAAGACCGTTCCATATGTGTATACCTCTGACAGTAATTGAGAGTAGTAGGTGGTGTTTACTTCTTTAACATAAAATGGTTTAGATTGTCTGTGGTATCATGCTTGTGTACAGCTGCCGTTGGTTCAAAGAACGCTTGTACACGACCTTCTAAACAGTGGTTGTTTGCTTTAAAAAGCATAAACATAGTTCTATGTGTAATTAAATCTTGAAGTTTAAGATTTTTGAGCAGTGAACAAAATGTATGTATGTATGTATGTATGTATATACGCATATATATATATATATACTTTTGTATGTATGTATATGTATATGTATATGTATATGTATATGTATATATATATATATATATATATATATATATATATATATATATATATATATATATATATATACGTATGTATGCATGTATGTATGTGTGTGTGCGTGCGTGTGCGTGTGCGTGTGCGTGTGCGTGTGCGTGTGCGTGTGCGTGTGCGTGTGCGTGTGCGTGTGCGTGTGCGGGTATTTATGTCCATGCGTGCGTACGTGTTTCAGACCTCTTAAACTAAAAACTATTACGAAAAACTAATCGTAAATCTATAAATCTACACGTGTACCTGACAAAATATTTATTTATGTGTGTATATATATATATATATATGTGTGTGTGTGTGTGTGTGTGTGTGTGTGTGTGTGTGTGTGTGTGTGTGTGTGTGGGTGTGTGGGTGTGTGTGGGTGTGTGTGTGTGTATGCATGTATGTGTGAATGTATGTGTAAAGTAAATGAGAGCAAACATATTCAATATAATAAATATCATTGGTATTTTGTTCCATTTAGGTGAGAAGAAATTACATATCGAGAAATGAAATCGAGTCAGTCGTCGAAAATTGACTGTTGTATTATTCTTTGGAATAAAACGATAGTAAACAAAAAGGTGATGTCGTTGTATGTTTTTTAGTTGCTGATGGCCGTGTGATAAATGTAGTTTTGATTAGAATACAATTATATTAAATGTGTTGAGCGATTAGGACCTTTCTGGAAGTTCGGGAACATAAAACATTTCTGATTAAAAGTACATTGTTTGATGAATCAAATGGTGATGAGAAACACAGTTTGCAAATCACACCACGATATTCCACGTTTGTTTCTTTGAAGCCGCTGTTTTTGTCTTCACATTTTAGTGTTCATATCATTTCACCCAGTTCACGTCTCTTATTTAGTAGAGACCCTTCGCAAAGGAGGTCGTCAAAGTGATATTACCATTTTGTGTAGATTTGTCGCTTAATCTGTCATTTGGTGGTCACTTCTAAGATATTATCTAAATCATTTATTGGTGGATTAATTAAGAACACTAGTACTTATAATAGTTGCCTGTATAAATCGGAATCGGATCGTTTTAACCTCTTGGATCCTGAACACCGAAATTTCAGGTGTTGACACCAGTGTGTACAATTATTCGCTAGATGTCACTCGTTTTTCGCAGTAAGTTCGTCAAATTGTACCCGGATGTACACAGATGATTTATCGATAGTTTGACACCAAGGTTGAATATATCTATCAAGAAAAAACGGTACTTTCTAACACAATCAAATCAGCAGTCGGTCGTAGATGTTTCACTATTCATGTTAGCGATGTTCATGAGCAAGAATTGCAGTGGTGTAGTTAGTATGTCCGATGATGTTGGTGAAAATGTGAAAAGCAGCAGTATGTTGACAGCCGTGTTTGACATCGTCGCTATTTCATTCGATTCTGAGCTGTCAAATAATTGCGCATTAGCCATAAATTAAAACTGATTTTGATGTATCTTATCGTCCATCTTGTTTCTTGTCTGGATTGTTGACATAAATAATATTCCGATTATTTTCAATACATTTTGTAGTCACGCCACAGTAATTTTGATGACATTGCTGGCAAACGTATTCTGATTTACACAATATCATTTTGTTTTGTACTTGCATATGTTATATTCCACATAGCACTTGTGATGGCAGTGCCATTTGCTGAGTGACATAAAATAGAATCCAGTTGATGTTGAGTGTTAATTTTTGTGGTTTTCATTGAAAACATATTATATCTTGCAATGATATAATAATTGAAAAAATAATTGCTTATAATTACGGAGGAATCAACAAAACAAAACTGTATTTCATATATATTGTCGGCCATCTTGGATATTTTATATATATGTAAATTATATATAAATTACTTTCAGCTAGTCATACAAAAATGATGTGTACATCAGTGTATAGATAATTCCTTTCTGGTCCAGATTATATACACATTTATATAATTGTGATGAACAGTTTATACGATGTGGTTCATTAGGTGAACCCGTGTCTGGTCATAGTGTTGAGGCCCTCAGAAACTCAGGGCTTAAGAGGTTAATTGACGTGCGCTTTGGTGAAGCCGTGGAGAGAGTTAACTTCACTGCAGTCATTAGAGACTGGTTGACCCTTTTACTAGAGTTAGATCTTAGACAATCCGACGTGGCGCCCGAACAGTTGGACGCCATCAAGAGTTGGTTGGAGGAGTCTCATTCAGACCGATAGCGCAATAATATCAAATTGTAAATACTTGTGTTGTGTTCAGCTTTAATACAAATTTACAAACTTGATTGGATTATTGTGTTGTCTCCCTCCCCCCTCTCTCTCAATATAAGTATAAGGGACGTCCACCCTAAGCCCATTGGTCAATTAGTTTGGACACGAGGTTAGTTCACCCGTTTACCAGTATCATCGACGGGTTGATAAAAATCAACCTTTGTTGTGTCTTTGTTACGTCACTCCCACAATCACACACACTCACACGCACACTCGCATACACACACACACACACACACACACACACACACACACACACACACACACTCCAACACACGCTCACACACACTCACACTCAATCCCCACATATGTACATACATACACACACACACACACACACACACACACACACACACACACACACACACACACACACACACACACACACACACACATTCACACCCACACCCACACACACACTCACTCCAACACGCACACACTCATGCATATACACACTCACTCACACACTCATACAAACACTCACACACACACAAACGCTCACACACACAAACACACAAACACGCACGCACGCACGCACGCACGCACACACACACACACACACCTACCACCCGAAAAGAGCACATGGTGTTACGGAATATTATATCGAAAATTACCGTAGCCGTAGGTGTGCAAACCGTAACGTCAGTTAAAATGTCGCTTCGTAATACGTGCAAACCATAACATCCAGGCGATTCCAACAACTTCCATAACACAATTTCCAGCAGAATGACGACTTCGACCATAGCCATAACGTAACTGTTAGAGTTTTGAGGTGATAACCTGATTAAATATTCGTGTCTTACTAAGTCAGTGTGCTATCTTCGAGGCATTTCGTAACGTTTCACCGTTTCATTGCGTTAGACAGGTGGTGTTTCACAAATTTAACTAAGGACGTCTTGTAACTTGTGGAAAATGGAATATTTTTCTGTATCGACGCGATAACCTTGTCTAGTTTTCATATTTCACTAAATCGATGTGCCAACTTTGTCCAGTTTGGCAACTTGTGAGCGTTTCATTGCGATGGCTTTATCACTTTGACGTATTTTTCTAAGTCATCTTGGTAATTTCATAACTTTTCGTGGGAAAGCTTTGACACTTTCTGTCATAAAACGAGAACTTTGGTGGGTTTTTTTACGACATAGGACATTGTTCTAATCAAATCTTGGGTTGTATCGTCACTTCTTTAAAAAGGGGTGCAACCTGGCGGATACTTATGTAACTACGTTACACCCTAGCTCCATCTAGCGAGAAAAAACACTAATTAGTGTTTGACACGGGATAACCTTGTCAAGTATTCGTATTTTAATAAGTCAGAATGCCTACTTCGTAGCATTTCGTAACGTTTCATCGCTTCATTGCGTTAGGCTGGTGGAGTTTTCATATATATATATAGCTAAGTTAGCGTTGTAGCATGAAGTAAAATCTGAATATTTTACCGTTTCTGTGCGGTAGCCTTGACAAATTGTCGTATTCTACTACACTTTAATAAGTCAGCAAGGTAATTTCCTAACACTATAATACCTCAACGAGATAGAGTGGTAAGTTTTCACGATTTATTTCAAGTTTGCATTGTAACGTATTGTAAATCTTAAACATTCTAACGTTTCTCCGCGAAAGCTTTGCCACTTTATCGTATATGTAAAGTCATCTTGGTACTTTCGTAACATTCTATGGGAAAGTTATGTCACTTTCTATCATAAAACGGGAACCTTTGTGGTTTTTCTTTTGAAATAAAACATTTCTTAATCAATTCTAAACAAATCGAGAAAAATCTGGTACTCTCTAGCGGATAATTTTGACACAACGTTAGACGCTAGCACAATATAGCTGACAACTCTAACACAACATTTGATGCGAGCGCCAACTCGCTGAAAAAACAACCACTAATTAGCCTGGTTTAGGCATATTTCGATTACAACCATAACCTAATGTTAGTGTGTTGTCAAGTGTTCGTATTTTATTGAGACAATACGTCCTTTCATATCATTTACCACTTCAACAAGATGAATACAGCTGTCTTTTCACAAGTGTTACTAAGTTAGTGTGGTAACTTCGTATCTTTTTTAGTTTTTCATTTCGGAAAACTTAATTTGTTGTTGTTTCTATATTGTAAATTATACACTGTATATTTATAACGTCACTCCTTAAAAACTGGTACCATCTAGCGGATAACTATGACACTATGTCATACGCTAGACGCATCTAGCATACAAGACAACCACTAATTAGGGTTTGACATAGAAAAACGGTGGCTTCGACTACATCAGTAACGTAATTTCTTTTAAAATGGTGGCTTCGGTCACAGTCATGACATACCTTTTAGTGTTTCGAGGCCATAACCTTGGCAAATATTCGTATTTTACTAAATTCAACGTGGTAATTTTGTAACATTTAGCGACTCAACAAGATAGGAAGAGGAATCTTTTCACTTCAGTCTGAAGTGAAAATATTCCTTTTTATGGAAGTTCAGACGATATTCCTATCATAACATCTGCCAAAATGGGGGCTCCTATCAACTGAAAACGTAACGTCCGTAAAAATTACGCTTTCGGTCACCTGCAAAAACATAACTTCCATAAAAGGCCGATTCCTCTCACGTGCAAAACACAACTTCTGGGAAAATAGAGGCTTCGACCGCACCCATAACATAACTGTTAACGTTTTGAGGTGATAATCATGGCAAGTATTCATATTTTACTACGTCATTATCGTAACTTCCCAACCAAATCTAGAAAAATATTGGTTTCTGACATGACTATTTTAAAACCTGGACCCATCTTGTGGCTAAAAGCTATGTGAATGTGAACCCTTCGATCACAAAACGACATACTTGTTGGTTTGTCTGCATTGTTCAGTTTCAAGCAATTAATCTGCATGGCAAATTGAAGCAATGGATTGTGTCTGATTTGTGAAAAAGACGAATTCGTGCAGTGCCCGTAGAAGTCCAGCTCCCGGTTGAAATGTGACCGGCACCAGCTGTAATGGCATCACCTCCTTGTCGCCGTCCTAATCCTGGTACAACTTGATATACTAATCAAATATATCGACCAGTCAGATGAATCGACGATACATGTATTTAGTGAATTCGAAACTGACGACGAAACATGTTCCGGTCGCTACTAGCAGATAAAAGCAACGGTTGTGTGAATAATGTGTATTGTCGCTGGTTGAATTTGACAGATAGTCAGTCTTCATGGCAGGAACGTCTTAATCACAAACAATCCGAGTCTAGGAAAGTGGTCGTTCAATACGGATGATCGCTCATGACAGAGGTCGCCCAAAACACGTGTTATTGTATGTATGTCTGTATGTCTGTATGTATGTATGCATGTATGTATGTATATATGTATGTATGTATGAATGTTTATATATATATATATATATACATAATGTATATATTATATATATATATTTATTTATGTATTTATTTATTTATATATGTATATTATACGTTTGTGCGTGTGTGTATGTATTTATGTATATATATATATATATATATATATATATATATATATATATATATATACATATATGTGTGTGTTTGCGTGTGTGCGTGCGCGTATATGTGTGTATGTTTTGCGTGTGTGTACATATGTGTAAGTGTGTGTACGTGTTTGTGTTTCTGTGTGTACATGATTATATATATATATATATATATATATATATATATAATTATATACATGTATAAATATATATATATAGTTATATATATATGTGTGTGTGTGTGTGTGTGTGTGTGTGTGTGTGTGTGTGTGTGTGTGTGTGTGTGTGTGTGTGTGTGTGTGTGTGTGTGCATACGCAACTTCGTGTTTACATGACGGGTCTGATGCGGTCCACGCTGGCGCTTGAAAACCTGGGCAGCCACCGGCGGAAATTCGTGATTTGCGGGGTCTACGAGCAGACGGCGGTGAGAAACATGGCAAGCTTTCATATGGCCTGACGTCTCGTTATTAGGGAAGTGAGTTGCTCAGAGCGTTTTACTCGTCTCCATCTTGACCGATATGTTCGACTAAGCACAATCTCCACCTTTGGGGAGAATTTAGCAATGCTGGTGTTATTCCGCAAAATGCAAGATTATTTTCTTCAACTCCTATTACAACGTTTTCTGTTTACAGTTACGAATTCGTTTATTGTATGCAGCCGAGACTCATGAAAGTGGAGCAATGTGTACTGAACAAAATAGTTAAAGCAAAGCTTCAAAAAAAGCAGAAAACACCGACCAACCCTGACTCGAAGCATGCGCGGTACTAGAGTCTCGCTCTGCCGTTAGACGGCAGCACTGTTTTGGATTAATTCACAGTTTTACGTGTATAACAATAACTATAGCTTAAATAGTGTAGACATATCACGTGCATGTTACATCGACTGGCTACGTAATGTTCTATAATGTACTTCATACGGAAAATGTGTGTCTAGTAATGTATTGATTGTTGCTACAAAGTGTGCCTCTATGTCAAAGGCAGAACTATAGATTATTCCGGAATGTCGGTCCTACCACAGTGAAGGACATGTACAAACAAACTCCTATCACAGGTGTCGAAAACACCGAATTGCGAACTTTATGCCCATTCGTCTATAGACCTGCAGTGGTCCTTAAATAAATGACAATTTTATAACTGATGACATACCATAATTACTTTAGTGAAATATGTGGAAAGTAGCTGCTCGACGGGGAGCCTAGTATGTTAGCCAATGATTATCATCCCCAGGCGCCTAAAGCCTTCTGGGCGATTTGCGTTTCCCGTTTGGTAAAATATATGCAACAAAATACACCATAATTGCAATTGGGCGGTCTCACCATCATCATCATTGATCATTCTTTCATCATTGTACAGCCGTATGTCCCATACGGTCGTGGTCAGAGCATGCTGTTTCCAGATCTGCGTTATCTCTTGCAATCTTCTGTCATATGGTGCCTTTCATGCATTCGCTTAATTCATCCCTCTGTCGTTTCCCTCGTCTTACTTTAGATCCTTTCCCTTCGTCAGGTCAATGGTGAATTTAGATATCAGTAGGCCCTATAGGCGCCCGGCACATTATTGGGCGCTGAGTAAACTCACCCTACGTTATTCAGTTTAATGTTTAACTGCTTCTATTTACACATATATGGTTTACATGGTAATTGTTTACGTACGAAAACGCCTCAACGACAAGTTATGATAACTGTTCTGTGTTAATTTAAGCAGTGCGACCTAATAATTGTATAATCGAAATCACTTCAAGGAAGCATGAAACGAAGCTTAAAGACACAAGGCGTGGATGTTGACAACTGGGCTGAGTTTGCTAGAGAGCAATTCACGTGAAGGCAGGAACTACGAAGGAAGGGAGGAGTCTCTCCGCAAGCCAGCTGAAGAAAAGCGCAACTGTAGCAAAACATATTTAACAAGTTGCCGTCCAGAACCAAGCTCCAGACGGTATGTGAACAAGGAAGCCTATGGCTTATCGAGTGTTCACTTAAAAATTATAAATATACAATATTATAAAATGCACTAAAATGCTACTAATTAACGTTGTCTCTAAAAATACATAATTAAAATTAAATGTATACGTTGTCTCTTAAAAAAAAATACATATAATATCCTACAACAACACCATTTTTTTTATAATAATAAAATAAATATATGAATAAATAATTTAATCAGTATTAAAATAATCTCTAAAACATTTAAGTGTTCGACCTAGGTATAGCCCGCCCTTGCCAGATAATTGTTAATTTAATTTTTAAACATATTTACACTGCTGGCATTTACACAATCATGACTTAAATTATTCGAATCAGTTATTGTTCTCTGGATATTGGCTGACAATAGAACAGAGGGTGCATGGCTGGCGGCATGGAGTAATACTTGTTCTACTCAACATTTCGGCCGCCTTCGACACAGTTAACCACGCAATACTCCTCAGCCGTTAGAACATCGCTACGGAATGGCTGGCTCCGTGCTACCATGAACGCGGTCATATCTAACCGATATGATGGGCGATAATCAGCTAAAGGTTTGTGACGACAAAACGGTCGCACTTGTATTTTCATCATGCAACAATCGAACGAACCACAACATCGCCGTGATCAAAACTGGCGACTGCGACATAAGGCCATGTCCTACTGGCAGAAACATCGGCGTTATATTTACACAGAAATGTCAATGATCAGCCACGTAAAACATGTTTGCTGTACATCTTACTACCATCTAAAGAATATTTCGTCGATCCGATCATGTCTCACCCAGAAAGCCGTCGTCCGCCTTGTATACTCTCTTATCATATCGACAACTCACTACACGAACTGACTCATGTATGATCTCACAGATCGCCTAATATCTAAGCTACAAAGGCCGATTTCAATTGAGCTACGCGAGTAACTCGCGTAACCCGAGTCCCAATCGAACAGCCGAGATCACTCGAGCACGTGACCATTTTGACCTAGATTAGCAAGGTGAATCTTCAAGGCCGCTACTCGAGGCAATCGCGAGTTTTATAGGATTCACTCGAGTAACTCATTAGCAGTGACAGCCAATAGGGAACGTAGGCCCCTACTGCATAAGAAATTAATTAAACATTACATGACACAATCATTTAAATATGGATTACAGTCAACATATTCTATGAATTTAAGACCAAAAAGATGGACGTCACAATTTACACACTAAACAACTGATTACTTAATTTTATTTATTTGCATCAGGGGTTTATGTCCGTGATCACGATCATCGCTGTCCAGTTGGATTACGTAGGTAGTACTGCGCGCGCAGTGTAAATTATCATAAACCGGATACCACGTTGGGGTTTCGCGAGTGACTCGAGTAGCTCAATCGAAGTCGGCCAAAGATTGCAAAACGCGGCCGTTAGACTAGTGGTCCGCTGCCACATATGGGACCATAGCACACCAGTTCTCATGAAACTGCACACTGCTACTGGCGCTTCGTGCACAACATGGTCCTTACATCACCTACCTTCTCGAGCAAAGAGCTATAAGGGTGTTACGCTCAACCACGGACATTGACTTGTATGTGACGCCATCTCGCAGCAGTGACTATTTAAAAAGACTACTTAAAATGTCGGGCTGTGTATGGTGTTTAGACACTGTCGGTTTATTTAATTTGTATTAATTATTCCAATCAAAAGAATATAAACAAAATATTGCTCAACTGCAATAATCTGCGCCGCCGCGGCCATGCGATACCGCCGTCAGCCGATAACAATGTTTATTTATGTAAATCAGGTGCTCACTGGACCACAAGCGTTTGCGTTTACATCCTTTGTAATATAAATATGTTTTGTTCGCTATTGAATGCAGAAAATAATACACTAAAGTATCAATCAGACGCAAACAAAGTTATAGCAGCGAAATCGATGTGGTTCAGGATTCGAAATAAGTGCCAAGTCATATGTTGTTTTCGGAAACATTCAACCTACCAAAATATCCTCGGGTATTTTCGTGGGTTCCTTGCCATCGCGGGCCCTGGGTATGTACCCATATCTGGACAGATGGATAGGACGCAAAGTCAGTATTGATGCTTGCATAATTATTCTATGGGTATTCATTGTATGCGGGTAGTCGTTTGCGTACGTGTATAAGTGAGTTTGTGTGCCCCCTATGCCTGAGTATGTGTGCGTGCATTTGCATACGTGTTACTTAAGTTTGGTAGTGCGTGTCTTTTGTGCGTGTGTACTTGTTCGTGTGTGTGTGTGTGTGTGTGTGTGTGTGTGTGTGTGTGTGTGTGTGTGTGTGTGTGTGTGTGTGTGTGTGTGTGTGTATGTGTGTGTGTGATTGTGTGTGCGCGTCTCTGTACATCTGCTCAAGTATGAGTGTGCGCGTGTTAGAATCATACATGACGAATCTTCACAAGACTTGCTAATGTTAATGAATGTCGGATTTTTCCACACAATTATTATTCAGTTTGACAATACATTCACAAACAGACAAGCGATAGTTGTGGCTGGACAGTTTAATGTACGAAGACAGAAATTACACTTAGCCCTGAAAAAATCATTTTCTGATATATTTTAGGAATAGCTCTTCGTCAGGGTGTTTCTTTGTCGTGTCGTTTCCAACCTATGCCACGGCTCTTTTTCTTGTTAGGTGATTGGCTGTTTGTTGACCCGCAAGGTTTGGAGCACCTGAAACATTCCCACTGCGTAGATGAGTAACGCATCATATTATAATACCAAAACTTTGCTGGAATCACAAAGCAACAATGAAAGCGTGACTTCTTTTTACTGAATTGAATCATCATTTCATATCACTAGTATTATAACAAAAATACCTAAGTCATGTTATCAAAATGAAGCAAATAAATTTCAACAAGTTTATATTTCATCAGTAATGTAGCAAGCAGTAAGTTGATCATTTCTTTATTTTTAACACTGACTGAGTAAATGCAACTATATCATATCACTATGACAAAATCATTCAGTGAGACGACGCCAAATACAGGAAACACCTGCAAGAAAGGGAACAGTAAACTCACCGAAACTTTGTTTTGTTGGTACCTCGGGCAACGGCAGGAGTCGCTGTGCCCCAAGCATCGCTTCTTTTCGACGTCGAAGTTGAGTCGATGGGGACACGGCATTTCGTACAAGATTTCGTTGCTACAAGTGACGAAACTGCTGCACCTGTAGCAGTGTTGGTAGTCACCGTCTGGCTTACCCACGCACGAGGTGATAGCATCGGGACCGGTCGGGCACTCTGAGACAGAGAGAACGAACTGTTATTTAGAGACTAGTATCCGGTTTGACGATGTCTTTCGGATGCTTTCAGCCTAGTAACAGTCATGAATACCTGTTTTGTTCAGAATACGTTCGAATGACATCAACATGCCTTTTATTGTTATTGCTATAATTTCATAACGAGTAGATTGTGTAATTTAAATACATACATTTGCAGAGTCATTGTTGTTCGAAGCTACGTACAAATATGAGTTTTTATATTACACAGTGTCCGAATCTGAGATCTGTTCAAAGCGCTTTAGTCTTTCTCAAAGGTAGTTTTGCAATAGCGATTACGATTTCGTCTTTTCTGGAAGGACTCAACCACGTTGCAATTAAAGAGCAATGACTAGTTACACTCACGCACGCACGCACGCACGCACGCACGCAGGCACGAACGCACGAACGCACGCACGCACGCACATACGCACGCGCACGCACACACACACACACACACACACACACACACACACACACATATATATATATATATATATATATATATATATATATATATATATATATATATATATTTGAGATATCGTCACGGCATTTTTGCGAGAACATGGCAACATATGACGCAGCCCATTTGGACCACTCTTTGAATTGCTTTAGCTGAAGCACTCTTTCAGCGTAAGGACCATTTCCTAGGAACTTCAGTTGCAAAGTGGGCAACATGTGGTGCTCTGTATTTGACAGTGATGTGACCGTTGTGGAAGATAATGTGTGTTTGGATTCACAACTGACCTGGGAACATAATCGAATGTGTGATTATTTCCCTGTCCGATTATGCCCCAGTCACATCAGACTATTGTAGCTATCCATTTATTGGATGATCAGCACACGACAGGATCACATCTAGAGGCTGGAAGTGAGGGCAGGTAAAGGGGAGCTTCTTGACCAGTACTAGATTACGATAGTGTGTGGTGTGTGTGTGTGTGTGTGTGTGTGTGTGTGCGTGAGTGCGTGCGTGCGTGCGTGCGTGCGTGCGTGCGTGCGTGCGTGCGTGTGTGTGTGTGTGTGTGTGTGTGTGTGTGTGTGTGTGTGTGTGTGTGTGTGTGTGTGTGTGTGTGTGTGTGTGTGTGTGTGTGTGTGTGTGTGTGTGTGTGTGTGTGTGTGTGTGTGTGTGTGTGTGTGTTTATCACTCTCGGTTCCTCTCGATTGAAGGTAGAATGCTGCTGGCTGTGAGCCAAAGCGTTCTACAATAGCTAAAGATGAGATAGGTTCGTTGAAACAAAAACAACGACTTACTTTGACATTGGGTTTGAAGCGGGTTGTTGCAGTAATATCCGCCGCATAGTCTGCTTACGTACTGGCCGTCGCGGCATTTGATGCTGAAGGGACATTCTCCGCAGCTGACGCAGTTTTATATTCGCCGTCGACTCGGTCGGCGCACGGGTCTAGGCAGGCTGCAGAACATGGATGCATCGCGCTGAACGAATGCGAAGACACAGCGACCATCCGTGCCGATAATTTAAATTATAAACGTCATCACTTAAAAATAAATATTTAGATGTGCGTTTTCAAAACATGTTGTTGTTACCCCTGTCTGTATAAAATATACCATTACAAAGTGAGTATTGAGAAGGGATCAACTTCCGATAACGATGATGGCGGCGATAGCAGGG
>OZ024865.1:7766075-7768575 GCA_964017155.1 Oasisia sp. SBJ-2009 | reverse complement strand
TACGCGAGTAATGGCGCGTCAGCCGCATCGTCGTGACGTCACAGAGGGCTTGCCGTCTTCCCAGTTGCCGCCATCACAACGCCAAGCGCGCCGCCGAACGCTGGCAAGAAACTCCAATTTCGTTAGAGAAATCATGACCGCGTTGCTGTGGGTATTATGCTGTTGAGAGCGACTACAGACCTACGCAAATGTGGTGAAGGTAACGCATACGTGTGCAAGACTTAAGACGACTAGTTTCAACAACATCGTTAGACGCCGTGTATATTGCGCTGTATGTACTGTGACGTGTGTCGGATTAGCAAGACTACGGTCACACATCATACTTAGGCACGCACGCAAGCACGCACGCCTCACACACGCACACGCACGAACACACACACACACACACACACACACACACTCACACACACACACACACACACACACACACACACACACACACACACACACACACACATCATCATCATCATGCTGTCGGTCGCGAAGCGACAAAGACTGCTTCCATCACTTGACTCTTGCTCTCCATTTGTCTCTCTGCTGTGAGAGTGATGTCCAGGAGTCGATTTTTATGTCTCTCAGCTTCAGGTTTCTCTTGATGGTATCTTTGAACCGGAGACGAGGGCGCCCTCTCTTTCTGTGACCAGAAGACAGTTGAGAGTAGAGAACCTGCTTCGGTAGCCTGTCTGATGACATCCTCATGAGGTGTCCAGTCCACCGGAGATTCTTTCTGATCAGAAGATCTTCCATAGATGGCAGCCCTGTCCGTTCGTGTATTTCCTTGTTTGTCACTTTGTCCATCCAGGTTATCCTCATGATCGAACGCAGATGTCGCATCATGAAGGCATGCAACTTTTTCACCTGTCGTCTGTACACTGTCCATGCCTCGGCTCCGTATAGGAGGGTGGACAGCACAATTGCACGGTATATCTTGCCTTTAACCCGCATGGACACATGGTGGTTGTTCCAGAGTCTCTGGCGTAGTCGGCCGAAAGATGCACTAGCCTTGGCCATCCTCCTCTGTATTTCATCGTCAATGCATCCGTCACTTGATATAGTGCTTCCGAGGTAGGTGAATTCCATAACAGAGTTCAGCTTGTTTCCATCAACCATGATATCCTCCTCTCGGGTTCTTGTAGAGTTGGGTTGGTACAGCACCTCGGTCTTCTTGATGTTAATCTTCAGGCCGAACTTCTTTGACGCATTGGAAAAAGCATCCACTATTTTCTGCATCTTTTCAGCAGAGTGTGCAACCAGTGCACTGTCATCTGCGAATAGCAGCTCCCTCATCAGTATCCGTGTAGTCTTGGTCTTCGCTCTGAAGTGTGCGACGTTGAATAGGTCAGCGCTCTGTCTGGACTGTATGTAGATGCCATCCCCCATGTCTCGGAAAGCATTGTCGAGCATTGCTGATAGGAAGATGGAAAAGAGCGTGGGCGCCAGTACACAGCCTTGCTTGACCCCATTTGTGACCCTGAACGATTCCGAGACTTCCCCTCCAACATTAACAGTCGCCATCATTCCGGTATGTAGTGCCTCGATCATTGTTGTGAACTTCTCTGGGCAGCCATACTTCTTCAGTAGCTGCCATAGTCCGGTCCTCCCAACTGTATCGAACGCCTTACTGAAGTCAACAAATACCATGTACAGTGGTCGGTCCTGCTCAATGCACTTTTCTTGTAGTTGTCGGAGACAAAATATCATATCCACGGTGCTCCGGTTACCTCTGAAGCCACATTGTGTCTCCGGAACTACCTCTGGTGTTAGGTGGGTAGATAGTCTGTTGAGGAGGATCCTGGCGAAGATCTTGCCTGCTATGGAAAGAAGAGAGATTCCTCTATAGTTCCCACAGTCTGTTCGATCACCTTTCTTGTAGATGGTTATAATGCTTGCATCCTTCCATGCTTGTGGTACAGAACCCATCTCCCAGGCATTGGTGATTAGTTGGTGCAGTCTGCTGAACAGATTGTCTCCTCCGTGCTTCCATACTTCTGCAGGAATTCCATCTCCTCCAGGTGCTTTGCCATCTTTCAGGCTGGCGATTGCTCTAGCCATCTCATCCATAGTTGGAATCTCATCAAGGCTTGTCTTGGTAATGCGCTGCGGGATGTTGTCCAGAGCTTCGTGATCTATGTCGCCAGGGACGTTGAGTAGCTTCTGGAAGTGTTCACTCCATCTTGCCACAACTCTCTTGCTGTCAGAGAAGGTTTCCATTCCGTCTGTTGATTTTAGTTGAACAGGTCCCTTCTTTTTGGGTCCCCACACTTCCTTCAGTCCATTGTAGAAGCCCTTCATGTTGTTACTGTCGGCAGCTCTCTGCAGCTCCACTGCTTTCCTTTCCCACCAGTCCGACTTCAGTGCACGAGTGTGTTTTTGTAGCAGTCTGCAGGCATCTTTGTATGCTGCAGTGGTGGATCTAGTGCTCCTGGTTTGCAACACTCTCTGGTGGGCTTGATCTCTTCTGCTCATAAGAGTCTGTAGCTCCTGGTCGTTGGGGTCGAAC
>OZ024865.1:7688575-7761075 GCA_964017155.1 Oasisia sp. SBJ-2009 | reverse complement strand
CCGATACATCGCCGTGTGTTTCCCGTTGAAGGCGTTGCGCTGGTGCACCATTTCAAAGGTGAGGAAACAGTTGGCCGTTGTGCTTCTTTTCGCTGTCCTGTATAATCTCATTCGGTTTGCCGAAAACCGCGCTATATACAAGACGAATGACAACGGTACAAAGTACACAATATATATAGCCTACACGAAGCTCGGGGATGAAACGTTATATCACATACTGTACAATAACGTAATGTATCTGATATTCCTACTAGGCCTGCCCATATCCACCTTGACCGTGTTGAACATTCGCCTGATGAAAGCGTTGAAGACGAGCCGCCGGAACCGGATGGAGATGTTGAGTCGGCGCCAACAGCACGACAACCATGTCACATTCGTTCTCATAGTCATCATCATCGTGTTCATCATATGCCAGCTACCGGCGTTCGTCAACCAAGTGATGTGGAACTTTGCACCATACGAGGCGATAGAGTGCGGCCATTACCAGTTCTACCTGAGACATGTCGCCAACACGCTCGTCGTACTTAACTCGGCCGTCAACTTCGTTATATACGCCGTCTTCAACAAACGCTTCCGACACGTGCTCGCACAGACCGTACACGGATCCGCGTGTCGGAAATCGGCGGATGACGGTGCAGTTAGACCGGAAGACGTTCCCAGGTGAGGACCATCAAACGCTGTACTGCCTGTCCAGAGAACGACGATGACAATATTGTGTGAGATATGCTTTAACTGCATCGATCTGGGTCTGTACTCAAAGCATCCATTTACTAGCGTAATTCAAATGAAGTGTTAAGCCGTCTCTGTCCGTTATTGGCATTTGTTTGCTATTAGATATAAGGACCTTTTCAGTAAGTTAAAGAGCTCTTAAGGAAAACTCATCATTAAACTAGATATATTGTTACATTAAATTGTTACTTTCAAAATGTAAATATGCATTGCCATATTAGACAGGACACAATGTCCACGACACACCAGTGACAATGTCCCGCTGGCGCTTCGTTGTGTTGACAGTTTTCATGTATTCAAAATCATTGCTAAGGATCAATCTTTGTTTTATTTAAAATGCAATGTCGTATATACAAAACACTCTTAACAACGCTAGTAAAATGGTTTGCAGGTGTCAGTTCACTGCTGTAGTTTAGCCGATATTAAAAAGAAATAATTATGTAAGCTACCGTCTCAATAGCAATTGTATGCATCTGTTAAAACACCCAATAGGTTGTCTTTATGTTGAACGTTTCCTCTTTCAGGGTTGATGTTTCGCCGCAGTTTTGATTGGATTGACAACGTTTGCGAAATAGTTTATTGTAATCATGTTATGTATAAGCCATGGACAACATAATGTCGCCATTAAAAAAACTGAATAGTAGTGTTTACTTATGCTAAGAATAACATAGTATTACTCTTGGCATCGTCAGCAGCTTCACCGTTGTCGGAATTATAGCACATTTAATTTGTGCTAGTATTCTGTGACTATACACGCACTGTTGATCTTGTATTTAATGCATACATTCTGTACATATATAATTGTAATATTCAGATTTAGGTTCATTGAAGCCTGTATTCATACATTTCATCCATTTAGTTTGTTTGTCACCAGTATGGATTTTAATGTAAACGTAGTTGACTTGTTGCCGACGAATTAACGTCATGAATGATGACAAGATTAAACAGCACAAGAATGCAAGCACGTGGTTTCGAAATGTACATGTATACGTGTTTGGTACATTCTTTCGGGCAAACTGTATTGCGCTGCTGAATAATTTGATTGCTTATTCCTAGCCATTACCAATAAAACATAACTATATAGCTTGTGACAATGATGGTCTAGTTGATGATAGAGAAAGACAACATACAAAGGCGAAAGTAGTTAATAAATGACAAGAGAACGGTAATCATCGGTTTCGCTTACCTAATTGCTTTCTCAATATTCAAACAATACAACAAATTTCGAAATAAATATGTATGATTTCTATGCATTTCGACACTTATTTCAAATACATCTGAGAAACGACAATTGACATAAAGTGTACATACAATAAAGATTAGCGATAAAAGAGTTTGTACACGAACACACTCATTACCCGCTACTATCGGACGCGATGATCCATCGAAGTTCGACGATTCCGTAGTTCATGACTGAACATGACACTACTGTTTAAAATTATGACAACTTGACTTTGTGACACACTATACTGTAATTATAGCCATTTGTGAAGCACTACAATATCTATGACACTACGGGAGCATTTTTTAATACGGTGTTATATGATACGTTAATTCGTTTATTACTCCCTCGTAATTACACAACAATTATGCCGTGTGGGGCAGTGATTTGACAGTAGTTCGTGACTGAACGTGACAGAGAGCACACTTTAGTGCTTACAATTATGACAACTTGGTTTTATTTATAAAACACTATACTGTGATTATGGCCATCTGTGAAGCATTACAATATCTAGGACATTGCGGTAGCATTTTTAATATGGTGTTATATGATACCTTAATTTGTTTATTATTCCCGCGTAACTACATCACAAGTATGCCGTGTGGGGCAGTGACCTTACTCACGGTTGCAATTTGCAGAATACTAGTGACGGTGTAAGTTTCTTTACCCGGAATTAACCAGTTGAACTAAGAAATGGCAGATGTTTGAATAGCGCAGAGTATTGCAGTCAACTCCGCCCACATTGGCAATATTATATTGCAAATGCTGCGTGCACTAGTCTTGTGTGTGTGTGTGTGTGCGTGTGTGTGCGCGCGCGCGTGCGTGCGTGCGTGTGTGTGTGCATGTGTATACATGAGTGTGTGTGTGTGTGTGAGTGAGTGAGTGTGTGTGTGTGTGTGTGTGTGTGTGTGTGTGTGTGTGTGTGTGTGTGTGTGTGTGTGTTTGCATGTGTATACATGTGCACAGCACCTTACAAGTCAGATGACTTATCCTATGTCCGTTTAACAACAGCAGCGATACTATATTGCATTGTCGTTACCATTATGTATGGTATAATTTTTCCATACTATGTGATATATTCCTGTGTTGTTGTTGTTAAATAAACTTTCATTCATATAATTATACATACACGTGTGTGTGTGCGTGCGTGCGAGCGTGCGTGCGTGCGTGCGCGCGTGTATGTGTTTGTGAGTTTGATATTCGCCGAAAATGTAGTTGGTATGTGAATGTTAAGACACCTTCCGCCGTATGATCAGGGCTTCATGTCCACATTACATGATGTGTTCCTTATGTTAGCAACATACGTTGCTATTACGTATTTTGAGATACAATTATAAATGTATATAAAGAGTGTTTTCGCCTAACTTTCTCCGTGCATCAGAAGCCCTCTCACAAGGTGATGGCCTTATGATGCACCTGTGACCGGTATGATTGTCTGCATTGTATTTTATCCACGCAGGAAGCACTGAAGGAACGGTGTAACTCCAAAAGATGAAACACCTTAACGTGTTACGAGGAAAGGATTCGAAGTTTAAACCGTATTCATTATATCATTTCTAATACATCACATAGTGAGAAACATGATCAATCCAAGTATCAAGCTAAAATGGCTTTTCCTGAGCTTATAGAATAAGTGAATTATGATTAATGTCCACTCGCGCGTATTTCGACATATATATATATATATATATAATTATATACAACAAGCTGTGTTTCATCGGGTCTAATTACAGCAAAATATTATAATGTATAAAATGATAGTACTCTCGGTAAAACATAGCTTCACTCACTGTAATGTAGTTAGTTGCTCTGCGTCGCCAGTCTTAGTGAAACGTTCCCCTGAGATGTGACTAGACACGCTGAAACCGATTCCAGACGACCACGTCCCTCAGTCGTGAATATATATCGTAATGGAGTACAAACCAGACGAGTACGTCTTTTAGTCGTACATGTATATAGGGCGTGTAAGTCTCGCGCGCGAAAACGAGGCTGGGGGCAGTTGAGGGCAGGAGGTCCATATTCTCCATGTTAACGTATAGAACTTCGTTTTGTTTTTGGTTGTAATAATCGAACGGTTCCAGTCTAACTATTTCAGTTATACTGTCCGAAGGATTATTACAAGCAAAAGCAGTGGAACACTTTGCCGGTGACAATGATCACGGAAATCATGAATTGTAATCGATTATAATGGTGGTTGCCATGGCAATAGCGGCAAGTACTTGCGTTTGGCGATCTTGAATACTAATGAAAAGTGCCATTTTTCGCGTAGTACAACCTGTTTGGGGGGAACGTACACATGTGTTATGATTATGCGAATTTAGACAACTTGTCGGATATAAGTGCTTATCGAAACCACAATGTACAGCAATGTAAAATGCAAATCCGGTAAACTATTTTATTGTGTATTATTCTTGTGACCAGTCCCCAGTTGTCTCGCTTAGACCCCAATGAGCTACAATCGCGCGGAGTCACGCCATTTATCGTGACACACCTACGGGCCCTATTGGAGTATTCGAGTAGTTTGTAAATTATCTTTCTTATCGCACTTACCAAATGGCTACTGTTTGGCGACAGGTCTCCCTAGTTCATTCCGGAGTTTTCCAGACAAACACAGCTCAAAGTATTGATTGATTTCTACACTGGTTATACAAAGAAGAAACATGATATATGTAGGCTATTGTAAAACGGCTAGCTGAGGTGTGGCTGGCGAATAACGATGTTGTTGAAACTAGTCGCCTTAATTCTTACACACGTATGCGTTACCTTCACCACATTTGCTTAGGCCTGTAGTCGCTGTCAACAGCAAAATATCCACAGCAACGCGGTCAAGATTTCTCTAAAGAAACTGGAGTTTCTTGCCAGCGTTCGGCAGCGCGGCTTCGCGTTGTGATGGCGCCAACCGGGAAGACGTCCAGCCTCGTGTGACGTCACGACAACGCGGCTGAGGCGCCATTACTCGCGTAGTTGTAAGTAAGGTAATTGAACCGGTCTAAGCTTGATTTCTCCTTCTTCCTTTTAGAGGGCTGAATTTGTACTAGCGTATTTAAACCTAAAACCTAAACCATTGTACGTGCTGATTGGCTCATTCTTGGCAGTCGTGCAAAATTCAGGACCACCCCGATGTTTCCATTGTAAGTGCATCTTTGCACATGTGTTATAATATTGTGTTGCGTTATTGAGGGACTTCTTAGTAGATGCTGTTATCCGCTAGATGGCAGGCCACCTTGCTACTTCCGGTTTTCAAAGCAAGTCAGTCATGCATGTCTGTACAAACAAAGATAAAAGATATATTGCCATGTGTCTTTTACGCGAGTTTTATGTTTGCCACCAACTATATTAAATCCTTCAATGAACGCATTCGTTCATCAATATTCAGTCTTTTATGTCGTCTTCATCAGTCAGATAATATCCTTTTTATTAATTACCTTCATACCGACATTCATTTTAAGAGCCATTTGTACTCATACTGGAGGTCTTTATTGTACACATGTCATTAGTATTGTATTTATTTTTGAATCATTTTTTTTATTTTTTATTTATTTTTACAACTTATTTAATTCATTTCCTCATATATTTAGACATAACTTTTTAAATGTTACACTTATATTTTTACGTTGATCTCATTGCTTTGATTGTATTATATGTATTGTACTTTTCTTTTTTTTTAATTGTATTTTATGTATACATATATGGACGTCTTGTCTGAAATAAACCTTATTATTATTATTATAACGGATTATAAATGCCTACCAATTGTTGTTCTGTTCCCGGATGTAGCAGAAAAGGCAGGCATACGTTTCCCCCAATGCAAAGGGAAATGCAATTTTTGGGTGATAGCGATTAGTGGCTCTGAGGCTGAGCGAGGCGGAACATTAAGGAAGCCAACACTGATAACAGCGAAGGGAGGTGGAACAACGTGTCCAGAATATTCGGACCAGGTCCAAATCCGTGGTATTAATTACATAAATATTATGTTCTAATATCCTTGCCGTATGTTACTTCATGTATGAAATAGCTAGAATAAGACTTCATTACGAACGGACTTTTATCAGGTACCGATTTGTACTTCGCATATTACTCATTATGCTGAGACAAGGAGTTCCTGATCAAATTAAGGTTCTACAATGGCTGTGTCACATGTAGGGTTCAAATTGATCCTTCTAGTGCAGGATATATATGTGACAGGTTGTAATGTGGCTGCAATAGCATCAGTGTGAGACAGACTGCTTGTTAACGGCACCATCTGATCATGTGTAACATGTATGTCACTAATATGACTTTCAGCAGTGCTTGCCATGTATCTTTTACGCAATTTGTATTTTACATTGCAATACATCATGGATTCAAAATAGTTTCATAAACACTTACACATGAATGCACATAATCGTAACACATTTGCCCCAAAACAGTTTGCCCTGCGCGAAAGTTAATTAATTGTCAAGTCAAGATCGCTAAGCATATGATAAGTGCTGGCCGGCGATGCCATGGCAACCACCATGATAATCGATTAAATGCATGATTTCGGTGATAATTCTTACCGGCAAAATGTCACACAGCTTCTGCCTCGGAAAATATAGCTATCTGGGGAAAGTCTTAGTAACTGATTGCAGACACTAAGCTAAAAATGTTATTTTATTTTAAAAGCATTGCTTCGAAGAACCAAAATGGCAGCCTCACTCTGCCGATCGGGGCGACGCCTATTCTCAAAAACAACTAGACAAATCTAATTACTATCCGCCAGGCGCCGTATGCATGGCCAGGGTCAGGGACTAACTCGCGAAACTGGGTATAACTCGGTTGCGAGGTCGCAAGTTCGCTAATCCGGTATGCATGAGCACAGCATAGGCTCGATTTTAGGCTGTTGCCCGCACTGCGACCGCCTATCTCTAGGCCCTCTAGCTAGGAGGTGTAACTCTTAGGCGGTGGTGATAAAAATGGCGGCCGTAGTAGTTTGGAGAAGTCAACACAGGAGGAATTTGAGGCGAAATCGGGTATTCCGGGATAGGAAGAATCCACTGGATATGTACGATGATGTGGAGTTATACGACAAGTTTAGATTTTGCCGTCACGATATCCTAACAATCGTGGATGAACTGCTAGACGACTTAGAGTACCCCGATCGACACGCGACAAGGGCAAGGCTCCTTGCCGGCTACTCTGCAAGTCATAGTGGCATTGTGGACGTATGCGAGTTTGTTTCTAGAACTTGGTGGCTGAGACCATCCGTATCGATGAGTCAGCCGCATCCCGAACTATCCACCGTGTGACCAACGCTTTGTTCGCTCGGATGCATGAGTGGGTACAGCTACCGACGCAACAACAAGCCGACCGACAGAAGGCGAGTTCCTCCGGCAAGCGGGATTCCCCACCGCGGTGCCAGTGGCATGCATCGACGGGACCCACGTCCGTACGAGCACGAATATGTCAACAGGGAGAATTTTCACTCGATAAACGTCCAGGTAACGTGTGATTTATCAAATAGTTTAAATTTCACAAAACCTTTATGCAATGTGCCTCTATTTTATACAACCGATTCAGTTTACGTAGTGTCACATACAATTACAAATAGTTAATAAAATGTAATTAAATTTTAATTATGAAGTTGTATTTAAATCTGTTTGATCATGTATTCGCATAATTTAACAAAATTATAGTCATTCAAGTACTTCAAGAAGTAGTTCAGTAAATACATAGTATGATAAATTTGTATTTACATACTTCCCTAAATGATTAGATTTTTTTCAAATAATATTTCCTGTACTTTTATTTGAGTATGGCTATTATTAAATGAAGAGTTAGATTTCATTTGCTTTTCTTCAGTCAAAAATGTCAATAGATCATTTAAAAATTGACCACATTTTCTAGTAAGAAAGAAAACCATTATAACTGAGGTCATACCAATGAAAGCACGTTAAATGTTCTAGTTGTCACCTGTGAGCAGCTTGGTTTTGTTGCTAATAACATTCCTAACACATATTTGCTGTGTATGGTCTGAGGGGAGGTAGAAGTTCCTCAAAAATTATTACGTGCCTATATTGTTGACATTTGACAGCATACCAACTGTAGCTATGTAGGAATATATCATCACAAATATGATGATGTATTGATTTGACCACATATACAGGGTACTTGAAGTATTATTATTATTCACTTATGTGAAACACCTATGTACATTGTACACTGTGAAACAGTTAATTTTGCCTCTTGTGCCAGTCACTGATGTTTCCTCTGATTAAAGTACACTGTAGATACCTTATTTGCACAGGCCACTTAATTGCAATTAGTAACACCAGACATCTGTCCCCAGCCACCAGCTCCTACTATTGTTTGTTCAAGTGCTCCTTGCAGCTGATAACACATGGCATACATAGATGCCTGTATGCTAGGGGTTTATTGCTCGAATGGAAAGGCTGTTTTTATTTTGATAGATCAAGGGAATGATGTAGGATACTTGGATCTTTTTACCTATGTACAATTTTTTTTATTTGCATGTTTAATGCTATAAATGTGTTTAAATGCAAAAATGTCCAGGTACTATTTTACTGTAGTCACTTAAACTTAACAATAAAGTGCTGTTTGAAATGCATCAGCTTCAACGCATTCAACACGTAATAATTAAGAAATAATTGTATTTCACCCCTGTGCTATTGACCACCTCTAAATAAAATGTAAGACACAGTTTTGTTTCATGCACAAACTAGTAATAACTACACGGTATAAAGTATTTAAAAATACACTGACTCAGGTATAAAAACATGCACATTAAATGAGTGTTATCTGTCTCTGTTGTAGTTCATATGTGAGGCTGACATGAGGATTATGAACTGCATTGCCATTTGCCAAGTGGCTGGGTTCAGTGCAAGATACCAGAATCCTGAGGGAATAGCAGCTGTTTCAGCATTCGAGTCGCCACAAAACCATTGACTGGTGTGTTTCTTGGGGACAATCGGTATATATTCTCTCACCGATCCTCAACAGGTGGAATTAACAGGAACGGTCATACACAGATGCCCACTGTGTCAACGTAGTGGTCAAAGTAGCAGTTAACTGCTGCTGTAGTGACTCCACTTGCATAAACCAGCTGGCCCCCTAGCTCAGACTGTGGTGGAAGTTCTGGCAGTGGTGCAGGCATCACAGAAGATGATACATCTGGAATGCCAAAACATGTTCCTTTAGTAACTTATTTGAATTAGCACATGCACTTTGTTATTGACATTGACATAGACAATCATGTTTTCTTAACTGAAGAATAGAGTCACTATACCTGTACATATGTTACCAAGGATCATTCTTACCCGACATGCTGTTTACTCACGTAATATACAAGATATTCATTTAATTGATCAAAAATGTATGTATACTCCCATACACCAACATGTATGTGTCTGTGTGTATGTGTGTATGTGTGTATGTGTGTGATATATGAGTATGATTAGTGTTTAGAATTTAGAAGGTGACAGATCATTGTAGATGTGACAAAGTGTGGATACTGACCTCTGTTCTATTATGTAACTTTATACCAGTCACCAACTCTAGGGCTGACCTTGCTTTTGTTTATTGCTATTGTAGTATAATTGCCCTGGTTATGGATGCCTGCCACTTTAAGGTGGCTGCCTGTAACTTGAGTTCCCCCCACTGTGCTATTTTTATGATCTCTCTCTCTCTCTCTCTCTCTCTCTCCTGGTAAGTTTCCATTATTAGGATGCTTGATGCAACCCACATTGTTTACATAAGCTGTTTGACATTGCTAATTAGATATGAAAATCAAAGATAAATAGAGATTGCTCACGCCATGCATCATCGACTGGCAGAGCCATAGCCTGGCCATCACCTGTGTCCAACATGAAGCTGTCTGTGCCTTGCACTGAAACGTGAACATTATAAGTTTTGTAAATATTACATATTTACGCATTGTGTTAATATATTATTTCCATTGTATCATGGATGAGTTGCATGTTACTGTACATAAGAATTATTTCTGTACAAGTTCTGCATAAGAGTTGCTTTCACAATACAACTGTCTGTAGCATTCATACCATTATAAAAATTGGAATATAGGCATGTGTTTGATTTACTAATGGGTATTGAACTATATAAAATAAAGTTTCATATGTGTCATTAATGTATTTGGTTCATTTTTATCGGAATGAGAATTATAGCTGTGACAACTGTACTCCAACAATAATTACATATACTAGTATATGTTTTAATATAACTTTATTTTATGTTATAATTTATATGCTATCAACAAGTCTGAAAACAGTCAGTCCTCGCTTTAGTGCCATTCAGTGTTGTTGTTATAGGCTATGTCACAAGCACACATCACAAAATAAAATAATTACATTTAAATAGAAAACACTGATTGGGATTTTATTTCATTTGTTTAATTTTCTATGTTTTATTTTTACCAAAGAAGACACTGTAGTAAATAAGGAATTGTACATAATACGGTATATAACACTTGAAAGTACAACACACACCACAGACAGTAATCATTCGTTTGACTAGACATGAATACTCACCATCAATTCCCGTTGTCACATCAGTTCCTTCACCAGTTGTATCCATGATGATATCAGCATACAGGGGAGGTCAGTTTGGTGGTCTGTCTCCCACTTTTCCCTAATCACGTAGTGCGTTCTAAGACCGCAGATTTAAAATCTGTCCACTTTTGTTTAGGTCTTTCGTTCTTAGCGTCACCCCGAGTGAATAATTCACTTTAGCGGTGAGCTCTCGTCAAACTTCCCCTTTTCTTGTTTGTTACCGAATTTTGTAACTTGCTCATCAAAATAGTTTTTTAGTTGCCGATTCCCTCAATTAAACATATTATTTCGCCATCTCGACAGGTCGGCTTACGCTTAACTTTTTTCTTCCCACCTTCGCCGACTTCCACGCCACGCTTAATGTAAACAAACACTAACCACGACGTGCGATGAACCCCGCTTTGACCCTGTGCGTCACCGCGCGCGTGCGCAATGCGGCAGAATTAGCTCCTCAAATAGCCTCGACTACTCCTGAATTGACTCTCAGAATCACGGTCCGCAGACCAACTATGCGGCGGCTAAATCGCACTGCGACCGGCTCGTGCATACCGACCGAATCACTCGCTAGGCCACGGCACAGTTAGTCTGAGGGTAGTGCCTGTGCGGAGCCTAAGCTAGTCTGGGGACATGCATATCACCCCAGATGGCACCACCGATTGGCATAAATACTGCAGGAGGTAGCCTCGGTTACCCTGACTCCGTGAGCTGGCAGAACTTTTAAGCCCCTCACACCTGCCTGGGGAAACAAAGGGTCTACATTTTTGACCCGCCAGGGCGGCCTTACCCCAGATTAGGGTAGATGCGCTGATTGCCTCTCAGGCCAACTATGAAATATGAATTAAAATAACGATATACTTTTACAGGATATATGAAAAGTATCCAACATTGAACTTATATTAACACAAAAGTAAGTAAAAATTCAAATTTACAGTTGTTTATAAAATAAGAATAACGGCTGGGTAAACCAGTATCCGTGAGGTGGCAGCAGTGTATAGCCCCACACGGATAGCATACAAATTAAATAAGGATAACCTTTTATCAAATAATGCTGTATTATAAAAACTATTCAAAATCAAACTTATATTAACACAAAATAAATAGAAATGCAAATTTGCCGTCATTTATAAACAAATATAAATTACGGCAGTGTCGGTGAGGTGGCAGCATTGTATAGATCACGCGGATAAACAAACAAAAGCCGATTAAGTAACCAGACTGTCTTCTCGGCGTAGTTCCGCAGCCGACCGACAGTCGGTTAAGCGAGACTATGCGAGAGGCAGGACACTGCCGTCCTTCACAGAGTCGCTCGCCTTCTCACATCAAAACTGCTTCGTTATACTGCAGATTGCGATCGGCGTCGATACCGGGTCAGCTGGACACTCCTCATCAGTTCAAATCGACCCAGACGGTATGCTATCAGCCGATGATGAGAATATAACGATGTGTTCGACCCGAACTACCGCGGGTACAATGAAAACGTTGCGCCCTTCGAGGCCGTCGTCAACATGGGGCCTGTAGAACCTCCACAACGAAAAGGACACCTACCGCAGTTTGCACGTAACCAACTTGTCGAGCTACAAAACAACTTTGACGAACTGGAATCTATGTTCGTTCGGCCCGAGGATGTCCCTATCACCGTCGAATATCTCAACCCATCGTTTCTAGTAAAGAAACGCGATGGGGGATTCAGACTAGTGACAGCATTCACAGATATTGGTCGTTACAGCAAGCCACAGCCCGCTCTCATGCCTGACGTAGACAACATCCTACGTAAAATCGCTCAATGGAAACACATAATATCCACCGAGCTATCCAACGCCTTCTACCAGATTCCGGTGTCGCACAACGCCATGCGGTATTGCGGAGTTGTCACCCCTTTCCGAGGGGTACGATTATATGCCCGTTATACGATGGTATGCCGGGTTCCAAGACCGCTCTAGAAGAACTCCTATGTCGCGTATTAGGAGATCTGCTCGAAGAAGGTGTAGTTGCGAAACATGCCGACGATATATACTGTGGGGGCAACAGCATCACAGAACTCCAACGAAACTACAGAAGACTATTGCAGTGCCTGGCCAACAGCGGTCTCCGTTTATCCGCCGCAAAAACGACCATCTGCCCATCAAACACTGTGATACTTGGTTGGGTGTGGCACCTAGGCACAATTGAAGCCAGTCGACATCGCATCGCCACATTGGCCAGCTGCGACGGACCCTCAACAGTGAAATCAATGCGCTCGTTCATCGGAGCGTATAAGATGTTAGCACGAGTCATCCTCGATTGCTCGTCACTACTTGCTCCACGGGATAGCTCGACAGCCGGCTAACGATCGCGTAGACTGGACAGACACACTACACGAAGCGTTCAAACGCGCACAGGACAAACTATACTCAAACAGAACAATCGCTCTGCCACGACCGGAAGATGAGCTGTGGATCGTAACTGATGGATCAGTTAAATAATGTGGCATAGGAGCTAGAATGTATGCCATGCAGAAAGGCAAGCTGAAACTTGCCGGCTTCTTCAGTGCTAAACTAGGCGGTCGACGAGTGACATGGTTACCGTGTGAAATAGAAGCACTGTCTATCGCTTCATCAATCAAGCATTTCAGCCCATACATTGTACAGTCAAATCACAAGGCTTCCGTCCTTACCGACAGCAAGCCATGCGTAAGCTGCATTGTCATAAGCTAAGAAAAAAGAATGTTCAAACACAGCACATATACAGGGATTCCCCACCGCGACGTAAGGGCGTCAAAGCTACGTGGGGGAGAGTGCGGAAGAGTGGGGAAGAGTGGGGAAGAGTGGGGAAGAGTGGTGACGAGTGGGGATGTTTTGATCGTTGCCAATTAACTTGCTTGCTGTGTTAACTACGCGAGCAAGCTTTATTTTATTTTTTCCACTGACATTGCCATACATTAAACGAAAGAACGCTCTCTATCAAACTTCTGTAAACAAGTTGGAGAATGTGCTGGCTAACATCAAAGCTTTTCAGCTTTCTCTGTAGAACAAGTCGTTGTTGGGCTCTCTTGTATACATAATCGACATGTTCACAGAACGACAGCCTCTCATCAAGCACAGTACCTAGATACTTGAAGCTTTTGACTATTTCAACTACTTGATTATTTACCAATATCGGTTCCGGTGTCTGACTAATCCTTCCTCCTCCAAACAATAACTCTTTCGTTTTCGTTGTATTCAGTTTAAGAAAGGTGGAGGTAAACTGGGAAGCTAGCGCATCAATTTGGAGACGGTACTCAAAAAGAGATAATTCATCCTTAAGGCGGCCTACAAGTACCATGTCATCTGCGTATTTGATTAGGGTGAGAAATGAGAAGAATAAACAGTGTTCCACTGCTTCTGCTTGTAATAATCCTTCGGATAGTGTAACTGAAATAGTTATAATGGTACAGTTCGATTATTACAACCAACAACAAAACGAAGTCCTATGCGTTAACATGGAGAATATGGACTTCCTACCCCAGTTGTCCCCAGCCTCGTTTTCGCGCGCGAGACTTGCACGCCCTATTCTGTGGGTTCATTATTGCGAGTTAGCTGCACTTCAAAGATGATCGTGGAATTAAAATCAACCGTAGATCTTTTTAACATGATATATATATATATATATATATATATATTTCTCTTAAGTACTTACACTGTCTTTTCTGCCTACTGAACATCTCATATAGGAAGTATAAGAGCGGCAACTTGACTACTTACACTTACTTTTCTGCCTACACAATACGTCCTTGTACGTGTATCTAAGTTCACACGGTGTCTCTTCTGACTACTCATCACGTCCTGGTAGGTGTATCTAAGTACTAACAGTGTCTCTTCTGTCTACTCAACACGTCCATGTACGTGTCTCTAAGTACTTACGGTGTCTCTTCTGTCTACTCAACACGACCTTGTACGTGTCTCTAAGTACTTACACTGTCTCTTCTGTCTACTCGACACGTCCTTGTACGTGTCTCTAAGTACTTACGGTGTCTCTTCTCTCTACTCAACACGTCCTTGTACGTGTCTCTTAAGTACTTACAGTGTCTCTTCTGTCTACTCAGCACTTCCTTGTTCGTGTCTCTAAGTACTTATGGTGTCTCTTCTCTCTACTCAACACGTCTTGGTACGTGTCTCTAAGTACTTACAGTGTCTCTTCTGTCTACTCAACATGTCCTTGTACGTATCTCTAAGTACTTACAGTGTCTCTTCTGTCTACTCAACACTTCATTGTACGTGTCTCTAAGTACTTATGGTGTCTCTTCTCTCTACTCAACACGTCTTGGTACGTGTCTCTAAGTACTTACAGTGTCTCTTCTGTCTACTCAACACGTCCTTGTACGTGTCTCTAGTCTCGACTTCTGACTCGATGGGGTCGTCTTCTTGCTCCGTCTGAGCCGTGTCCTCGGAGAGTGACGCCGCCAACAGACCGAGCAGACACAGCGCTAGGACCACTTGCAGGTGGGTCATCGTTTTCGGTGGTTGTCTGCTGAAAGGCTTCCACACAACATAAATGGAAATCGTTATATTAATATTGACACAACGCCGCAAATAGAGCGATGACACTAGCTCTATGAATCCACGTTAGTTTTCTATGTGTTTGTCATATGCTTGACGTTTCCTGTCACATACTTGGCCTTAAGAATATATAGCTTTTACTTACTTTTCCGAAACATAAAGGCAATGCAGACCGGACGAAACGGCTAACGTTTCGCAGCACCTACTAAAAGTTTGGATGTCTTTTGGCATAACGCGTACAATACCACAATGCTGATCATAAAGTACACTTAGTTTTTCAAATGCCTAATAAATAGATTGATGAAGTAACATTAACAATTGACAGTGTAGATATTGAGAGACTTAACCAGTTTAACATTCTGGGCTTTACATTAATCTCGCATTTAAACTGGATTAAACATAATATTGATGAAATAGCAAACCGATGTTCTCAAACAATTGGACCTATAACTAGGTTAAAGTATATTATTCAAACTAGAATAAAAAAATTCACTCTATAATTCTATAATATTGCCTAATTACCATCTACTGATCTAGGGACACAAATGTAATTGAATAAACAAATTGCAAAAAAACTTATAAGAATAATATTTTCAAATAAATATAGCTCCCACATAGAATTAATGTTTAAGCAAAGTTGAATACCAACTTATTGTAATTATATTCTAATTTTATTATAAATATAAACATAAAACATTACCCGCATACTTTCAAAATTGGCAGATAACACAAACCAGAAATATGCATAATCATTTCACACTGGCACACAGCAGAACATAATATACATTTGTAAAAAAAGAGTTTTAAAATAGTATGCCTCACACAATAAACAATACCTATGTTTGTTTAATCAAAAGATAACCAATCACAATTTTAAAAAGATTGATATATTATGTAAAGCAGCATATTACACAGAGATGCAAACATACTTCTACTGTTATAAATTACTACATATGCAAAATAATATTGAATTAACACTAACTCTAGCAACACATTAAGCCATAAATGTATTATATTTTACCACATATCCTCTACTTACAATATGCGTAAAGTAGCAAATGTTAATAAACAATACTCAGGAATATACATGCTCCTAAATACAATTGGGCTATCCGTAATGGTCCGTCAATGGAATTCAAGAATTACATAAAAAATTGCTAATTTAAAAACCCAAAGTGGCCCCTAAGATAGTAACTATTTATTAGTCATAATAGGGGCAAGTCAAATATTTTACAAACTAAATTTAAAATAACTATTGCATAGTTGCAGTTACAAAATAAATACATCTACTCTCGATTTATCCATCTTTCGATCTATTATATATAAGAAAACATAAAGAACAGCGCCGAAACGACCAATATTTTACCTGTAGGTACTTAGATATACCACTTCGCCGATGCAATTTCTGCGAGTTCGTATTCAAAACGCTGCCAGCGACCGAAGTATCCCGCCGAAACTACCAATTTTTACCGGCCAGCCGAAGTGGCATTGCGAAGCATCCTAAATGCAAAAACGAAAAACGAATTCGTTTTTCGTTTTTCTTACTTCACTTTTGAAAACGAAAAACGAATTTGTTTTTCGTTTTTCTTACTTCACTTTTGAAAACGAAAAACCAAAAAGGAATTCGTTTTTCGTTCGCAAATTTGAAAACGAAACACGAAAAAGGAATTCGTTATCCGTTTTTCGTTCGCAAATTTGAAAACGAAAACACGGTATATACACGGACCGACTTGTACTCTTTCAGCGTCTACACAGTCGTCATGGGAACACTCATCGTTGGCGGCGTTGGCGGCAACAGCCTCGCGTTCGTCGTCTTCTGGAAGGACAGCATCAAGATAACGGCGTCGTTTCTCTTCCAGAGTCTGGCATTTGTCGACACAGCCCTTCTGCTGCTTGTAACTCCGATATATCAAATTGACATGTTCGCTTCCTATACGGGTTGGCTGACAGGATACTCTATGATACGTCCATATATACTCATATACATTTATCCGGTGTTATGGATAGCCCAGACAGCTTCTAGACTATATGGGTTGTCGTGCTGTTGGCCGGTAGGAAACAGGACCTGTTCATAGCCACATAGCACCAGATCTGACGGATACATTCCAACCCCAAAGCCACCAAGGGCGCTGATCAAATCGTAGGAAACTTTCAGGAACATCTAGAAGTATGTAGGTTTTCGCTTTCCCTGTGTTCTGTTTCCAATAAGTGTATGAAACCCTGGTAGAGCTGCTTGTCATGTTAGGACGCATGGCATCGTAGATAGGCTTGAGTTTCACAGGGCGTCACTTAGCTCTTGTACCCATCATCACAACGCTCTCTGCACTGAGTTCTGGAACTCCGCACAACGTCAACAAAAGTACATCTGTATCACTGAAATAAGTGTGTACACTGATACCTATATCACCCAGTGCTACAACTGCATACAGTGTTATCAATGTATCTGCACGCCTTTGTATCCTTTCTATTCAGGAATGACTTTAGATATGGGTGGGTGTGTTATCGTCGACCTTATTGCCCGGGTCAGAAGATATGCCAGCTGTTCTTTGTTGCCTCATAGGATCTTTCAACGAATTGGTGCTGTAGTCATCAAAGAGTAAATATGCCGCGCAGTAGCCGAAAGGTTTGCTGTTAATTGCGCGAATAAAAAATGCTGAAAGGCCTTGACAGTTATCAATGTGACCTTTGTGAACACTAAATTCATGCACAAAAGCCATGTCATCGATAATGATGATAGGTGACTCTCCGGATACTGTGCCTTGGTGAGGTATGTTCTATCATGTATCGTAGGTTGTCTCTGGTACACTGTCATTGCTGTCGCATGAAACAAATTCGTACCCTCAGTTGTGTCTGCCTGACAATCAGTGTTACCAACAAAAAAGCGACGCTTTTTGGCCGATGAAGACCTGAGTGAACATAGTTCCCAGCGTGTTCCTCCATGTTCTGCTGCACTCCCTCGGCAGTTTGAATTACGCATTGTATGACTCTTTGTATGGAATGCCAACTTCAGACATTGAGAGGACTTCTGGAGGTGTCTGGCTTCTCCACTGGTCGCAGCACTGTGACATGCCAAACATTGAGGGAGCCTGAATCTCACCCAGATGTACTCATCAACCTATCTACTGGGCTACACAGGATGTACAACATTCGTTCCTGAACACTGTATGTGCTGGAGAGAAAAGGTTGCAGAGATGTGTGCATGACACACTTGAATCAGGTTAATCATGCAGTTTCTACAGCCCCATCAAAAAGTCAGGGATGAAAACATTTGCTGACATGGCAACACACAACAAGTTCTAGTGTGGCAAGGGAGGTGTTGTGACAGCAGCAATTAGTCCGGAGATTGTATTCCGCAGAGCCCTGTCGTTGGCGGGGTGCAGAGATGACGTTTCTATGGTCACCGTTCTCGGCCATTGTTCATGCTGATGGTACAATGCGGAAAACTAACAAAGCGGAACTGGGTCATCAACTTGAAGATCATGTCGAGAAAGTGTCTGAACTTCCGCAAAGCACCACTTCAACCATGGTGTGTATTTGGGATGCCATGGCTGTTATTCAAATGCTGGGGGTACCAATTCAATTCATTTGATGCATTAGCCTTGTCATACTTCAAACAACTTCTGATAAGATTTCAAAAAGCTGACACGGTTGTGGAAGTGTTTGATAGATATGATGACGACAACTCTGTGAAAAACTGCGGAACTACACACAGAAGTATACATGTACTGGTGGACAAACAATGTCATCATCGATTTGTCAATATTCAAAATTGCACCAGACAATAATCATTTTACAATTGCAATGTACTCAACGCAACATCATAATGTGACTGTAAAGCGACCTTTTTGGCTTTCTTTTTTGGCAAATTATTTATTCATCACGAAGGATTGTATATTTGTAAGTCGATTTGGTGCGGCGACTACAATCATTCTACCCACCTATAATGCACTGTCATCCTCGTCATCATCACGTAGAATATCTAGGTCGCTAACTGAATGTGGATTTTAAAAGTGTTCATTGCCATGACATGTGCACAGCTCTGTGCAACACAAACTGTTCTGACTGCATGCACAGTTGTTTGTGCAGCGAATTATACTTATGCATGAGCAGATGAGACCTTCCAGGACCTCTGAAACCATTGGACAGAAAAAAGTTTTCCACTTTTTCTTTTCCACCCATGCTCCAGTGGGGACCAAATGTTTGGCTTGGTCACATGTGACGACATCCACACTTTCGTTTGCCACTGAGCCCGCCTTGCAAGTTCCTCAAAACTTGCTTTACATGGGGGAAGTTTCGCCAACGACGTGTTTTTCTTGTTGACCAGCTTTAATCATAAACGGTTGAGGTTGAAGTGAGCATTCTTCTCTGAGCCATGAAATGGTCTACCTACCCGTTTTGCATCACAACGTTGAAAACTGTTTTCTTCCCATTTCCAAACAAGGAAAAATCTGAGCCATATCCTGTTAGTGAGTGCATGGCAGGACCTACGTTGCAGAAATGCGTACCGACAGCCCTGGGTCCTAACAAGACAAGCAGCTCTACCAGGGTTTCATACACTTATTGGAGCAGACATCAATGGACACGGAACACAGGGAAAGCTAAAACCTACATACTTCAAGATGTTCCTGAAAGTTTCCGACGATGTGATCAACATTCGGGACAAAGATGGCCAGAGTGAAGAGGAGAGTCATCTTGCAGACGAATTTTGGATCTAACGTTTAATGGCTATTTTAACACCTATATTGCTGGTACAACTTCATTTTAGTTTCATCAAAATAATGGTTGCATTGGATTCATCATACTTCAAAACATGTAAAACGATTCCGAGTTCAAGTTTATATACCGCTTATTGCCAAAGATATAGCGATTATAAGACTTTTGGTGACCGGTGGTGGCCATCTTGAATTTTCCCACGAAAAAGTGGACGGAAAAATGGAAACAGTTTTGTCAGTCCTTTTGGGTCAATATAAGTGAAAAAGCACAATCATTTAAAATCTATATGAAAAGTTACTGAACATATATTTGCTACATAACTGCGTATAATATATATATATATACACACATTACGGTCATTTTAACGCATTTTTGGCTGGCATGGCTTTATTTTACTATTTTTCATAAAAATAATAGTTGCATTGGATTCATCATACTTCAAAACATGTAAAACGATTCCGAGTTCAAGTTTCTATACCGTTTAATGCAAAAGATATAGGGATTATAAGACTTTTGGTGACCGGTGGCGGCCATCTTGAATTTTCCCACGAAAAAGTGGACGGAAAAATGGAAACAGTTTTGTCAGTCCTTTTGCGTCAATATAAGTGAAAAAAACACAATCATTTAAAATCTATATGAAATGTTACTGGACATATATTTGCTACATAACTGCGCATAATATACATATATTACGGTCATTTTAACGCATTTATGGCTGGCATAGCTTTATTTCACTTTTTTTCATAAAAATAATAGTTGCATTGGATTCCACATACTTCAAAACATACAAAACGATTCCGAGTTCAAGTTTCTATACCGTTTAATGCCAAAGATATAGCGATTATAAGACTTTTGGTGACCCGTGGCGGCCATCTTGAATTTCCCCATGAAAAAGTGGACGGAAAAATGGAAACAGTTTTTTTCCAGTCCTTTTGGGTCAATATAAGTGAACAAAATACAATTATTTAAAATCTATATAAAAAAGTCAGAGAATGACACAATGACATACACTAGCTTGCGTGATGGCGCAATTTCCAACAATCATAGATTTGCGGTGACTACTTTTGAACGCCGCTCCACACACACTGCTTCATCTCGCAGCGTCATGCCATATCGCATTACGACGGGATGAAATTGGTCTTTCACACAGTATATGACATCTCCATAATCTTGAAGTAGATGCGCAAACAGTATAACTTTTTGATGTTCGCTGCATTATCAACTTTGTAATATCTGACATTTTGTGGGTGACCTTGTTCGAGCGTGTCGTCAGTTTTATGTTTCCATGGTACAGCAAAATTCTTTATACTGTTTTGATGCAGAGATAATGTGCTTTTAAAAAATGTATGACTTGACCATTTACTCATGAAATAAAGTAGCTATAGAGCCAATTAAATATCAAGACGTTTTCTGAAGCGCACAGTTTCTAAAATTGAACGTTTGACAGTGACCTTGTCTAACCTTGAATTACCGCTAACTGCACCACTTGGCAACTCTACGACAGGCCTATCAATAACGGGGAGATGCAGGGCTTTCTAATGATATAACATTTAGGTGTGTGTAGGGGGGGGGCATTTAAATCAGTCTGTTTGGTGGTTTTGCCGCTCGCCTAATAGCTTGGTGTCCTTAAACGAGTTATATCCAGTTGTCTGGGTTCACTAAAGATAGACCAGGCATAGTGTGGGATGGTAGGAGCTTGACCACTGAGTTGGCCGTAGGTAAGACATACCAGCTCCTTATTAGTTAGTGAGAGGTACACTAGCCAGGCACATAGCTAGAGAGCGAAATAGCCCGTATTTAAGGAGAGTAGTGCGTGGACAGGAGGAGAGAAGACAAGAGAGGAGGAGGAGAGCATGCACCATGTAACTTCACGTCTGGCGCCCGCGGAGCCAGGCCAGTTAGACAATTGTGTTAACTTCTGTATTATGCTGTCTGTATTAAAGTTCTTGAAACGAACACTTGGAAATGTCTTCTGCGAATGATTAAGTAATTGGTATCTCTCTCCGTGAGTATCTGATTTCAATTAGACAGTGACACTATGGCTGAACTGTATAGGTCATGGCTAACTGTCTATGGGGTCAGTACGGAGGGAGAATATTGCCCAAGATGAGAACACTGCGTCTACGACTATATATAAGAAGATCGAGTCAGATGCGAAGAAGGGAAATTAGTAGACCGGCCAATTCTTACAAACCGATACATCGCCGTGTGTTTCCGGGGATATCTAGAGAAAGAGACAGGGAGAGGGGGTGAGGGGAGAGGGGGTGAGGGGAGAGGGGGTGAGGGGAGAGGGGGTGAGGGGTGAGGGGAGAGGGGGTGAGGGGAGAGAGCAAGAGAAACAAACATGGAATGTTGTGGTGGGATTTGCAAACTGTGTTTCTTATCACTTTTTGATTCATCAAACAATGTACTTTTATTCAGAAATGTGTTATGTTCCCGAACTACCGCAAGGGTCCTAATCGCCCGACACATTTCCTGTAATTGTATTCTAATTAAAACTATAGTTATCACATGGCTATCAGTAACTAAAAAAAACACATACAACGACATCACCTTATTGTAAACCATAATTTTATTCCAAATAATAATGCAACAGTCAATTTGTGACGAGTGACTCACTTTCATTCCTCGATGGGTAATTTCTCCTCACCTACATGGAACAAAATACCAATGGTATTTATTTTATTGCACACTGCACACGTTTGCTCTCATTGGCTTTCACATACATAATTATAAATATGTACATACATATGTGTGTGTGTGTGTGTGTGCGTGTGCGTGTGCGTGTGCGTGTGCGTGTGCGTGTGTATTTGTGTGTGTTCAAAATAGAATTCACTTACGTCGAACACAAACCCAGCCATGAGCCGCAGAACGGCTGAGCCTGTACCCGTAGTCGCAGTACTTCTCTCTCCTTTGCAAATAAGACCACATGATATTAGGGAACTACTTTATACATACATGTATGTATGTATGTATGTATGTATGTATGCATGCATGCATACATACATTCATACATACATACATACATACATACATACATATATATATATATATATCATTCCATTTAATATTGTTTTATTTAACAAGATTGCCACCTAGAGATCCAACTCTAGATGTCAGGTGGACTAGGAAGCCCTTTGACTTATCGAGAATCCAACCTATCTATCTAAGTATACCCCGCCTGTCTTAGGTATATGTCCATTTTATTTTTAAATATATTAACAGTACTAGCAACTGTTTACTGTATCAACAGATAGCAAGTGTAAACTATTAACGATAACTGATACAATCAAGCAACTAGGTCAGGCATGCGTATTAAAACACACACACACCCACACACACCCACCCACCCACCCACCCACCCACCCACCCACCCAAACACATTATAATGCAATAAGGTAACCCATTTTGTCACACAGCATACGTGCATGGTACAATAACATTCATGGTAATATAATTGATATCATCAGGCTATTTGACCATTTGAATTTCACAAGAAAGCAATCCTTTTTATGTTGCACATTAGCAATTGTTGTAATGTTTTGAGACAAAACTATTGCATTGATACAAAATATATGAAACTGTTTTACCTAAAATGGTAAATGCTGTCTTCCATAATGCACATTCTTTATTGTTATGATCCTTCAAGCATTTTATTTCTTGCTAACATCCTAAATAGCTGACAAATTTAATAAATTATGGCTACGTTAAGTACATAACAAAGCTGACAAAATAAATATATGGCTATGTTAAACACACAATGAAGCATGCTCTGTTTGGGTCAATCTAATAAGTCTTGTCATTCTAGCAATTGCATGTTCTATCAAATTTCTTTAAACTATTTCATATCACAAAATTTTTCATAAATGTGTACTGTTGATGTAATATTGCTCATATAAACTCACCTGTAAACACAGGGAGGATACTGCCACCCATTCCTGTTGAAGCCACCGCAGTATCTCCCCACTGCAAATAGGTGGATATTTTACCAATGTATTGATGTATTTAATTAGTACACTAAACTTTACGTCATAGTATTTTATAACACATCTTAATAAAAATGAAAAGTTGCTATTATGCTTAAAGGCAAATTAGGTTTATATATATATATATATATATATATGTACATGTATACATATATATATATATACATGTATATATATATACATATATATATGTGTGTGCATGTATAACAAAAACAATATACATATTACACTTACTAATAAAGCAGTGCGTGACAATCATCTTGTAATTGTTGTTGCAGAAATATTGTGTATGTCCGTGCCAGCTGTTCTCACGTTATGAAAACGAAGACATGGTAAATGTTAGACACATATGAAATTGAAATAAATGTCACAATAATTATATAATGAATGACATTGAATGGTGTTAAACTCAATGTAAAACACATGTCAACTGTCTCTCTGATCATAGTGTAATAACATAACTATGAGGCTAAGATATAATTACGTGCAGGTGTAAATGAATGCTTGTGTGATTAAACAAATTAGTGAGTGAGTTGTTATCATAGAGTTACATCATTAATCATTCCCTTATAAACTAGGAACTAGAGATGTGTTGTTGTGACAAAGGAACAGTGACTTTTGTATTAAAGTAATGGTTCTTTCCTGTGTAGTGACACATGTGTAAACCGATAGAAAACAAGATCTGGCACATCTTTACGTAAGTGAAAATCCTCAGTTATATTATATAGCTTAAGTTATAGCACAAACAAGCTAGACCAACTCACATTATTTTAGAAAAGTTAGTTTTAAAACATTACGACAATGTCAAAATTAACAATAAGTTGAGAAAGTCTGCTTGACTCACTGAAGGGGAAATGTGCAATAAACATGATGTCGTTATAGTCACATATTGCGAACATTTTACATTCGTGAAGTGTTACGAGTAGAGCGCCTATGTGATTGTGTCATAGTTTCACACTTCGAACAGCATGCAATAAACTTTAACAAGATTTAACAAGATTGCCACCTACAGAATCAACTCTAGATGGCAGGTGGAGAAGGAAGCCGTTTGGCTTATCGAGAGTCCAACCTATCTATGCAGTATACCCCGCCCGTCTTAGGTATGTCGATTTTTTTTTTAATATATTAACACTACTAGCGCCCACACAATCAGCTGATAATCTGTTCCATTCATTTACTATTCTTTGTGAAAATTAAAATTTTCTAATATCTAGTCTACATTGCTTCTTTGCCGACGTAACTCCATGTCCTCTAGTCCTTCCCTCTTCCTTGACTGTGAACAAAATATTTCTGTCAATATTTTCATACCCATTGAACTTACACCATCTTGCACGCGGGAAAAGGATACTTGTAATCATCACTGCCAAAACCACCACAATTAGCGTATTCTGGAAACAAGAAACCATTGCATATTCAACAATTCGCACCAACTTTGCTAGAACATATCAAGAAATACACGACTGCTGTGATCCGACATGTTGTATAATTATGTTCTCCTTGAACACCAACAATTTTCCTATTGCAATTATAGTTAACTTTCAGTTCAAACAAATTGGCCTAAACCGGTGCCAAATTGAAATGTTACATCTAGGACGTCAACACGCCTTGCCTAATATATATATAGTAATTTGACATTGTTTATGTTGGGAAGTACATTGTGTCCGTTGGATATTTTACCACTGAAATTGGACAAAATGAAAATGTGTATTTCTTTTTACGGATATCAATAATAGTCGGGAATAAATACATATAATTGACATTGTTTATGTTGGGAAGTACATTGTGTCCGTTGGATATTTTACCACTGAAATTGGACAAAATGAAAATGTGTATTTCTTTTTACGGATATCAATAATAGTCGGGAATAAATACATATAATTCTGTATTTCAAAAATATGTGATGTATTCTTATTTGAAACACGTTAACGAATTAGCACTAATTTACAGATGTCTGTGTTTTCCACCGAAGTAATGGATATACTCACCTTCTTTTATACAAACTGATGTTAACATCGCTTTATCAATGTCTCTCAGAGGGGAATGAGATATAAGCTTTGGATGCTGCAGATAAAGCATTTCCTTACGATTGCAACAGTATTTGTCAAGAAGAATCAAATGCCATCTCCTGTAATCAAACAGCCATCTCAAACTAGGGAGCGATAGATTAACAAGTCAGTATAATAATATATTATTCAAACAATAGTACGTGTACATAATTTGCAACATGACATTCGAAATCAATCAGAAACATAGCACTACATTAACAAGATTGCCTCCTAGAGAATCAACTCTAGATGGCAGGTGGACAAGGAAGCCATTTAGCTTATGGAGAGTTCAACCTATCTAAGTATACCCCGCCCGTCTTAGGTATGTCAATTTTTTTGTTAAATATAATATTATTAACACTACTAGCACCTACAATTAGAGTGTACTCTGTACTGTGCTGCTATAATAAAGCATATGAGTGTTTTATGTTGTATTTTATATAAGGGGAAGGGGGTGGGGACGGGGAGGGGTGGGGGAAGTGGAAGGGTGAGAAAGATTAAGAGAGAGACAATACAATACAATACAATACAATACAATACAATACAATACAATACAATACAATACAATACAATACAATACAATACAATACAATACAATAACCTTTAATAGTCCCCCATAGAGGACATTCTTGTAATAAATATTCACATAACACAACGACATTAGTAGTAACAATTAGTAGTGACAGTGCAAAGTTGTAAGGAAAATAGTGTACCCCATTGCATCCCCCCATCCTCCCCGATCATTTTCCCCTCCCCGATTTTGCGTTTAGTAGCCTAACAGAAGTTGGAAGAAATGTGTTTAGATAATGGTTCGTGCGTGTTCTTTCAGAAATGTACCAACAACCAGATTGTGCGACATGGGGAATTCGTGCAATGGGTGAGAAGTGTCCTTTAAAATGTCCCTTGTTTTTTTCATCATATATATTTCATAGAGTTCATCCACTGTAGGGAGTGTCGTGCCAATGGTTTTGCTGGCTGACCATAGAAAACGAGAGAGGGGGGACGAGGGGGAGAGAGAGAGAGAGAGAGAGAGAGGGGGAGAGAGAGAGACGAGAGAGAGAGATGAGATAGAGATCGAGACTGAGGGATAAATTAAGGTGATACTTACTTGCAACATTTTTCCTTGAAGAACCACCAGCCACACTTTCCCCACAACACACATTTGTGCCATATCGCAGTACACGGCCACTCCATATACGCACCTTTCTTGCCAGTTGAATAGCACATTCCACAGGTCAGGTCTTCTACTGAATTGAATAAATAAAACACCTACGATCTACAGCTGAATAACCATATAAATATAACATAATATATATATACAATATAACAATATAAATAATAACAATAGCAATAATAACAATAAGCTTTATTTAATCGAATTCATTCGAATTATTTAGGATTTTTGAATTAATTTTTATATTTACAAAGCCACTAAGTATAACAATATAATTAGGCCTTTCAAAGCAACACTAGGACGTACCATGCAACCTCAGTGTTAAAGTGAATATTATTCCGAGACAAAAGTGACTGGAATGAGGAGAGGGCCTTACTACCAGAAGATTTGTTTAGTTTTATGCTAGAACACTACATTGCCATTATTCTGTGGGTTCGTTATTGCGAGTTAGCTGTACTAAAGAGATGATCGTGGAATTAAAATCAACTGCACATCTTTTTAACATGAAAGTATATTTCTCTTAAGTACTTACAATGTCTCTTCTGTCTACTCAACACATCCTTGTACGTGTCTCTAAATACTTACAATGTCTCTTCTGTCTACTCAAAGGGGGGATACACAGAGAAGCCAAATACTAGAGGCATAGCTAAAGACAGCAAAAAGAAATCAGCAAAAAACAGCCTGGAAAGCCCTACGAAATTTGGTTATAAATGTGTTTGTTTAAATGCAAGGAGCATAGTAAACAAAAGAAATGAACTAAACATTATGGTAGAAGATATTGACCCTCACATAATAGGTATAACTGAATCTTGGGCCACCCCCGATATATCAGATGCCGAATTAGGAATGACAGGATATGTAATGTTTAGGAAAGATAGATTAGGAAGAAGGGGAGGCGGAGTTATTTTATATATTAAAGAATCCATCCAGGCTTATGAAATAAAATTAGAAAAAGAAGCAGAATGTGAAGCTGTCTGGTGTAACATAGTTACAGGAAACTCAACATTAACTGTTGGGTTAGTTTATCGTAGTCCAAACATAAGCATAGAAGAGAATGAAAAAATGCACAACGCTATAAAAGAAGTGAGTAAACGGGACTGTATTATTATGGGGGATTTTAACCATGGGCATATAAAGTGGACATCTCTACAGAGTCCTGGGAGAGAGGATCAAGAGTTTTTAAATTTAGTACAAGATAGTTTCCTTTTTCAACATGTGTTAGAACCAACCAGGGACAAGAACGTGTTGGACATAGTTTTGAGCTCACAGAAGGAATTTGTTGATAATGTCAATATATGTGAGCCACTGGGATGTAGTGATCATAACCAGATACATTTTATCATCAAAGTAAAAGGAGAACGGAACAGTAAAATACGGTACAGGAAAAATTTTCACAAAGGAAGATATAAGGACATGAGGGAATATTTAGCGAAGATAGACTGGAATAACACACTGAAGAATAAGACAGCAACAGAATGCTGGAATATCTTAAAGAGGGAAATTGACTGCGTCGTTGACAAATTTGTCCCCTTGAAAAAACAAGGGAAAAGGTCAAAGAAGAAACACTTATCGAAGGACGCCATTAGAAAAATCAAGTACAAGCAAATGATGTGGAAGACATATAGACATACTGGAAGTGAAGAAGACTATGCCATTTATAAAGAAGCACTTAATCAAGCTACAGCTGAAATTAGAAATTCGAAGAGAAGCTATGAACAAAAAATAGCTTTCAACATAAAACATGACAGCAAGAGTTTTTATGCGTATGTTCGAAGTAAACAGAAAGTTCAAGATAAGGTCGGGCCACTAGAAGGTAGTGATGGAAACATAATAACGGAGGGATTCTTAATGGCAGAAAACCTAAATGAATACTTTAGTTCGGTGTTTACCAGGGAAGATATTAGTACATTACCAGTACTAGAGACTAAGTTCGAAGGGAGAGAGTGTGACTATTTAGGACAACTAACTGTAACCCCAAAAATGGTAGCTATGAAAATAAGAGATATGAAGGATAATAAATCACCAGGAGTGGATGGGATTCCTCCCAAATTACTACTGGAAATTGTAGAACAAATTAGCATACCACTTGCAACAGTGTTCAATTTGGCATTAGAGGAAGGAGTGGTTCCGGTAGAATGGAAAGAAGCAAACATCATACCATTATTTAAAAAAGGATCAAGAAGCAAGTCAGAGAACTATAGGCCAGTGAGTTTAACATCGGTGATTTGTAAACTATTAGAAAGACTAATTAAAGATCACTTGGTTGATTTTCTTGTTAAAAATAAATTGATAAACACATCTCAACATGGGTTTTTAAAAGCGAGGTCATGCTTAACAAATATGTTATGTTTTTTGGAAGATGTCACAAAGTGGGTAGATGAGGGATCACCAGTAGATATAATCTATTTAGATTTTAAAAAAGCCTTTGACAAAGTGCCACACCAAAGATTACTACTTAAACTAAAGGCCCATGGCATAGGAAATAGTATGATTAACTGGATAGAAAAATGGCTTATTGATAGAAGACAAAGAGTAGTAGTTGATGGGGAGGTTTCAAATTGGAAATCTGTTTTGAGTGGAGTACCGCAAGGATCAGTATTGGGACCTATTTTATTCTTAATATATATCAATGATTTGGATGATGACGTAACAAGCAAGGTGTTGAAGTTTGCGGACGACACAAAAGTGTTTAGGAAAATAAAAAGTGATGCAGATAGACAGCATTTACAAGATGATCTAAATAAGTTGATAGAATGGTCTGAGAAATGGCAAATGCTGTTTAACTTTGGAAAGTGTAAGTGCCTCCACACAGGACATGGGAATGAAAATGCACAATATACAATGGGTGGTACTGTACTAAATACTACTGTAAAGGAAAAGGACTTAGGTTTAACCATTAGTGCTGACATGAAGGTATCAGAGCAGTGTGGAATTGCAGCAGCGAAGGCAAACCAAATTCTTGGATTAATTAGGCGAAATATAGTATACAAAGAAAAAGAACTAATAATACCGCTTTATAAAACAATAGTTAGGCCTCATTTAGAATATTGTATACAAGCATGGAGGCCATATCGCAAGAAGGATATTGATATGCTAGAAAGAGTACAAAGGAGAGCAACAAAAATGATACCAAAACTCAGGAATATTAGTTATGAAATGCGTCTAAAAGAATGTGGTCTAACAACACTAGAAACCAGAAGATTGAGAGGAGATCAGATTGAGGTTTTTAAAATATTGAATGGGTATGAAAATATTGACAGAAATATTTTGTTCACGGTCAAGGAAGAGAGAAGGACTAGAGGACATGGAGTTGCATTAGCAAAGAAGCAGTGTAGACTAGATATTAGAAAATTTTCATTTTCCCAAAGAATAGTAAACGAATGGAACAAATTATCAGCTGATTGTGTAGGTGCTAGAAGTGTTAATATGTTTAAAAATAAAATTGACATATACCTAAGACGGGCAGGGTATACTTAGATAGATAGGTTGGACTCTCGATAAGCCAAACGGCTTCCTTGTCCACCTGCCATCTAGAGTTGATTCTCTAGGTGGCAATCTTGTTAAATCTTGTTAAAACAGGTCCTTGTATGTGTCTCTAAGTACTCACTGTGTCTCTTCAGTTTACTCAACACGTCCTTGTACGTGTCTCTAAGTACTCACAGTGTATCTTCTGTCTACTTAGCACGTCCTTGTATATGTCTGTAAGTACTTACAATGTCTCTTCTGTCTACTTAACACATCCTTGTACGTGTCTTTAAGTACTTACAATGTCTCTTCTGTCTACTTAACACATCCTTGTACGTGTCTCTAAGTAGTCACGGTGTCTCTTCTGTCAACTCAACACGTCCTTGTACATGTTCCTAAGTACTCACTGTGTCTCTTCAGTTTACTCAACACGTCCTTGTACGTGTCTCTAAGTACTCACAGTGTATCTTCTGTCTACTTAGCACGTCCTTGTATATGTCTGTAAGTACTTACAATGTCTCTTCTGTCTACTTAACACATCCTTGTACGTGTCTTTAAGTACTTACAATGTCTCTTCTGTCTACTTAACACATCCTTGTACGTGTCTCTAAGTAGTCACGGTGTCTCTTCTGTCAACTCAACACGTCCTTGTACATGTTCCTAAGTACTCACTGTGTCGCTTATATCTACTCAACACGTGTAAGTACGTGTCTCTAAGTACTCACGGTGTATCTTATGTCGAATCAACACGTCCTTGTACGTGTCTCTAAGAACTTACAGTGTCTCTTCTGTCTACTCAACACGTGTAAGTACGTGTCTCTAAGTACTCACGGTGTCTCTTCTGTCTACTCAACACGTCCTTGTACGTGTCTCTAAGCACTCACGGTGTCTCTTCTGTCTACTCAACACGTCCTTGTACGTGTCTCTAAGTACTTACAGTGTCTCTTCTGTCTACTCAACACGTCCTTGTATATGTCTCTAAGTATTTACAGTGTCTCTTCTGTCTACTCAACACGCCCTTGTACGTGTCTCTAAGTATTTACAGTGTCTCTTCTGTCTACTCAACATGTCCTTGTATATGTCTCTAAGTATTTACAGTGTCTCTTCTGTCTACTCAGAACGTCCTTGTACGTGTATCTAAGTATTTACAGTGTCTCTTCTGGCTACTCAACACATCCTTGTATGTGTTTCTAAGTACTGACAGTGTCTCTTCTGGTTACTCAACACATCCTTGTACGTGTCTCTAAATACTTACAGTGTCTCTTATGTCTACTCAACAACACGTCCTTGTACGTGTCTCTAAATACTTACAGTCTCTCAACAACTTGTCCTTGTATGTGTCTCTACCAGAGATGGAGTAATCGTACTCGTGTACTCGTACTCGAGTACGAGTACTTTTGGAGTACTCATACTCATACTCGAGTACGAAGCAAAGTAATCGTACTCGAGTACATTACCAAAGTAATCGTACTCACGATTACTTCTCACGATTACATTTTTTTCATATGAACAGTTGCAAGCAAATATATTAAGACAGATAAAATGACAATATTAGAAGTAATCTAATAAATGTAATATTAATTGAGCTATTAATTTTCTATTCCTGTTAAGCATTTCAGTTAAATAAATATTCAGTCACATTTCCCTAATTAAAACCTTCTCTCCCCAGAGAAGCCACATCTCCTGACCCTCCTGCTTACTGTAGTACTGGTAGTATAAAGTTATATTGCCACAGTCCCTGGGAAGCCCTGCAGTAGATAAGCATCCCCTAACATCTTGCTTTGTAATTTTAGACTCCACCCCACCTGTACTGTTTGCTCTGTCAGTATGGTTTGAATGACTGGTCATGGTTCCTAGGTATCCAGAATCCTGACTGGGTCTGGGCAGTTAGCTGCTAAATCCCTGTGCAAACTGTATAAACCTGCCTACAGAGGTAAAGGCCAAAATATGTTGTCTGTTATGTTAAGCCAGGAGGTCTGTAACAACATGCCTATGTTGTCTTCAGAAGAGACACTACTAATCACTGGTAGGATTTTGTGAGGAAGTGTGACAGTTCACCTTCAAATTCAGCCAGGAAACCAGAATAGCTAGAACAAAGGGTCAGGTGCTAATCCATCCTCTGGCTCTGGCTCTGAGCAAACAAAAGTTGTGATCAGTGCAGGGCCATGGGGGACATCTGCTGTTAAGTGTCTTCATCAGTTGTTTGCACTGTTGGGTGAAGTTGCAGTGATGGTAATCAGTTTGGCAGGCATTATATGTGACAGTGAAAACAAAATGTTGATACTGACAATGTATTTGAAAAAGTATTTGAATTCGAAGACAAATATTTTACAAAAGTATTTAAATACTATCAAATACAAATGTATTTGAACTCATGTCTTATATACTACATATTTGAATTGGATACTCTTTTAAATATGACCCCCCTGGAGTTGAAATGTTGTTGTAATGTATTTGATCATGTGTTTTTGACATATAAAATAAACAGAGGACATTTTAAATTCTTAAATGCATCATATTTGTATTTGATTCAGAAACCATACCAACCCGCCCAACAAATTATCTGATTATTAATAATAATAACACCTGGATAGTGGATAAAAGTAATCAGTTAGAACACTAGATAATGACACAGCAACAGAACAAGAATGACACCTAGGGATTCTGTGAAAGATCGTCTTTATGTTAGAAACAGGATATTCAATCAAGTAATCGTGAAAGTAATCATGATTACATTCTAATGTAATCGTACTCGTACTCGAGTACATTGTAAAGTAATCGTACTCGTACTCGAGTACATTTGTTTTCTGAGTACTCGTACTTGTACTCGTACTCATGCATGTTCAAAGTAATCGTACTCGTACTCGAGTATATTTGTATTGTACTCACCCCATCTCTGGTCTCTACTCAACAACACGTGCTTGTGCGTGCCTCTAATCTTAACTTCTGTCATGTCTTCGGCAATTGAAGCCGCCAACAGACCGAGCAGACACAGCGCTAAGATCACTCGCAGGTGGGTCATCGTTTTCACTGGTAGTCTACTGAAAGTTCATGCAACATAAATAAATAGAAACCGTTATGTTAATATTGACACGTTTGGTCTTCTATAACAAATGCGCAAAATGCACCACAATTGTATAAGAATCATATGAAAAATATATGGTATCCATCGTTGGCACAACTACACTAGCGGGGAACGGGACTTGGCAGCAGACAACGACGCAGATAGATCGATGACACTAGCGGAATGAGTCCACATCGGTTTTCTATTTGTCTGATATGTGATTCACGTTCCCTGCCACATACACCTGGCATTAAGAATAAACAGCTTTAAATTTACTGACTTCCGAAAGATAAAGGCAATGCATACTTGACGAAACTGCCAACGTTTCGAAGCACCTGCTATAAGTTTGGATGGCTTTACACTTACTATCACTTACTGTATACCGATAAATTGCCATGAATGTCTTGAACGTGTTGGTCCCTCCCCTCTACACGATGTGTCAGCGACAAGGTTCACTGTCTATTATAGTCCAGAATACAACGAGAGCGTCTAGACGAGTTGTTCTCGTCATGCGTGCTTCTGAGCAGTAAACATACATGCCATCAACATGTTATTATGTGCAAAGTGCAAATATATCATTGCAGAAATGCGCAGCTATCCTTGCACGTCAAGGTCGCTACAGGCTAAAAAGTGCAGAAGATCTAGATATTGACTAGTGAAATGTGAATAAAAGTATTTATTTTTAACAAGCTATAAAAAAACGTCTACCCTAAGTATCAAATTTCAAACTGCTATAAAACTATTTCAGCTAGAACGCTCAAATTTAGGATTCGTGGGGAACTCCCGGGAAGGGGAATACAAATGACACTACTGACTACACGTCTACACTACAGTCTACACTACAGCTGCGATGTTCCTCAATTACGATAAACAACTTACAATACTTCTCTGACTGTATCAGTGTATGACTGGTCACGGCACCAATGTGATATATATATATATATAAACTATATATATATATATATATATATATATATATATATATATCGACGTACTTTAAAATTGCCTTAAACACTGTAATAACAAGCTAGCTAAAACTACCAACGCTCCCCGCTCTCGCCTCTCCCTCTCGCCGCTTTCTAGTTCCAGAGACTTTTGAAAAAAGATTTTTTTACTGTTCTGATATATTGCACCCTATAAAAATAAACTTTGATACATGAATAGTAACCCAATAAGCATAAACACCCAACCATAACCGTTTCACTCCACCGACTAGTGTTGGCCAGTACTCAAACAAGCCAAGACGCTGGGTCACATCTGTAACGTTGTGCTCTGATTCTGAAAGCTTGAACGCCAACGTAACTGGCAGACGATGTAAGACCACAATAAGGTGCACATCCGCCATTCCGCGTGCGACCAAAGAGTACCCTATAAAAACAGCATTATGCAGGTTGTCTGAATTTCTGTGAGCACGTACATATGTATAGTGTGTATAGTGAGTAGAAATAATGTTTTTGTGCAGCGTGGCATCAGAACTGTCAAATTATGACAGCTGTCAGTCGGTGCATTTCTGCGTATTAATACAGTTGTAATTTGGTTGGTGGTGTAATCAGGGACAATCCGAGACTAGGACAATCCGTGGGTGGTTCAAGCAGAAATGGGGGGGTGTAAGGTTTGAATGAACTTTGTGGGAGCCTGAGGTATTAAAAATTCACGATTGTTTCACTGAACGTCTGTTTGTGGAGGATATATATGCTGTGAAATTGACAACAACAGAACCCATCAAAATTAGTAGGAAATGAAGGAAACGTTATAATGGTCGCCTATGGAAAATGCAAATGTGGTCTGAGTCCAACTGGCAGACGATACAAAATAGTGCTGCCATCTCCTGAGAAAGCAAGTACTAATTTCAATAGCGCAATAAACACAAAGTTCAAGATGGCCGATCCATCAAGACAGGATAATTCATGGCGAACACCAAGTTTTCGTCAAAAAATTGTTTCTTCGATGTAAGTTTTGTCGGTTTATGATATGTAGGATATGTAAAACGAACCATTTGACGTTCACGTTACCGTAACATTAAGTATTGCCATTCGCAACATTAGACGCCCTATTTTCGCCCAGTCTCAGCTTGAAATTTAACAAATCCAGGAAGTAATTTATAAACTAATGGTGCTGGTGGCATTGAACTTAATTATAATATATGCCTGGGGCTGGCATAACATTGAATGATGGAGCTTTTAATAATAAGTATAGTTATTTCAACAATCACAACAATTACAGTGCATAAAAAACAAAGGTCCAAATTTAAAATAAAATTAATTCTGATACTTATCTTTTCACTTTTGTAGTGCAAAACCCCTGCTGCGCACTAGTAAGAATTAGTGAGTCCACTGTAAGTTACACATTTACCCCTTGTATGGGATATTTTACTTCCCCTGGCATAGACGCCAGATATAATGGACCACTTGTTTTTTATTTCTCTTCCGATAACAAAGATGCGTAAGGTTCAAAACGGCGGCAGGTCGGTTTGAACCACCGTCCCTTCGATTGACAGTCCGGCACACCTATTGTTACACGTGCACTCTGATTGATCTAGGAATACACTCTGGCCTAATGCTTTTGTGTCAACAACAACTTAAACATGAAAGTTGCCTGCAGGTTTTAACCTGTATCTTCAAAATTAATGATTTTCTATAAATACAAGATGTGTTTATTTTGATGTTCATTTACATATCTCTGTGATCTGACCGTGGTGTCTGTTTGTTAAAGATATATTGTCACCTGTAAGTGACAAAGAGAAAATTTATATTCTTTATATAGACAAAGTTATGGAGTGAAATATTTATACACATTATTGATAAGAACTGCGTTCTGATCACTGGGCTGGCTGAGTGGAGTGGAAGTTCAAGATTCAAGATTCAAAGATTCAAAGATTCAAAAAACTTTATTATCCGTTTAAAAACATATTAAAAACGGAAAATTGTCTTTAGTCACACATAAAATGACAGTAATAAAACATTGGTGAATCATATCTACAATTCTCAATACAATATAAAATGATAGTAAATTTATCGTCACTAAAATAGGTAAAGTATCATAATAAATAAATTACGAATAAAAATAGCTACTAAGATAAATAAATAAATAAGCATGTATAATTTCTTAAAATGGGTCTCTGATTGGAGACAATAACATTAGCAATAACATAATACTAAAATTGGTAAATAAATAAGATTAAATAAAGAGTTACCATAAGAATATGAGACACATAAAATGTAAAAATTAATTAATGACTCGTTGAAAACAGCATTATCATTTAGCATTTAAAATTAAAATAGTTGGAATTAGAAAACTCTGAAACCACTAATGATCAGTCCTGTCACTGCATTGACAGTTTGGCTGTGTTTCAGGACTCTTATCTTGTATCAATAACCAAAGAAAGTTCTAATTAGGTGAATGTGGTCAACAACCAAGGCAGTTAGCAAAATATATATATTACCAAAGAATTTTGATTATATTTATTATTATTTATAAATACAGTACAAACTAACAGTATAATCCAAAGCATTTTGGCAGTTAATTAACATGATGTCGCCATATCTACTGCACAGTAGAGCGCAGTGGCTCAGGGGTAGAGTTTTGGACTCTCGACTAAGAGGACCCGGCTTCGTATCCTGTGCTGTGGTGTTAAAACCCTGGGCAAGTTTGTTTCACTCTACATTGCTCCAGTTCACTCAGCTGTGTAAATGGGTACCTGGCTATAGACAGTGGTGGATATGTGTACGCGCAGTCTTTGCGCATTAATTGTAGCGTATGGCTGGATGCTTCCCAGAGAAGTTGAGATGGTGTCTGATTGAACAGATCTGTCAGGGGCCCATTACACTAACATTGCTATGAGCTCATAAACCCAATTTTGCACTGTAAAATAAATTTTAATCCTTAACAGTGATCTTGAAAACCTGGAAACTGTCAACCCCATGAAGCACCAGTGGGACATTGTCACGAGTGTGTCATGGAAATAGTGTTCAATATAATACGGCAATAGATATTTGCGTTTTGAAAACAAATCATCAATTTAACAAAAGATTTTATTTAAAGATGAGTTTTCTTTAACAGCGCTTTATCTTAGTGAAATTCTCCCGGGCCTTTTGTGAATAAGCCACTCACCAATATTACATTGGTTGGTAGCATACCAGACTACCATAGTTATATCATACCATTGCCATTCCATATGCTAACACGGATGGACAAGGGACATCTTAAAGGACACTTCTCACCTATTGCACGAATTCTACTATGTTGCACAATCTGGTTGTAGGTACATTTCCGAAAGAACACGCACAAACCGTTAATTAACATATTTCTTCCAACTTCTGTTAGGCTACTAAATGCGAAATCGGGGAGAGAAAAATTATCATGGGGGATACAAGGGGGAACACTACTTTCCTTACAACTTTACGCTGTCATTACTAATTGTCACTACTTATGTCGTTGTGTTATGTGTTATGTGAATATTTACCACAATAATTTCCTCTTTGGGGGACTGTTAAAGGTTATTGTATTGTAGTGTAGTGTAGTGTAGTGTAGTGTAGTGTAGTGTAGTGTAGTGTAGTGTAGTGTAGTGTAGTGTAGTGTAGTGTAGTGTAGTGTAGTGTAGTGTAGTGTAGTGTAGTGTAGTGTACTGTAGTGTATTGTATTGTATTGTATTGTATTGTATTGTATTGTATTGTATTGTATTGTATTGTATTGTATTGTATTGTATTGTATTGTATTGTATTGTATGTTGTAGAGATGATGCGATGCTTCAGTCTGGCAACCCAATAACAAAGACAAGTAGGGAGATGGAGAACCATGTGTTCACAAGAGCTCAGTCAAAGGTGAGGTGTGACCATAGATATCAATAGAACACCCCAGTAGAACAAGATTGCTTGGCTGCTATCAGTTGACACATGATACTTTGAAGTTAACATGGGCCAACCACTGCAGTCCCTGTATATACATAGGACTGCACCACGTTTTCTACATAGTTATCATGTTATTTATTTACTGACATCAGTTAGCCAGTGTTGTTTAATTGTGTACAATGTTTTCAAACAGTTGCCTAATGTTTTATGATTAGTTGTACATACATATCAGGGTTGCCACTGGTCAGGGAAAAGTCAGGGAAATTCAAGGTCAGGGAAAAGTCAGGGAATTTTGTGCTGGGTCAGGGAAATTTGAGATTTTGAGAAAAGTCAGGGAATTACAGGAAAATCCCTTGAAACTCAGGGAAATTTTATTTTCTCATGTCTCATGTCATGTCATAATGCCGCGGTGCCGTGAACTTGAATTCATTACGCATAACGATCCCGTGAAACAATGTTGAAACCACAAACCAATTTGTTGAACTCTGTGAAAGTGGTCAAGCTGGTCCTCATTCTTTCACACGGCCAAGGATGTTGTGTCGTTCAACATTAGAACAGGAACACTGTGTGCATACCGGACGGTATACGATGGAATAAGCCAGATGGAAGGCAAAGTTCACGAAGTAGTTATCAGCAAGGAGGTGCTACAATCATACAAGTTTTCCCATCAGCGATATCGCGCTCACGTGGAAGAACAGAAAGAGAAAAACAAGACATCTGCAGCAGAGTAGAAGAAGAAAGAGGTCCGGCTTGAAGTGGATGAGTGCAAGAAGAAAGAACACAGACTGGAGGAAGATTCAAACAGGCTACTCAACAAAGCTGACAAGTTATGCCTTGAGGCGAAAGTCAAGAACAGGATTTCGTTGGTAACGGAAACAAACGCACTAAGGACAAAGAGCAAGTTGAAGAGAAAGAAGCTTGAAGTTGCGAAAAAGAAACAGAAACAGAAACGGCAGAAAAGAAGCTCAAGCTGATGAACAATTAACCAGTAACCAAGCATACGGACATGTACATGTACAGATGTACTGTAATCATTTGTTTTAATAAATTAAAAAGCCACAAAGCCCACAATGATGAAGCCTCAGATCATGCCTTGTGTCATTTAGTGGTATAGGAATTGAACTAGGCATCGAACATTGATTATATTTGGTAAGTTAATTGCTCATTATATGTACATCGCGCATACATTTTCATGATTATTCAGCCAGCATGATCAGGGAAAATGAAACTTTGAGTCAGGGAAAAGTCAGGGAATTTTGAAAGCTTCCACGAGTGGCAACCCTGCAAATCATTTACCCAATTTAATTTATGTTTGACGTAAGTGGTTTATTAAATTGCCATTATTCTGTAGACGTTGACTGGATGGATAATTGTTAATATTTGTTTCTAGTTTGTTAACATTTCTGTCATAATTATGATTGATCCCGCGGTGTATGATTTTCGCAATGAAGTTCAAGGGTCGAGAAGTTATGTTATCTTATAAGAACACGTTCTGGTGTGTGATTAGATACTACAAGTGACATTATGATGTTTGTTGTTTGTAGGATGAGTACGTACATTTGGTGGCGAAGTTGATTCATCACATCCAGGAGATCAGTAAGTACACCATTTCTTGACCAGCTGTAATAATAATAATAAATAAATACAGGATTTGTCTTTGCCATATCTCTAGCAATAAAACCATTCAGAGGCGCATTACACTTTACATGAATATACAGATTACCTAAAAATATAAAAATAGAGACATAGTTGTAAAAGAAATAGACCAGTAAAACAGTTCAATATAAATAAATAATATTAATCTTAATAATACTAAAATACTAATACTGATAAATCTCATTCGAAAGCCAACTGAAAAACACCTGATTGGAGTTTTTTATGACACAGCCAGTAATGATCATCTCAAGCCACTGAAGCCAGAGGTTGTTGTGCTGCACTACTGTACCCCTGGCTGATCATCTCTGTAAACCGTAGAAGTGAGCGGAGTCGAACTATAAAATTATAGCAATTGACTTTGCCAGTCGCTGGCACATCAGGTGCGGGAACAGTGCAAATATGACAATACACACACCGATTTAAAGACTGGCGGGAATCCCCACGTAATAACACTTTCGTATCCTAAGCATTGCATGCAAACAGCGTATGGCTGAAATCGCCCAAAATTATATCACATGATCGAAGGCTGACCACATTCCTCGTGAGCAATTTCATTGGCTGAGTTTAAAAGAGGAGTTTTGTAAAAGGATGTGCCGGGGGGGGGTACTGTAGGTTGTTGCTGATGTAATCAGCAGCGACCCCTGGTGAGTGAGGATGACAGTGATAGGTGGCGCACGCTGTTTCATTGAATTATTTTCCAATCACAGGGCTCACAGCTGTATACTGCTTGCTAACCCAGTATTTCATCAACAAGTCAATAAGTTAAAAAGTATGCAAATTTTTTCGTGAAATATTTGTAGACGGCAAAATCGTTTTTATGATGATGTAGATAAACATGAAACTCCACGTACATCCTTATTAAATATTGAGCCTGCAAGTTCTCCAACAACCCAAATGGAAAATGGATTTTTTTAAAGTCTAAATCCATGAACCATCCCACTATATGCAAACCCTACAGAGGTGTGGGTCATCATATATGTAGACATTATGGGTCCACATACATGCAGACATTGTGGGACCACATACATGCAGACATTGTGGATCCACGTACATGCAGACATTGTGGGTCCACATACATGCAGACATTGTGGGTCCACATACATGCAGACATTGTGGGTCCACGTACATGCAGACATTGTGGGTCCACATACATGCAGACATTGTGGGTCCACATACATGCAGACATTGTGGGTCCGCGTACACACAGACATTGTGGGTCCACCTACATGCAGACATTGTGGTTCCATATGCATGCAGACATTGTGGGTCCACATACTTGCAGACATTGTGGGTCCACATACATGCAGACATTGTGGCTCCACATGTATGCAGACATTGTGGCTCCACATACATGCAGACATTACGGGTCCACATACATGCAGACATTGTGGGTCCACATACATGCAGACATTGTGGGTCCACATACATGCAGACATTGTGGCTCCACATACATGCAGACATTGTGGGTCCACGTACATGCAGACATTGTGGGTCCACATACATGCAGACATTGTGGCTCCACATACATGCAGACATTGTGGGTCCACATACATGCAGACATTGTGGCTCCACATACATGCAGACATTATGGGTCCACATACATGCAGACATTGTGGGTCCACGTACATGCAGACATTGTGGCTCCACATACATGCAGACATTGTGGCTCCACATACATGCAGACATTGTGGCTCCACATACATGCAGACATTATGGGTCCACATACATGCAGACATTGTGGGTCCACGTACATGCAGACATTGTGGGTCCACATACATGCAGACATTGTGGCTCCACATACATGCAGACATTGTGGCTCCACATACATGCAGACATTATGGGTCCACATACATGCAGACATTGTGGGTCCACGTACATGCAGACATTGTGGCTCCACATACATGCAGACATTGTGGCTCCACATACATGCAGACATTGTGGCTCCACATACATGCAGACATTATGGGTCCACATACATGCAGACATTGTGGGTCCACGTACATGCAGACATTGTGGGTCCACATACATGCAGACATTGTGGCTCCACATACATGCAGACATTGTGGCTCCACATACATGCAGACATTGTGGGTCCACATACATGCAGACATTGTGGCTCCACATACATGCAGACAATGATTGCAGAGAAATACTGTTTTATAATAGACTTGTTGAGTTACCCAGCGATGCTTGGGGGAAAACAGCATTCACCTGCTATAATTTGTTTGAAAACTATGTTACATTGTTCCAAAAAATTAATAGGTCACATGCTTGTGTGCAGGACGAATCAAAGTCCTGACCTGTGTGAGACAAAGTTTGGTCCTGTGGCAAGTAGTGAACATTTTCAAATGACAATAATATAAAATGAATGTAGAATTTGGCCCAGTTTCATAAAGCCGTGTAACTTTACGCACAATTACGCGGTCTACTGGTCGCAGCTAACAGCGAATAGTCAATGCAGCTTACAGCCGGCTTCATGAGACCAATTTAGCATTCGTGCCACTAAATCGACTTACAATTGACCTAGTTAGGTCGCGGTGGGGAATCCCTGTATTTGTGCCATGTATGAACAACCTTTTTCTTTCTAGCTGCCGCCTTTTTTGTTCGCATAGCAAATGGGAAGCTATAATGAATGTAATGGATATCCAGTGTATACATTAAAGTAATTTTGTTGAGAGTGGGCGTGTCGGGAGCATACCGTACATATTTCAACTTCGGGAGCATATACCATAAATATTTCAACTAGCGTAAAGTTACGCGTACAAAATATATACATGGAGCAGCTAAGTGCAACTATGGAGCAGACTCATGAAACAAAACTAGTGCAACTTTACAACGGTTTAGGCTTTCAACAAGTTATCACCCGCTATGATGTCTTAAGTACGCTCCAAGAAACTAGGCCTTGCAATGTAATTGGAGATGGTAGCGGAGAAAAACACGAAATTCCACAGATGGAATCCCATGTGTAGCTTTTTAAATGTATTTGAAATATTGAGCCACCAAGTTATCCACTTGACCGGGCAACTTTACAAAATTATCTAAATCCACAAAACATCCCAGTCACCCTACTAGGGCACATGCAACATTTCAGCCCAAAACATGTAAAACTGACTGAGCTAGAGGTCAACAAACAAGACAAACAAACAAACACACACACAGAGAAACACTTATGGCAGATATTATAGATGTCCAAATTCATATAATGTATTTTTTGGACATCAGCAATTTTTTATACTGTATATTTCTGGATAGCTTAGATTTGTAGTTATTTATGCACATCTAGCAACAACCAATGAGCACACAGTGTTCCAGTTGTATAAGTAAGGAGTCTACAAATGTACATGCAGTGCAGCAATACATTAGTCTTGTAAACCACTGGGCAGCTATTTCCTTGACCATCACTTGGACAGAGATCACTCTCCAGCCATCCAGCATCCACTGACCAGTGCAGCTGGCACAGTGCCTGATGCACTGGTCACTATACATACTGACCCTCTCAGTTTGACACCAACACTGGGGCTGTGGAATATTGATTTATCTTAGTGGTCAGTACTTAAGCTGGCCAGTGGTCAGTGTTGGAGGCTGGACATGCATGGTGCCTGGAGATTGAGTAAACTGATTGCTGGGCCAACGCCCATGGTGTGTGGGTTGTGTCCAGTAGCACTGGACACTGGTCAGTCAGGGAGAATGCTGTCAGTAAGAGAGTCTGTCTGAGCTGTATATGTAAGTAACTGATGGTCACTGGGAGACCTGCATTGGTCAAGAAAGGGGTGGTAATTGTGGCCTAATAGGCAGGGGTCAAGAGGTCATATTTTAGAAGATGCAGGATGCTCAGATAAGATACTGTGGCCTGAGAGGGAGAGAGGGAGAGAGGGAGAGAGACAGGGGGGGGGGAGTTGAGGGGGAGATAGAGAGAGCCAGAGAGTGGGATATCTAGAGAAAGAGACAGGGGGAGAGGGTGGGGGAGAGAGCAAGAGGGGGACTGAGAGGTAGAGAGGGTGGGGGAGAGAGCAAGAGGGGGACTGAGAGGTAGAGAGGGTGGGGGAGAGAGCAAGAGGGGGACTGAGAGGTAGAGAGGGTGGGGGAGAGAGCAAGAGGGGGACTGAGAGGTAGAGAGGGTGGGGGAGAGAGCAAGAGGGGGACTGAGAGATAGAGAGGGTGGGGGAGAGAGCAAGAGGGGGACTGAGAGGTAGAGAGGGGGCAGGGCAAGGGGAGGGGGAGAGAGAGTGATGGGGGATACAGAGAGAAAGAGACAGGGAGAGAGTGAGAGGAGAATGAATATAGAGAGAAATAGAGAGAAGGGAATACAGAGAGAGAGAGAGAGAGAGAGAGAGAGAGAGAGGGTGAGAGAGAGAGAGAGAGAGGGTGAGAGAGAGAGAGAGAGAGAGAGAGAGAGAGAGAGAGAGAGAGAGAGAGAGAGAGAGAGAGAGAGAGAGAGAGAATCACATGTCCATGTTCCTAAGTCTTAGTAATTTTGGCTAGTAACCAAAGAAATGATACAGAGATCTATTGATGTCCACAATTACTCCCAGCAAACAAGGAACCATTTCTGAACCAGTTGGCAGGTGTCATACTGGTTCATAATTGGTACCGCTCCACCAGTACGTGTTTTCACGTGTATTCACGTGAATACACGTGTTCTGCCTGTTGTCACGAGTTTTGAACGAGTTTGACACAAGTCGCACTGGGTCAGAACTGGTACGGATTCACTGGTACGTGTCATCACGTGAAAAAACTTGTGATTTCACGGGAAACACATATTGACACACCAAATTTGTCAACAGAATCTGGTGAATTCACGTGAATTGAACCAGTTGAACTCGTGAATTCACTTACGGAACAGGTGAAATCACGGGTCCTTGTTGGCTGGGCTACACCGTGCCTAATATGTACAAGACATTTCAGGAATGCTGACATCATGTATGTTAGACCATGACTACTAAGAAAAGGTTGCTGATATCATATTGATTACTTAGACAGTGTTTATGACAGTGATGGTAATTATTGTCATTTTTGTGAGATACCATGTGAGACAGTGATCTGTCATCACACCTTTCTGACCATGTTTAATAATAATGATAAGTTGATAACTTCTATTGCTTACAGGAAAGTGCCTAGTAAGTAATAGTACAGATCTTGAAGATGACTGACGTGTGTGATGCACATAATTTTTTTTTATTACCAAGGTGCACCATTCCAGCCATATAGGGTGCGCTGAAACAGTGTAATTGTTATAGGTGAAATGATATTATCTGATTTATGCTATTGTCAGTATAATACATCATGGAGAAATCATCAATTCATCACTGAGAGGACAAACCTTGCTCAACTATTTGTCATGCACATGAGTTGTTTTAGAGTGCAGTTGCTCAGGGGTAGATCTTTGGACTCTCGACTAAGAGAAACCATTTTCGAATCCTGTGCTGCAGTATTAAAACCTTGGGCAAGTTTCTCCACTCTACATTGCTCCAGTTCATATTCAGCTGTATAAATGAGTACCTGACTACAGACAGTGGTAGATATGTGTACAAGCAGTCTTCGTGCATTAATTGGCTGGATGCTTCCCAGAGAAGCCGAGATGGTGTCTGAGTGAACAGGTCTGTCAGGGAAGTAAAGTGTAAAGCGCCTTGAACGGTCCTGAAGACTGGATACTGCATTATATAAGAACTTGTAAGTAAAGTGTAAAGCGCTTTGAGCAGTTGTGAGGATAAGATATTGCGCTATATAAAAACTTGCCTTTTTAAATAATTATACAAATTAATGATATTTATAGGATTAATGACACATTACAGATAAATATTCTCAAAGAATCTCTTTAATTAAGAGCATCATGGTAAATGCCATAAACCCCTTTTCTATTTGGGACGTGTAAAATTCAGAACAGCAATTTAGCAAACTTCTTCATGCTAATGATTATTATTAGCAGAAAGGTTATCATCACTGCTGCTGCAACACTCAACTATTACTAACGATCCAGGGACTACAAAACTTGCTGTCAAAATATAGAATATATATTTTAATGATGTGAACTGGGGCTGTGTTTGTTGTAGAACAAAAGACTGCAGCAGCAGCAGCAGCAGCAGCTGGGTCCGTCGCCAACACAGCTGCTCCCATAATGCTCCACCAGGTCGATCCCATCAACGCACTACAGAACCTGGCCAGGAACGGACTTGGGCCACAGCAAGGTGAGTTTGGTGAAATATTTTAACTGTCATGAATACCCAGTAGGGCTTTATGCAGGATAACATTATTGCCAGTCACACATGTTTTGGTGGACATGTCGATGTTAACTGTTAAGCCAGTTCATAAACATTAAATGTGTTTTTTACCTCAAAAGGACTACAAACACACATGTGACACCATTTACGCTCACTGTCAAGGCATAACTAACTATATCTATGGTTTTGGAAGACTTTTTTTGGCTCCTTAATTTTTTTACCCGTCCACCACCCGTCCACCCTTATTTCTACCCATTCATATTCATTTTTACTCGTCCAAATGACGGGTGGACGGGTCTTTGCATAAAGCTATGATACCCGGGTTCAATTCACTCTTGTCAGTTCTAGTTGCTTCCATCACTCTGCAGTCTGCAGGGTTCTGTTAACTGACTAGTCTGTATGTATTGTGGTTACATTATGATCCTGTGATGTCTCGTTGAACAGGTCAGTTTTCGTCAGAACATTTATAAAAGGCCGACGTTTCTATGCTGGCGCTTAGGGTGGGCACTGCCAATGTGCTTGTCGTTCACAGTGGTTCTTTTATGACCCAAATTGAGACTGGACTGACATTAACGTGATTCACTGGGATACACAGTCCCCAATATTTAGAGCCAGGTTTTAACACCAAATATACCATCCTGTCGTAACCGGGCTTTGAACCCAAGCCACCGGCATACCACAACCGGGTTCAGTACCTAACTACGACTTTCCTCTGCCAGTAGTCAATTCCAATTTCCAGTTCAATTTAATGTACTCAAAAATGATCAGTTCAAATTCAATTAATTGGTTAATTTCGAATGCAGTTAGTTCTAATGCATTAGGACTGCGGTTTTGGGTTTCAACTGTTTATTTCAGTTCATTTCAGTCCAATCTCAATTGGATTAAGAATTGAACCCAGGTTTGCTGTGAGAGTGATGACCTCTCCTGGGGTATGTCCTGGTATTCAGACACCGTATATTTGGATACCCTAAATATCTACAAAAATAATTATTCGTTATACCGTGTTTTTATGGACAGATCTCAAACACTTTTTCTCAACCATATATTTCTCGATATCGGATTCTACCAGACACATAATAATGACAGTTTTTATGTGTTTTTTCTTTTCTTTATAATGGGACATAAATCCCAGTGATACATATTCCACGTCTGTTTAAATTTACCAACGTCCTGGTCTTAGTATTTTGTTAAGAACAAACCCACCACTAGACATAAAAACACGTTTAGCTACTATGTGGCCATTTTAACATATCCTTCACTGCCTGCCAGGTTTTTTCCACTACGCTATTCACATTTTCAGACATTAATTAACCTTCATTCACACACGTGCTGTATAAAATTCATGAAATTCTACTACCTATTTTTTCCATAATGCAATCTCTAACACTGACACCCCTTCATTTCTGCTAGAACCAGACACTGATTTGCCTTTTATTACACCACCAATCAAAATGACGCCTGTATCTATAATCATACAAACACCAACTGACATCTGTCATAATTTGACCACTCTGATACCACGCTGCAAACATTCTTAATTACTGCTCTCTCAACACTACATAAATATCTTTTTGTTAGACATTTCAATGAATTCAAATTGTTTTGAAATGACAGACATTGCTTTAGAATTTCTTTTTAGTGTCATACACGTTTTAATCAGTGTTTATGTTTTAGATTACTTTATAGATAATTTATGTACACAGTTTTAGTAAATGTTTTAATTTTATATTAATTTATATAATTTACATGCAAAGTTTTAGTACTATACATCTTAAAAGCAGTGTTTAATTTATTTTAAATTAATTTATATAATTTACATACAAAGGTTTACTAGTACATCTTAAAACCAAAATTTTATTTGATTTATATTAATTTATATAATTTACATTTATATTTATTAATATACATTTAGTATATGCCTTGTACAGCGCATTTAACTGCAATGCGGGATTAGCGCTATATAAAAACTGTATTATTATATAATAAATAAACACATAAATTTCTATTTTGAAATCCTTCGTCGGGAAATGGCAGACGCACCCCTTATTGTGGTCTTGCCTCACAAGCCCACCACTAGTTGTTTGTGTTTGGTATGAAAAGGGTAAAATATGATGTGTTTCTGCAGTCACACCTGGCATGATACAACAAGGTATACCGCAGCCAAGCAGTATGGCACAAACTGGCCCGGTACAGGGCGGCATCGTCAAGACTGTCAGCGGGCAGGGCGGTATGGTACAAGGCGGTATGGTCCAAGGCGGCATGGTCCAAGGTGGCATGGTGCAGGGTGGCATGATTCAGGGTGGCATGACACAGGGTGGCATGACACAAGGTGGCATGGTGCAGACTGGTATGCCACAGACTGGTATGCAACAGCGACCCCCATTCCAGTCATACCAGCCCCAGGCAAGGCTGCCAAATACGCAGGTGAATATTTAGTTAATTTTTTCAAGTGTTAAAACTGTGAATACAAGATGTTTCATAACTGTGAAGTGTTTATATTATTTTTTCACATATTTAATGTTTATATTTATTTATTAACTTGTTTATTTATTTGTTAATCATTAGTTAGTTGACTTCATAATTAATAATGTAATTTGACTTTATTTCTGAGCGCATTGATTAACTACAGAATAAATGATTGTGCAACAAAAAAACCTTTATTATTATTACAACTATTATTATCGCTCACCTTTGAAGATGGTCATGTTTCAAGTAATTCTTCTTTTCATAATTTACAGTCAAATAAAAATGTGTTAGTCAGGTCAGTACATTGAGTCATATTATGGATGCTATTACTATGTGGCGAGAGAGCAGTCATTCTGAACAATTCTACTGATCTGACCTGACTGGGAAACCATCATAGCTTGAGAGAGGGGAGAGGGAGGGGCATACTGTGTCGCCATCTAGTAGTAGTCTGTGTAACAATGACAAATGAAAACTTCCAAAATGTAATTGCTAAATAGATGTGAATGTGAACAGATACAACAAAATGGGTGTTGCTGAGTTTCACATAATATGTATTGCCCAATATTACATCATTTCCGGGGCAAATATATATATATATATATATATATATATATATATATATATATATATATACAATTCTCACTGTAATATAATAATATTCCTGTCTGGAGTAGATTTTATTTACGAGAGTGAGATGGTAGTACCCCGTCATTTGGTGATCCGAAATAGTCACCCCTGTGAACTGTTTGTCTGCTTCAGTTTGTGGTGATGAATCAGAACCTCACAGCCACTGGTCCTATCCCACGAGGACCCATGCAGTCGGGTCTCTACGCCACACAGGTGAGACCATTGTTGTGTGTGGTGACTGTGGTCCTTACAATGTCATCATCATTCAATGAGTCAACTAATCAGCCGTTTCCAGAACATTATCACCCAACTGAGGCAATTGATTTTATGTCCGGTCAACTCACACAAAGCATCCCTAAACTCCAGTTTATAATATTCCAGGAGTTGCTGGTGTTTTGAGGTTACTGATTTGTTTTGACTGGAGAGAATTGAGAAGTGTGCGCTTACCATTTACACCATAATATTGTCTAGAGAAATATAATGACACAGGCGGAACTATGATTACAATTACATTGAATTAATCATTTCTTTGGAAGTTTTGAAGATAAACTAACAATTTTGGTTAGACATTGCTTAAGATATCACGGGTTATTGTAAACCAAAAAGAATTAAGTTTCTAGGTTGTCTAATCGCATTTTTAAAAACAGTAAAAAGTCAGATATCACCTCAAATTAGCATTTTATTTTGGGAAACTCTATGAAAGACAAACTTCTATGTCTGTAAGGAGAAATATATTATTGGCTTTTCTTCTTTCTTATGGCATGACCCCTTCATGCATTGTAAAATCATCCAGGGCAATTTGTCATCCATATCGTAAAATACATAACCACTATTTCAGCTTCATATGAATTGTAGTTTCTATTAAAAAAAACTTAATTAATTAATAATAATAATAATAGTTTTATTTCATTCTGGGCAATCATACATATTGAAATAGGTACATAAAACATGCAAAGTATATTTGTTAAAATAGATTGAAATAATATATAATTTAAGACATTAGCATAAATAAAAATATTAAAATGTAGAAAACATATGAAATGTATCTATAAAACTATTTTAAATAATTTAAGACATTAAAACATATTTTCTGTGATTATTTTATTAAACTTATAAAAAAATAATAAATACTTTAAAACATTAAAATAAATAGATCTAAAGAATAAATGAAGGCTTTACAACATTTGACACATATCCATATCAGCATGCAGGAAAGTTGGTTAAGAGTCACTGCGAGTTCTTTTGATTGGACAGGCACCAGTTAATGAAACAGTTCTTGGTCCTGTTGGTTTTTACTCTGGGTAAAGAATATCAAGTATGGCATGATCATGTATTGTGTGTTGTAGTGTTTGGTTTTGGTAGTAGTTTATGCAGTTTGTGCTGCGGTTGTTCGATTTGTGTCAAGAAATGATCACACAACTGTGCAAATCTCTCTTTCAGAGAAGTCAGCTGTCAATTTGTTAATGTGTTCGAGTATATGATGTTCATAGCACGTCTTTGTACTCGAAAGTGAATGTTACTGTGAGCTGATGGGAGGAATGGATGTGTTTTCAGTCAATGGCAAGTCCAGGAAACCCTGGGAGCTGTAACCCTGTGGCTGTGCCCTCCCCTGCGTCAGCCAGGTGAGGCAGAGGTCACCCTGTGGGGTGGCACAAGGGTGGCACAAGGGTGGCACAAATGGGTGACATGAGGGGGTGACATAAGGGGGTAATCTAAGGTGGGGTTGGGTGTCACTGAGATAGCATGGAATATTTTGGTTAAAAACCAAGGTCGTGTAAGTCTGAAATGTTTTAATGATCTTGAAAAGCATGGAAGTGTTCAGAAATAAAACAGACACCCATAATGTTATTATCTAAAACTTAGATCTATTTAGGTGACTACAATAATATAAATCAGTTTTTATTTCCTTTTGTTGCAAAATGTTTTATGTTCATTAAATACTATTATTTGTATTGTATATATTACAGTTCAACATTGCTACACACACACACATATATATATTATATATAATATACACACACATATATATACATTATATATAATATATACATATATATGTAATATATATATACATATATATGTAATATATATATATATATATATGTAATATATACATATATGTGTGTATATATATATAATAATTATATATATATATAATTATATATATATGTATATATATATATATATATATACATAATATATATATATACATACACAATTATATATTTGTACACAATATTATGTGTGTATATAATATATGTGTGTGTATATATATATATATATAATTTTGTAATGCTTTTGTAAAAGTCAAAGTACTACCCTGTTGTAGTTCGACGGCCATGCTGTCCCCCGCACCTGGCATGGTGCCAAGTCCATCACCCCAGAGTGTTGTCAACCCTGCCTCCGTGTCCTACTATGCTGGCAGTGTGCCCTCACCTAGCAGTGTCGCCCTCAACACCCCAGGTACAGTAGTTACCCTCACCAGTCACCATAACCCCTTACACAAGTTCTACCCTCCAGGGTCACACGTGGTGGGGTGTGTCAGTTTCAGCTCGGGAATGGAATTGATTTTGGCCTGACACTAAACAGGCAATGTGTACAGTCTACACTATCATCTCACCCATTGGGTCCTATAAGAATGTACATACATATCAAATTTATATACATATAATTGTAACTTGCAAATTTTAAAACAACACACCAGAGCTGTAACAAGTACATTTATTTTGTACTTGAACAAAAGTAAAAGTAACCCTAGAAAAAGCTACTCAAGTGAAAATAAAAGTACTTCTAAATAAATGTACTTGAAGTACAATTAAAGATATGTACTTGAAGTAAGCACAAAAGTATTTGTCTCCTGAAACTACAGTAATGGCAAGTCAGAATTTGTCACATCTCAACATTTTCAAAATGTCACAGGGAATTTTAAATTGTCACAGCTTTTGTTGTGCTTTTTGCATGTTTAAGTCACATCAACTTTGCTTTTGTCACATATGCAAGACACAATATTTGTCAGTGAAATTTGTGAAAAAAGGAACCACCACTTGATGCAGCATGAAATAACTGTAAACCCAACAAAACACTAACATATTATTATGACCATTGTCACAAGCAGAAGTTATCGTAATCGATATTACACTCAATTTTTAAAATCCTTGCACCTGTAGCCATAATCACACATTTTAGCAGTACAGTAAAACCTGTCTTGTGCTACCTCTGTCATGAGCGACCACTCATCTTGAATGAGCGTTTTCCTAGGCACAGATCGTTTCTGATTGAAATGTAACCACAATGAACGACTACTTGACAAACGCAACCAGCGACCACACAAGGTGTTCACTGTTAGCAGCGATCGGAAATTATGTTAAACTGGAACATGTCATCGGAGAAGCATTCTTTACGTCGTTCGTTCAGCCGCTGAATTAAATTAAATTATTAATTTTATTTTATTTCAGCATTATATAATACATATTTAATATTTGAATGTAGTGATACAGTTTCTGGGTTCATGTTATTTAGTAAATTATTTACCTCACAAGAAACTTCTCTGTATATTTCAGCTGTCTCTCACAGTCACATGATATCGTATCATGTGACACAAGTTGTGAGAGACAAAAAAAAGTTTTTTGAGAGGTAAATAAATTACTAAATAATTACTTCCGGTGGATGGAAGCTGGCGACCCGGCGTACATTCCGTAGTCATAATTGGTGAAGTCACCTGGTGTCTGGCTGCAGGTAACCCTGCGTCAGTGGCCAGCCCTGCCACTGGGGCTCGCATCACTGCTGGGACGGCCACCTCGACAGATGAACAGGCCTACCTGGACAAGTGGAAGCAACTGCAGAAGTATATCGAGCCACTGAAGCGCATGATAAACAAGATCAACAAGGACGAAGGTACGTACGTGTAGAACGTAATGGCTCAGGGGTAGAGCTTCGGACTCTCGACTACGAGAACCCGTGTTCGAATCCCGTGCTGCAGTGCTAAAACCTTGGGCCAGTTTTTTCACTCTACATTGCTCCAGTCCACTGAGTTGTATAATTAATTGAGTACCTGGCTTTAGACAATGGTGGATATGTGTACGAGCAGCCTTCGCGCATTAATTGTAGCGTATGGCTGGATGCTTCCCAGAGAAGCCGAGATGGTGTCTGAGTGAACAGGACTGTCAGGGAAGTAAAGTGTAAAGCCCTTTGAACGGTCCTGAGGACTGGATACTGCGCTATATAAGAACTTGCCTTTACTTTTTACTGTTAAATTCAGGATGACACCTAGCTTTTATTTTATTTTCATTTAAGGCAATGCAATATGGTGAAATGTATTTCTGTTATTTCTTATGATAGCTTTCTGAAATTTTTGGACAATCTTATTTATATTTCAAAAGGAATGTGTGTATTTTTATTTTATTTTTTGGACCCCTTTTTGACCTTTATTGGGGTGGCCATTTTTTATTTCAGTGGCATTAGCTGAAATCCTAGATCTGCATAATAGACTGGCCAAATCCACTGTAGCTTTGTGGGTATATAGCTGACATACACATGCATGTTATAACATCGAGATTTTGCTTATTGTTTTCATTTTTTTATTTTTTTTTTATTTTATAAAATAATTCTTTGAAAACATCAAACAATATTTGAACATTGTGTCATGTAGAATTTGTTTCTTATACTATTTTTCTATTTATCTCAGTTTTACATGGGGAGCAGTATTATGGAGAAGTCCTAACAATTCTTATGACTGCAGCATGCACGCTGAAGATTTACTACCTACCAATTTTTGTTTAGTTACTTTCTTAAACTCGGGACAATGTTCGCTTGAAGCCTGTTCAAATGGTAAACAAAACGCCCTATTTCAAAACAAGATTGATTGGCAGTAATGCCGAGGTGAGCAGAGGTAACCACGATACCTTTTGATGTTTAACTTTCCCACGTTCTAGACAACAGACTTTTAATATCCGTTCTGACACAAGGCTGTGTCAACATTCCTGCTGGTGATGTGCTTATGTCCTCGTTCTTTATGGTGACATTCTCAGATATCCATATTCTGCATATTAATGATCATGTGTCCCTACCCCTCACATTTTTGTAAATGTTCTGGAATATATTGGTGTTCTCCTCATGGCATCCCTGTCATCAGGGGTGAGGTTGGCCAAGGTTACCATAATCTTTTTCTTTGTCTTTTCTTTCCTAACTCTCTCACAACATTATCTGTCAAGTAAGATTCAAGAGAGGAGCAGTGGTCGTGCTGTAGAGCGCTGGACTCAATCGAGGGGAAGGTTGTTCAATCCCATCTACCGCCGTTTCGAAACTTAGGCAATTTCGTTCACCAATGTCTGTTGTCAATTGCCTGTGTCTTTTGGAAGAGACACTAAAAGCCGGTGGTCCCTTCTATCTGGTGTCTATGCCAGGGGAAGTAAAAGATCCCACACAGGGGGTAAATGTGTAACCTGTAGTGGACTCACTAATTCTAGAGAAGGACAACTCTGAAAACCAAGCTCCACAATACTCTAGTCACAAACATGTGGCTAACATAGAGTGATGAGCTAACCATAAGAAGAAGAAGAATAGGTCTCTAAGTCCTATCTTTTGCTGTTGTTCTCCATTTTCCTCCCACTCTTTCCAGATCTCTCTAAACACTATCCTCCCATCACATTCTCGTTCTTCCTCATCTTACCTCAACTATAAGATATGTCAGCAAACTTTGGTGCCACAATTCTTGATGCGGACATACTTAAATGTCAACAATGCAGCTTTTCAAATGTCAACTCTGAGTACTGATCTACTGAAACATCAACATTCCTGTCAAGGACAGATGACACACTGTGTGGTTTATTTCTGTTGTAGACAGAAAAAAAGACCTCAGCAAAATGAAGAACCTACTCAGCATCTTGTCAGATTCGTCAAAACGGTGAGTTTTCTGTTGCAGTTTACATAATAACAGATTAAATGTAGCAAAAATAATTTAATTATATAGACTTAGACTATACATAGCATCTAATAAATGTTTATTTATAGTCATAGCTTTATGCAAAGACCTATCCACCTGTCATTTGGACTGGTAAAACCCGATGTGAACTGGTAGAAATATCAGTGGACGGGTGGTGGATAGGTAACAAATTAAGGAGTGAAAAATGTCTTCAAAAACCATAGATATACCTTGTAAATGGGTGTCACACGTGTGTTTTAGTATAGTTCTGGTGAAGAGACATCTCAGCTGGCTTATATGTGTGACAGTTAACGTCCATATATCCACAAACATTTTATCCTGCATAAGGCCCTATTGTAGTTGATTGCAGAAGAAAAAAATGCATTATGAAACAGTTCATTTGAATGATAAAATAAAATATATAATTGATGAATGTTATTATTAATAATAATATAAATGTATTAAATTATTGTATACAGTGGCATGTTAATCTACACCAAATAAAATGAATTTCTAGTTGACTTGCTCATTGCCAACTATTACAAATATTAATGTTGATGCTACAATAATTGAGATAACACTAGTTTGAGCCATGTGCTGGCTGGTTGAAGCTTGAGCAAGGTTGTTCATTCTACCTTGCTCCAGTTGACTCAGCTACACGAATGAGTACCTAGCTACATACAGTGGTGGATAGTTGTGTACAAATAATCTTTATGTAGTAATTGCAGCTTGGTTTAATACTTTCTATGGTAGTCGAGATGGTTTTCGGTTGAACAGATCTGCCAAGGAATAAAGTCTAAAATGCTTTGAGCAGTCATAATCACTCGAAGCTGCACCATTTACTTACCTTTTTCTGTTTTGGGAAGGTACTTTGTTTTATAACTAATTATTGTCACATGATTTTTCAGACTTGCAATGGGAACATTACTGAAATGTGAACAAGTGCTTGAAAAGTTGGAACTTCACAACAAAACTGTAAGTATGGTCATGATAATTAATCTGCCAGTTTTGTATAGAACGATATTCATTCTTTAATTAAACCACCGTTTCAGATTCAAAGCAATAAAATTAATATTTTCCACATCTCACTGGGTTAATAGAACTTCAGAATTTGTAGTTCCAGTGCTGGTCTCTCTAATATTTTGTGAAATACTTGGTTTTGTTTTGTAAAAATGCCAGCTTTATGATGCCATTTTAATATGTGAAGAGATCCCTTGGAATTCAGAGATATAACCTGATGCCAGATTTGGACTTGGATGTCATAGCATGGCCCTGGCCTGGCCTGGCCCGGCCCGGCCCGGCCCGGCCCGGCCCGGCCCGGCCTTGCCTTGCCTTGTCTGACCTGGGTGTGTTTTGTCGCGAAATGTCATACGTGTCACTAATTATGCTCCAAAGTAAGTGAATTTCTTACAAAATATCCTAACCTTGGAGCCATGAACAACATATTCCATATAATAAGAAGGTAAGTTCTTATTTATTTTTTTGGACTGCTCAAAGCGCTTTACACTTTACTTCCATGGCAGACCTGTTCACTCAGACACCATCTCGGCTTCTCTGGGAAGCATCCAGCCATATGCTGCAATTAATGCGTGAAAGCTGCTCGTACAAATACCCACCACTGTCTACAGCCAGGTACTCATTAATACAGCTGAGTGAGCTGGAGCAATGTAGAGTAAAAACTTGCCCAAGGTTTTAACACTGCAGCACAGGATTCGAACCCGAGAGTTGGAAGCTCTACCCCGGAGCCATTGTGCTCTACATATATCTTGGCCTGTCAGTTTGTGACCCCAACTATCAGTTTGTGACCCCAACTGTGCTGTGACTCCAGGGTACTCCGGCGTCCAGCGGTCACAGCTCTGTGCCCGTGATGTCGGGGGCGATAGAGCAGAAGTCTAAGCTGGGAGACGCCTACATGGACGACCAGAACATCTGTCAGCCACTCATGAACGCCATCGCCGCCCAGGTCAAGTCTCCCATCCTCAACCACTCACTCTACCGCACCTTCGGTCCCGCACTACACATGCTCCAGGGGGCGCCACTCAGGTGAGTGTCTTCTCCACCAGGGGGTGCCACTTTAGGTGAGTGTCTTATCCACCAGGGGGCGCATGTGTTAACCCTGCGACCAGCCAGCAAAAATCCTCTGTTGCATACTGTTACAATAAAAATCATAACTCGGCAAATACTTATCATAAAAATATGAATGAACCATCATGTTACTGCCAAATGAACTCTTTATCACAATAAAATTATACTATCTCTATTATGTCAGATAATAATGGTGATATTATTAGCTGAATGTCAACTGAAAATATACGCAACAAAAAAACACGCTATCATGCTCCCAAATAATTATTGAACGGACAAATTTCTTACTTCCTGCAAGACAAATGTAGCCGTACGTTTTAGCTGCCAAATAACAAAAATGAATCAAATCCGTTGAGAACTTTTATTTTTAAGATTTTTTCAATATCGTGGTAGGCCATTTTAGACCAGCTGATCGCTCGTACATTCGCCTCCGGCACAAACCCATGGCACGAGCGGTGAAATGTTGCACTGACAAATGGTCGATTTTTAGATCAAAAAAGCATCCAAAGTCATTCGAGCTATTTCAACTAGTATAATACCCCAGAGTAGTCATATTCTGGAATACTGTCAGTTGTTTTGTCAAAACATAGATGCAGTAACTTTAGATAATTTGAAGTAAACATTTGAATCGAGAAAGACATTAGTTTTTTTCACAATACAGTGTAATTTATCAAAACTATTGTTCCATTTGAAGTAGGCTTGATTACCCAGGCAGGTGGCAGCACTGTTTAGCTGTATCATCCGACTGGTAGGTTTGCAAAGGTTTATGCTCTGCCAATGATACCACCAGGGCGGCCTTACCCCAAGAACAGAATAGACATGCTGATTGGCTCTCAGGCCAACTATGTTATAAAACTAAAATAAGGACATGCTTTTTAATATAATACTATACTATTAAATTAAAAGTATTCAAGATTAAACTTATATACAAATTTAAAATAAACAGATATACAAATTTGCGGCTGTTTATGAAGCAGGAATCGTGGCAGGATTAGCCTGGATTACCTGCTAGGTGGCAGCATTTTTAGCCCCTCACACGGATAACATCCTGCTTCTCGGTGAAGTTACGCAGCCGATCCCGAGTCATTTAAACGAGGCCACGTTTAAACATGTTGAGAGATACAACATGACAATAGGGTAGCAAGACTACGATAAATGTGTGATTCAACTATGAAAAAAATCAGTTTTTAAGTTATGTCAATCTCTTGATGCCGTCTTTGGGTATTTTTGGGCCACATTTAGTTCTGTTTCTGAAGTGTGTAACTGAAGGTTGCTGAAAAGTTCAATTAACTTTGTAATGGTGATGTTGTTGTCTAACAAAAGGTGCCTCTGATTTGTCTGTTCGTCACAACCTCAGTACACGTTCATGGTATCAATAGTTCACATACAGCTTAAAATCTGTTGAACCCATAGAAATATCATGTGCTTAGGACAGCTTTTCATGGAGCAAATAGACTTTTTTTACCATAAAACATAAACAAATAATGGTCACTGTCTAATGGGAAAATCAGTAATAATTAAATACAGCAGTAGTGCTGATAGATACCAAAAAGTAGTTTTCTTATTGAAATAGTACTTTTGGTTAGATATTCTTTATTTACAAGCAATGTGTTGATACAGTTAACATATTTTACACATCGAGCTTACAAGAAATGTGTTTTGTACAGCGTGACTAGTTAACACATAGAGCCAGATCAGCTATACCCTTGGGGTGGTTGCGTTTCTCAGGGTACCCAGTCCACCCCCGGCCAAGAGGGCGAGGGTGTCGGAGAACGAAGTGAGTGATGTCTTACAGGGTGAGATAGCCCGTCTAGATGACCGCTTCCAAGTGAGTCTCGACCCTCTGCAACCCCTCGGCTCAAGCACCCTACAACTCATCTGTCGACTGGGTGAGTAGGGGTGGGGTCGTCATAGTTCTCGCAGAGAGACTGTCATGATGTCAAATTGTTGTCACAATGACTGTCACGGTAGCAACGATTTATGCAGGCTTTAGTTTCTTCCTGAAGAAATAGGTTTCTTCCGGAAGAAATGGTAGAAAGGTTTGTAGTTCTTAGGTGGTTTCCTCCAAACAGCCCAAACTTGGGCTAACGCAGGAGTTGTCCTTCTCTGGAATTAGTGAGTCAGGTTACACATTTACCCCCTGTGTGGGATCTTTTACTTCCCCTGGCATAGACCCCAGATAGAAGGAACCACCGGCTTTTAGCGTGTCTTCCGAAAGACACAGGCAAATGTGGGGTGAACAAAATTGCCTAAGTTTCGAAACGGCGGTAGGTGGGATTGAACCAGGATAACATATAATGTATATGCATTTATGTTAATGTTTTTGCACATTACTGGTGTTACGTGTCATCTGAAGCCAACCCAACATTGATTGCTGTTATCACTGTGTGTTGAATGCAACAATGACATAGTTATTCCTATCAACACTATGCACATTAGTAAATGTCCACTCCATCGTATTGAAGAACAAAACAATGATAATAGTGGTTACCAAGGATAAGTTATATTATTGTTACCATGGTAACCGTATGCACATGTGTTTTAGATGATCGCCGTCTCCCTTGCATTCCTCCCATTCGCGTTATTGTGCCCGAACAGTACCCCAACATCAGTCCAAGTTGTGAGCCCACACTCGATGGCTACGGTATGTGTCCTCACTGCCACCTGATTTACACGATGGTTATGAATATGTTCATAATGTAATTTAGATGTATAGTGTATAACTCATGATCCGTGATATTCAGAATGAACTCTATTTTGATTTGGGAGAGTGCATTTTAAGTTTCAAAGTGAGCAGATTTAATAACAAATTGGGTAAATTCAGTGAGTTTTGTTTTTGAAAATGTGAATGCAAGATCCATATTGTTTGTTAAATATTGAATTTTAAATAAAAAAATTAATAATGCTGAAAAAATCATTTACATGATAAATCATGTGATGATTACAATACGTTTGCGATATTACGTCAAAGACATATTTTACAAGTCTCAGCAATCTCTGGACACTTTCTTTGCATGTTTTATTTTGATTTTAGTTTTGTTTCTGGAGTGGTTAACTGAAAGTTGTTGAAAAGTTCAAAATAAATTAATTTCATAACAAACAGGCGTATAAGTTACAGAGCCAGATTTGAAAGTTTATCATTAAAGCGAAGGTGCCAACTTCTGGGTTTTATTGTTTCCCATTTAATATTACATTCTTATTACAACATGCATGTTGAAGTTTACTGCCAGCTAGTTTGAGTTTAGTTACTTTATTAATATCGGAACAATGTTTGCAATTTGAAAGATTCCGCCTGCAAAACATTGAAATGGTAAACAAAACATCCAGTTTCAAAACAAAATTTATTGGCAATAATATGAGGTGATCAGAGTTAACCACAATACGCTTTGATGTTTATAACTTTCCCACACTCTAGACAGCAGATTTCCAGTTACAAATTACTGCTTGGCCTGGGCAGAGAAACTGTCACCTCCCTTTAATACAATTGTCACTTACTTTTTTATGAAATATAAATTATCCAAATAACTGCACCGAAACGGTGATACCGTAACAAAAACTAACATCTGAAATAAAGTATCACTATTGCCAACATTTTCAGTTTTATTAGTAAATGGGACTTTATGATGACACGTGTACGTAGACGGAAGTGTAGAGAGATGGTTATGACAGCTGTTTGATCAAAATTTGTAGAGCATAAGCACAATGGCTCAGGGGTAGAGCTTCCGACTCTCGACTACAAGAACCAGGGTCCCTGTGCTGCAGTGTTAAAACCCTGGGCAAGTTTTTTCACTCTAGAATGCTCCATTTCACTCAGCTGAATAAATGAGTACCTGGCTATAGACCGTGGTGGATATGTACTGCTCGACCATCTCTAGAGAGAGGAGCTGGCTCTCTCCCTGTGAACATTGACACAACGTTATGACGTGTCCTACTTTGTTCCCAGATGTGACGCCATTCCTTCAGAAGGTACAGAAGATTCTCGCTTCACAAATCCTCAAAATGCCAGACCGATTCTCCGTGACCGCACTCTTGGACACGTGGGTGAGTCACTCTCATAGTTCGTATTAAAGCCTATTTGTTGATAAACTCAGTTCTTATACAAAATTCTCCATAGCAATGTCATAAATATGTTGTAACTGATGAAGTTCTGGATTTGTCTAACAAGTACAGTAAAATAATGATTTGGCTAACTTGTTAACACACCACATGATTTGTCATGTAATCGATTTCTTCTTTACAATTGAAAATTACTCAGTTATTAGTTTTTAATGTATATTTTTCTTAACAAAACGTGCAGTTCTAGCAATAATATTTTTAAATACAAATACACTTACTCACTGAATTTACAACAAACACAAATTATTTGCAGACATGCTAAAAATGTTAATGCACATCACTCAATGTCTGGTCATTGGGAACAGACTACATCGGACAAATGCAGTTTTATTCATTCAGAAACAGCCAGTGTAATTATCACTATGCAGAATTCACAATTCTAGTTGCCAGTTGCACACTTTGATATATGTTTGAGCATTTATCACAATTCTGTGGTGGGTGTTTCTCTTCTCGCACTGTGGAAATTAATGCCACGCTAGAAGCTCCTAGTTTATTTAAAAATAAATAAATCCAATTTAAATAAAAGAAATCCGATTTTTTTTAAATAATGACTTTTTCAACCCTAGCCTGCTATAGACAGTGGTTGATTTATGTATGGGGATACATAACTTGAGCAGTTATTGCATCATGGCTGACATCGTTCCGTACATGCCAACATGTTGATAGAATGTAGAGGTCTGCCAGGCAGGAAAGTGTGAAAGCTTTGAATGGTTATAGGTAAGTGGTAAGTTCTGGCATAGCCCAGTTATTACGTTGTCGCGCTTACATTTTTCCGGTCATTAAAAATGTTCCGATTGACATTTCTGCGCATGCGCAATAAATGTAAAACCATCATTGTCCAGCGAAACGACAAAGGATTTTTGGTATAAATGCCACGGGCTGTTCGTTAACTCTCCTGTGATGATTACAGTGAAGAGTTTCTTAAAATGTCATTCAATGCAATAAAATATTACGTTTTTCATAAATCATTGTCACGGATTATGGCGCACTACAGTTACGTGATTTACACTTCCTATCAAAATATGCCTCAAAACTTGTTTGCCTCATGTTAATTTGTGACAAATAACTTTGCTGAGAGGTTATATACATCTTGACAAACAACCCGTGGTATTTATGCCACAAATGCTTTTGTCCTTTCGCTGCACATTGATGATTTTACATTTATTGCGCATCTGCAGAAATGTCAGTCGGAACGTTTATAATGCCGGAAAAATGTAAGTGCTACAACATCCCAGTATCCAATCATCAGGATTGTTCAAAGCGCTTTACACATTACTTACTGACAGACCTGTTCAATCAGACACCATCTCAACTTCTCTCGGAAGGTTTCAGTCATGCTGAAATTAATGCACAAAAACTATTTATACACAAATATCCACTGCTGTCTATAGCCAGGTATTCATTCGTACAGCTGAGTAAGCTGGAGCAATGTAGATTGAACAAATTTGCCCAAGGTTTTACATGGCAGCACAGGATTCGAACCTGGGTTCTCTTAGTGGAGCTAAGCTCTAGCCATTGCGACATTGCTGTATAAAAACAAAAATCCATAGAGTTATGAGAATGGGTAGATTTTGGACATGACTGAATGCTTCCCAGTGATGTCAAGTTTGAATGAGCAGGTGTTGTGGGAGTGAAGTGTGGACACTTTGAGTGACAAATGTGTACTTTGTCATGTCAAAGCAACTGTAGGGTTCAATGCCCGGTCATAGCAGACATGGTATATTTGGGGACTTTGTATTCCTCGATAATCATTCATGTTAATGTTGGTCCAGTTCTAGTTTGGGACGTAAAAGAACCACTGAGGACGACAAGCACCCTGGCTGTGACCACCCTCAGTGCCAGCATAGAAAGGTTGACTTGGTGTAAATGTTCTGAAACAGACTGACTAGTTCTGTGAGGCCTAAGATCATCATGTTGCAACCACAATATATACAGACTAAGTAAGTTAAAGGGATATTTTAGTCAGGGAGAGGTATTAACTTATTAACAGTATTAACTTATTAACAGTATTAACTTATATGTGGATAATATATTGGTTGTGCATAGTAACTGTGCACAAAGATCATTAATAAACAATTAGTTATAGTTTAATTGTAAACAAAATATGCTATCTTAGATTCAAGGCTCTGCCATCTTGAGGCACAGAACCAGTGACGTAAGCCAAAATGTTTATGTCACTGGCACATTTTCTAGACAGGCAAAGATTGGTGGAATCCTCACTAAACATTGTGATAGTGACGTAAACAGTCTGTCACAAACTGGAAACATCAAATACCATTGGACAGACGGTATGTTCGAACGTGCATGCGCCAGTGACGTAAGCGGCTTATGTCACTGGTGCATAAGTCTCACGATGGCAGCACCCAGAATCCAACATGGAGTGTTTCTAGTACAATTATACTGTAATTTAGTGTTTATTAACGGACTTTGTGCACTATTACTAGGCACAACCAATATAGTATACATATGTTAGTAAATGCTGTGATCCTCTCACTGACTGGTGTATCCCTTTAATGATCCCTGTCAAGAGATGGAAATAGCTAAGCCAGCTGTACACCTGTTGTGCACAAATGTACACCTGTTGTACATAAATGTACACCTGTTATATATTTCATGAAACCATTCAGATTTCTTGTCATTTAGCACCGACTGTCAGCTCTCAGGTGGTTTCCTCCAAACAGCCCAAACTTGGGCTGACACAGGAGTTGTCCTTCTCTAGAATTAGTGAGTCCACTACAGGTTACACATTTATACCCCCTGTGTGGGATCTTTTACTTCCCCTGGCATAGACACCAGATAGAAGGGACCACTGGCTTTTAGTGTCTCTTCCGAAAGACACAGGCAAATGTGGGGTTAAAGAAATTGCCTAAGTTTTGAAATGGTGGTAGGTGGGATTGAACCACCGTCCCCTCAATTGTCAGTCCGGTTTAGTACTTATATTTTTCTGGCGTTATAAATGTTCAAATTGACGTTTCTGGGCATGCATGATATATGTAAAATCATCAACGTGCAGCGAAAAGACAAAGCATTTATGGTATCAATACTAGGGGTAGTTCGGTAGGATGTATAGAACCTCTCAGCAAAGTTATTTGTCACAAATTAACACGAGGCAAACAAGTTTTGATAGCAGGCATAAATCATGTGACTGTAGTGCGCCATAATCCGTGACAGTGATTTATAAAAAAATGTAATATTTTATTGCATTGAACGACATTTTAAGAAACTCTTCACAGTAATCATCACAGGAGAGTTAACGAACAGTTTGTGGCATTTATACCGAAAATGCTTTGTCGTTTCGCTGGACATTGGTGATTTTACATTTATTGCGCATGCGCAGAAACATCAATTGGAACGTTTTTGACCCGCTCCCTGAGGCGTGTTTTGAGAGGGTCGTGATGGTTGTGCTGTTTGGTTGCAGGAGATGAGTGTCAGGAAGTCGTATGGGTCAAGCTGCTCAGCGTGAGTGACCGCTGCTCAGCATGAGTGACCGCTGCTCAGCATGAGTGACCGCTACTCAGCGTGAGTGACCGCTGCTCAGCATGAGTGACCGCTGGTCAGCGTGAGTGACCGCCGCTCAGCGTGAGTGACCGCCGCTCAGCGTGAGTGACCGCCGCTCAGCGTGAGTGACCGCCGCTCAGCGTGAGTGACCGCCGCTCAGCGTGAGTGACCGCCGCTCAGCGTGAGTGACCGCCGCTCAGCGTGAGTGACCGCTGCTCAGCGTGAGTGACCGCTGCTCAGCATGAGTGACCGCTGCTCAGCGTGAGTGACCGCTGCTCAGCGTGAGTGACCGCTGCTCAGCGTGAGTGACCGCTGCTCAGCGTGAGTGACCGCTGCTCAGCGTGAGTGACCGCTGCTCCTGGGTCAAGACACACGCCACACTCATCAAACAAAGTGTGTCTTAGACTGAACTGAAACACGACAAATGTAGGATGACTGACGTTGGTGTAGGACAGAGAGAGAGAGAGAGAGAGAGAGAGAGAGAGAGAGAGAGAGAACTTGAGCTGAGATGAGGTGGGACCATTGTGGGACATCACCGCCCTTGTTACTGATAAACAACATCAATATATGGGTTGAATATATTATTCGTGGCTCCAAAACAGGTTTATTGTAGTATAATTAACTTACTTTGGAGCTTAATGTTGGATATGAGTATGACGCACATGATCAGAGACCAGGGATACCGTCTGCCTGCCATCTACAACCAAATTATCCCGCCAAAATCTGAGGCAACACACGTGACACTAGTACGTGAACAAGGTCCGTAGCTGACGGATCGAAACGTCGTACTCATCTTCGACATTAAGCTCCAAAGTAAGTTAATTATATACTACAATATATCAATATATGGGGATTTAGACACTAAAAGCCCCGCTCTGACTCTTGTGAATTAAGTTCACATTTCCATTGCCACTGCCAAGGTTTGTATATGCTTCTCAATGGTTTGGCAATGTTTGATTGCCTGAATTGTGGGTCTGTTCGTCATTTGCCTTTGAAATAACACACCGATCAGGCATTGTGTGATATTGGTATCCGCAAAAACATTGTTAAATTAGTGTTAAGAAGAAATTGTCATCTAATTTTTTATTGTATAATATTGTAAGGTATTGGTCAGTATTTATTTATATATTAATTTTCTTCCATTTGAAACGTCTGTAGCACACCCTGCTTCATAAGGGGCAGGTTCATTCCTGAGTGGGTAAGAATTTTGAAAAATTTCTTTACCCTTTGATACCCTCTGTTCATCTAATGTGTAAACATGTTGTATGGAATATATTGTTCATGGCTGCAAGGTTTGGTTGATTTGTAAAGAATGAACTTACATGTGTATTTTGGAGCATAGTTTGTGAACGTATGACATTTCAACCCATCAGTTATGAATCAATATGAGTCAAGGCCCACAGCTGATGGGTCAAAATGTTGAACATTTCATAAAATATGCTCCAAAGTAACTTATTTTTTTACAAAACTGCTAACCTGTTTTACTTGTCTCTCTACGGAGACATGGAAATATAGAACATTTAATCGGAGTTGTGAAAACAAGTTTATTTTCATTGCACCTGTTCATACCTACCTACCTACCTTGACGCTTCACACAAACATGATGTAAAAGTCTGTGTTGTAACTGAGAGAGTGGTTATCATAACTTGGGAAATAAACATGTCTCTCTACGTAGACGTGAAGATAACTCATTTGTCATGTATGTATAGAAAATTGACGAATTGTTTCTCATATTTATATTTCTTTAAGAGGTATGTCATGTATGTATGGTAGGAAGATCTTTACGGCTGGCTAAGTGATTACTGAAAATGACATATCTCTTTCTCCTACAACCCAATCTCTAACCTGACACCCCTTCATTTTTGCTACAATCAGCGGCCGATTGCCAATATTGACACCTCTAGGCTGAATTACACCTGTATGCATATGCACCTAGTCACTGTCTGACAAATATAATTATTTCGCAGCTGTGATACCATGCTATGCAGAAATATCATTTCCACTCAACCAGTCCTAAATTTAGTGCTTCCAGAAATATAAAAAATGCACAATGCAGTTCTTTTAAGCAGGACTACAATGGGCAATGGTGTCGGAATCCAGTTGGTGGTATGCCCCCAGCTGTAAGTGACACAACCCTACAGTGCAATCAACCAAGAAAATGCGGCTATTGAAAGTGTGACGTAACAGACAAAACCTGTGATGTATGAATGTATGATTGATTACAATTATTAAACTATGTTATACACACACACGTGTCTGGTTTTCTGCTGGAAGGGACAACAGTTGTCTTGTGGCTGTCTATTACCTAAGTGAGTTTATCGTTTTCCTTGAAAGCTATTTTAATGGGGCTTCTTCCATATATTGGACTGGGCCCTTTCCGGGCGTTAAAAGTCCAATCGAAGCTTGTGCGCTGGGGGGCGGTGTATGCTCTCTTAAAACAGTTAATATAAAAACAAAATTTATATTAACTAATTAAAATTAAAACGTTAATAAAGTTATACTATGAACCTCTGGTGATTAAAGACATGTATTATTATGATGTACATAGTCTTATGAAGAAATTAAAGCAGATGTTAACGCCTGAAGGCCAGCCCTGAAAGCCTCTGGGCATGTGGTGGCTGATAGGCTTGTGGGGAGCCTATTCCACTGTCTAACGGTTGCATGAAAAAATGAATGGTATAGGGCTGGGTGGTCTGCCCTTGCATGTCGAAAATGCTTGGCTTTCATTTCTCATGCAGCAAACATCTCTGGAATCTTTAATTTCGGGCGACATCTGGGATGGATTCACTCTCACTTTCAGATTTATATCTAGCGACTTCTCATTATTGCTAATGTCCAGTGAACATCAAGAAAATATCCCTTGAATATAAAATAAGTTGCACTCAAGTCCCACCTGCACTTGATATCACTATAGAGGCTATAAAAAGTTGCTGCCGATTTTATTTTAAATAATAAAGCAAACAATTTGTCCACTGATTGTAATATGTCACCACATAGTCCATCATTTTGACTGCTGCGTTTTGCCACATATTTCGTGTTCAGTGAAGCGTGACCAGCAGACTTGCTAAACACTACACCAGTGTTGTCAATTATCACGCTGTCCTAGTAACAACACCAGTACATTGTAATCTTTGCTAGTTCCAGTCCGACTGGCAAAATAATTCCTTTCATGCCCTGGCACCACCAAGGGCATTTGTATATAGTGTTTTGTGTCTTTTAGCAAAATTGTACGCAGGCACTAGAGTTCATTGTGCATTCAGTTACATAAATCATCGAGTCTGCTTTCTGATGCTGATGTGAGCATGCAATATTGCACTATGTGTTTTTGCATAATTACACACCTGCAGTCAGAACACATTTGCATTTTCCACAGGCGACCGTTATAACGTTTCCTTCCTTTCCTACTAATCTTGGGGAGATCTGTTATTGTCAATTTCACAGCATATTTACCCTCCACAGACAGAGGTTCAGTGAAAAATGTGTGAACTTTTAATACCTCAGGCTCCCACAAATGTCTATCAAACCTTACACCCCTCCATTTCTGCTTGAACCACCCACGGATTGTCCCTGATTACATCACCAAGCAAAATGACAACTGTATTAATATGCAGAAATGCACCGACTCACAGATGTCATAATTTGACAGCTCTGATGCCACGCTACACAAAAACATCATTTCTACTCATGCCACACTACATATGTGCTCACAGAAATTCAGACAACCTGTATAAGGCTGTTTCAATACGGTTTTCTTTGGTCAGATAATGGTGGATGAACACCTTATTGTGGTCTTACAGTAAATCATTGAGTCCTTGCTTTCAAATGATGATGTGAGCACACAATATTGCACTATGTGTTTTTGCATAATTACACACCTGTGATACACCTGTACAGGTGGGTCAACAGGTGGACACCCACGGTGTTATCACAGAGTTCACAGAATACCTATTTCATGGAAATGGATGATAACATATTGAGTCCTTTGGCTATTTCCTTATCTGTCCTATATTTAGAAGCCCACCCAGCAGATCAAACACTTTTGTGTTTGGGACCATGAGAGGCTTACCAAAACACCCCTGCAGCATATGTGTAAGGGGGGCTTTAAGGCCTATCAGATTTCAGCTCATTATAAGGCAGATTGCTAAGATATGTCAGACACATTCACTGTGCTTGTGATTACTAAGGCTGGTACAGGTTCATTGAGTTGTTTATGAACTCAATTTCAGATTTGTTTCACAGACGTTTGCTGTGGCTAACTAAAACCACCCAAATTATTGATGATAACATATGTGAATACGATGAGTTGTGTTATGCAAGATAAAATGTAATCATAGTGTTTCCACTGGGTCAAAAAGGATGGTCCTTATAAATGTGGGGGTTATAAAGGATGGTCCTTATATGCGTGAGGTCATAAAGGATGGTCCTTATAAATGTGGGGTCATAAAGGATGGTCATAAACATATGGGTCATAAATGATAGTCCTAATAAATGTGTGCTCATAAAAGATGGTCCTTATAAATGTGGGGGTCATAAAGGATGGTCCTTATAAACGTGGGATCGTAAAGGATAGTCCTTATAAATGTGAGGTCATAAAGGGTGGTCCTTATAAATGTGGGGTCATAAAGGATGGTCCTTATAAATGTGGGGTCATAAAGGATGGTCCTTATAAATGTGGGGTCATAAAGGATGGTCCTTATTAATGTGAGGTCATAAAGGGTGGTCCTTATAAATGTGGGGTCATAAAGGATGGTCCTTATAAATGTGGGGTCATAAAGGATGGTCCTTATAAATGTGGGGTCATAAAGGATGGTCCTTATAAATGTGGGGTCATAAAGGATGGTCCTTATAAATGTGGGGTCATAAAGGATGGTCCTTATAAATGTGGCATCATAAAGGATGGTCCTTATTAACGTGTGGTCATAAAGGATTGTCCTTATACACATGGAGTCATAAATGATGGTCCTTATAAATGTGGGGTCACAAAGGATGGTCCTTATAAATGTGGCATCATAAAGGATGGTCTTTATTAACGTGGGGTCACAAAGGATAGTCCTTATAAATGTGGGGTCATACAAGATGGTCCTTAAAAAGAAATCTAGTCGCCATTAATTTATCGTCACTAATCCCTCTACACGCTACATATACGAGTCGTCAGCTCTGGTCTCTCACTTCACGACTAGAATAGGTGAGTAAGGTCGTGAAATCGTATTCACAGCAAATTAGAGCGCATTGGAACATGTGGTTTGAACACATCTGTGTAACCGCCATGTAGCAATCCGTAACGTTTCGTCGTGAATACGTATATAACACGCACGCACGCACGCACCCCCCCCCCCCCCTCCCCCCCCCCCCCCCCCACACACACACACACACACACACACACACACACACACACACACACACACACACACACACACACGCGCGCGCGCGCGCGCGCGCGCGCGCGCAGACACAATACATTTGAGCAAACTACAGATACACACACTTCGTGCTGGGTAAATAGTAATTAGTAGTACATCTTGGATAACATTGCGCAATAGTTCTTCCTTCCTAAAGGCACGCCCGTTTCCGACAGGTCTACGCGCCCGCTGGTTTCACACAATAGTAGACCCCCAAGTGTCTGTAAACATTAATAACCTCCTTAACAGATTGAACTTAAGTTGCATCGGAAATATTTTCTTCTTATATATTGTCCAAAGAATGTTTGGTGTCACAAAGATGGAGTGCAACCTTAGTACCATTGACCTAACCATAGATGTAACCTAACTGCGCCATTGCAAAGCCGCTAGTAGCTCTTTACACAATGAACAAAATGAAGACACAAAACCGCCCTAAGAGACAGGCAACAAGCATGTTGGCCCCCATTCGTAGGCGGCCTATTATTAAGCAATACCTGCAACTCATTAACATATTACCAATCACCTGTAGGCCTACTAACTATATCACTACACACTATATACTATATCACTACACACTATATACAATTGACACGGTATCGAAGGGGTCACTCCGCCTCGCCTCCTGAAAAACCACCTATTTTACTGACCGCATTAGAAACCCTAAGTACACCACTTAGAGGAAAATACATAGATAAAACCTCATGTGCACATGACCAGGCAAAAGCGTCCAAATAACTGTAATACAAAAGTATAGGGAGTTTGGTGGGAGACAACCAAAATAATAACAATAACCAAATATAACTCAAATCGGAAATAAACGTTAAAGCAAAATTTTTTGTTCGACGCGCAGCTAACTCTTTCTCAGTGAATGTCGAATGGGACAAACAATATTTTGGGACTTCTTCAGTCAAGATGCAATGACTAAACGTAAACGAGACCACGATTCGTTTCTGAAATGCATCAATACGACGCAGGTCGTTCACGGATGCACACACGAGCATGGGGGTGCACAGCAGTGAGTGATGCAATGGGAAATGCTGACAGCGGGTTCTCGCTTACCACGCAAACAGACCGGTCACGCGTCGCTGCACATCGGGATGAGTTATTTCCGGCGAGAGCGACACGCATGAATGAACGCGCCACGCATCCTGTTATGAACTATCAAAGACACCGCGCACACCACTTTGTGAGCGTTCACCGCAATGACACAAACTGCTACAGATGATAGGTCCATAACAAACTCTTGTGAAACACACCCGGATGTTGATTAAAACGGAGACAACGCTAAAAGCAATTTGTTTTCGGATGTATCCACGAAAGGGATATGTATTATTTGTTTAAATGCTACCGTTGGTCGCACTATGGTAGATTGGAATCAAAGCAATTATATACCGTAACATGCTGTTATACACTTTTTTCAACATTCACAAAGATACAAAGTAAAACAATAGTTTTTAACTTATTTAAATCTTGTCCTAACATTCACCATATCAAATATGCTGTTATTCTATATTGGGATGTTTACAGCTATATAATTGTAGTAATGATTTATTTAATAAAATTTTATTGTAGGTATTAATTTGTTTAAATTTCACATTTTATATAATTAATTTGGTTTAAAATTTTTGCTATCTTAGCCTCACTTAATTTATTTATATTTTTTACAAGGTTTCATAGTCACAATTATATCACTATATATTATTTTATTTGTGAATACATCACTTACATTGTATTACAAATGACTATGTAAACGCTACTGAACAAAGTCACGCTACTGAACAGAGATCAGTGTTTAAACAAAGTGTACTATTATTATTATTATTATTAAAATATCTCCATAGACTGTCGAGACCGTGCAATGTGACCGGTATAGGCAGGTGGACGTTGTGGAGTTTTTTACGACCCGGATACTCACTAATAGGAAGTCATTCGGCACTTTCACAAATGTTACTATTACATCGAAGTAACCGTTCGTTATAGGGATTAGAACAGTATCATTACACGAACGAACGAGCGAGCGAGCGAGCGAGCGAGCGAGCGAACGAACGAACGAACGAACGAACGAACGAACGAACGAACGAACGAACGAACGAACGAACGAACGAACGAACGAACGAACGAACGAACGAACGAACGAACGAACGAACGAACGAACGAACGAACGAACGAACGAACGAACGAACGAACGAACGAACGAACGAACGAACGAACGA
>OZ024865.1:7678575-7686075 GCA_964017155.1 Oasisia sp. SBJ-2009 | reverse complement strand
CGTGGCGTGGCGTGGCGTGGCGTGGCGTGGCGTGGCGTGGCGTGGCGTGGCGTGGCGTGGCGTGGCGTGGCGTGGCGTGGCGTGGCGTGGCGTGGCGTGGCGTGGCGTGGCGTGGCGTGGCGTGGCGTGGTGTAGTGTGGTACGGCATACATGTGTCCATATGTATGTACGAGATTGTGTATAATTCCACATACATGCCAACATGCACAATCTCGCCTATTTATTATATTTATCGTAGTAGAATTAAATGTTTCAAGGGGGACCAAAACTGCGGCAGGAGAATTGTGTAAAGAGAGCTTACGAGAATAAGAACGAAGTGAGTGTAGATAAAAACGAGACTTAATACTACGAAATGTTTTAATACGTATTCCGTCAGTCGTCACTGGGCCGAATTGACTCATCGAATATGTCTGTGGTACGTTTGTTTCATGTCGACCGCCTCGTCATCTGCTAAAGCCCATGGAAGTCGCGTAATGATCACATATTACTTCCGGTCACAACGACATTGAATCGCGTGGCTCGTGACAAATTTCGGAAACGGTCAAACCGCAAAGCAGCCGAACTGTCATCTCGCCCGCCCAAACAACGGATGTTTGGTTCTGGAAAGCACCGACTGGGAAGGGTAGGATTAAACCTGCCACGTATTACCCAGCTTACACAGCGAAATATGATAGCGTGTTTATATACACCCATATGCACACGTAAACGACATATGTTTATTTAAGAAAATCTCATCTACAGTATTTTGCTCGTTAATAATACGTACAGCTGATATTTGTAATGTAACCAATTAAGTGACTTTAGACACTAGCATTATTTGTAAACTTAAAAAAACTAATACGCCCGCTATATTGTATTTTTCCATCATACCACAACGACACTCCCAATTATTATATTTAATTTTTCCTGTCTTTCTTGCTATGCCAGTTTCTCATAATTATAACATCTTCAACAGGATATAGGTCGTGAAACCATTAATTGAAAATAGATGTTCAACTCCGGAGGATCGCTACAAACCCAGTAGAGCTGTAAACTAAAACACCTGCTAGTTGAATGTCTGTCTGACCCTGATTCGCGCCACCACAATACTTCCAAGTCTACCGTACTTACTGCTAACGCTAGGACGTCAGCCATGGTTGGTTCAATTTTACTGCCCGGAGGCCGTTTGATTGCTGATCTAACGTGATTCAGCCACCGGTAGGCAGAATTAGAGTTTGACGTTATTTCCTCCGAGTAAGCGGAGATTGTTTACAAAATGAATCGTGTTACCGCCAAGGTCGTGAGCGGGTTGTTGTCCCCAGTTAAACAGCACCACATTTGGTTTTTTGTTTGCTGTAATCTACACTGTGTGTTCCAGCAGGGTGTTAGGTGTATGCGTTGATTGAAATGATGAATGTTCTTGTCGGTTTTTTGATAGGTTAACATGTCACTATCTGGTTTGGTTTGCCCGTTCGGTGAATATAGGTTAGTCTCTCTCCCTCTTTTCTCTTCATCTCTCCTTGCCTACGTCTTTCCCATTCCCTCCCTGTTCCGCCTCCTTTCCTTCTTTCCCTATTATCTTTGTTTCCCTTCCTTATTCCTTTATCCTCCCTCTATCTTCCTCGTATGTATCTCTCTTTTTCCTCCTCTCTCTCTTTTCACTCCCACTCAGTCACTCAGTCACTCACTTAAACCCACCTACTCACTCACTTACTCATTCACTCACTCACTCACCCACCCACCCACTTACTCACTAGCTAGCACGCACGCACGCACGCACGCACGCACGCACGCACGCACACACACACACACTATCTTCTCTCCTTCCCTCTCTCTCTCTCTCCCCCCCCCCCTCTCTCCCTCTCTCTCTCTCTCTCTCTCTCTCGCTCTCCCCTCTCCCCAGTTCCTATAGCTCGGGCAGTGCGACAGACGCGAGCGTCTGTTCTTTTTATGACACTAGTAATAACCGTTCGAGCCTATGACCTATTTGTATAATCTGTAGTCGACCCATGTGAGTCGACCACATAGCTCGCGGCATTTTACGCAATCCAAGTGTCACTCACTCACTTACTTACTACATAGAACACTTTACGGCTTATAGTCTCCGTCCTGTTTCGGTCGGTCGGTTTACTAAATTATCACAGGTTAAGACTTAGAGTAACTTTTATGACACGTACATTGCACGGTTAAACAATGACATAATTACAAGTATGCGAAATAACTAAGAAAACATAGTAATATTTGTGTTGAGATATAACGCTTAGCGACAGTGGAACATCGCTACAAACGTCACCACGGAACTGGACAAAAGTGATCTAAAGAGGTGACCGTAATATCAAATATAATTTCCTTGCTTTACTCTATGTGGGAATAATTTGGGACTGCCCCAGTGTGACCGTACTTGCGAGGTGGCTTTATCACCGAGGTGATCGTAACGCTACCGTATATGTAGGCCTATTTGTACCGCCGTTTCGGTCTAGATCCAGTTTTTACACACGACCACAAACGATAAAAGCTGTACATTCAAACGCATGTATAGCTTCTACAGTCTGACTTCTCTGCACAATAGATCGATTGACTATGTGACTAAACATGTCACGCGCAGACTCAATACCCCGACCTAGGTATTGAACCGTCGTCACACTGAGGTCACGCGCCCTGCGGCTGGGGGTGGTTACGGCCGGCGGGCAATCTGCGCAGTACGCGACCGCGTCCACATCCGGTTTTGTCGTCATGTTATATTTTTACGTATAACGCGGATGTTGAAATATCACCGCCAGTAGCGACGCGAACAGGTTGACGACTTACACGGTTAACTGACTAATTAGAGGCGTTTAGCGCCCGCTGACCCTGACCGCGTCCCGGATTCATATCGGGACTATTTTAGGTGCCCCGGACCGTGCGCGCGCCAGTAGCAGACTGGGAGTGGACGCGTCGACACACTCCGTTGAAGACAGAGACGACTGTACGTGTAGTAGAAAGTTGTGGACTGTTAGGGTGACGTTTTAGGGCCAGCAATGGTAGGGGCCAATGCAGCAGTGCTGCTGTTGCTGCTGGGATGGTGCGCTAGCATCGAGGGAAGAATTAGACACACGAAAACGAAGGCGCGACCTCTTGATCCTGATGTGAGTATATGATATGTTATGTTATGTTAATACGCACGCAAATACATGGGCATTCAGAAGTATATGCAGGCACACATAACCATACTCGCCCACCCGCATGCACATGTATACACATGCAAGCCCACACGCACTCACAGGCCGGCGTACACACGTACACACACGCACCTCTCGCACACATATATATACACACAAACACACATACTCATACACATGCACACGCAAAACACATGCCCATATACACGCACACACACGCACGCGCACACACGCACGCACACACACGCACGCACACACACGCACGCACACACACGCACGCACACACACGCACGCACACACTCACACTTGTGTGTATGAAACTGGCGTATGGTCTGCCACAAACACACGCACACACCCACCCACCCACCCACGCACGCACGCACACGCGCGCGCGCGCGCGCGCGCACACACACACACACACACACACACACACACACACACACACACATCGTCATTGGGTTATCTTATACTTAACTGGCCTAAATTATTACGGCCTTTTGAACGGCTTTTGAAACCGTTTGTTCACGTTATATCGATGTGTATGTGTTCGCAATGTGATTCTACATCACTTCCGGTACAAAGAAGTCAGATTTAATTGCTTTAATTAGTGTTTTAGAACAATTTAAACACGTCGAGTCGAAGTAAACAACGCGATGTCACCGGTGCAAATATGGCGCGGGCTGTAGGCACCTCCCAGAGGCACCAGAACCGCGGAGGCGCGAGCTGTTTAAATTGTTCTAAAACACAAATTAATTTTTTTTAATTTTAATTATTTGTACCGGAAGTGATGTAGAATCACATTGCGAACACATACACATCGATATAAGGTGAAAAAATGGGTTTAAAAGGCCGTAATAATTTAGGTCAGTTAAGTATAAGATTACCCGTCATTGAGTTAGTCTATAGATGATATCCTAATTTTATCCAATTTTGAATCTAACTAAAAATCCTGCGACACAAAAATTAGCAGTACTTACAAAACCTGTACATAACGCATATCTATGATCAGACCAACTATACGAGTCGATGTTCTTTAACCGATGATATGGGCGGATAAAATGTACTCTATGGGAATTCCATTTGATGTTTTTTAATCTTTGTAGTAATGTAACAAAATCATTCTGAATGATATCCTGACGATAAGTCTATTTTTAGAGACAACGTATTTTAATTAGTAGCATTTTAGTGGCATTTTATAATTGTGTATATTTATAGTTTTAAGTATAATACTAATTTATGTACACTTTTATAATTTAGTGAACACTCGATAAGCCATTGCTTCCTTGCTTACATGCCGTCTGGAGCTTGGCAACTTGTTAAACCTTGTTAAACCGTTACTGCATTGTCGCGTTCGTTCTTGTTTTAATACCACACAACTAGTGGGCTGTTCCCGTATCATGCATCTACCTTATGGCACTGCCACTGGTCTAATCGTACACTGTCTGTTGATTCTATTCGTCACCTGGTGTCTATGACTACGCAATGCTGCACACGTCAGCGCAGCCACAGCCGCAGGCTGTGTGTAAAGACGTTACATAAAATCCATGTTGATCGTCTGTGACTGTCCTTTGTATCAGAATCCAGGCAACATGGGATAATTATTTCTGCGGTTAGCCAGCACCGTTTGGACACATATTTTATTGCAAATACTACAAACTGATCCGACTGGTAAATTTCAATGGTCACGAACATACGTTTTAAAGACGTCAGTTGACAAGTACAAGTTCATGATGAGACGTCTCCGTTGGTAGCCATTTTCTTATCTGATGTCATCTGTTCATTTCGCAGTCAGGCACACACACACCGCAGGCAACTTGCCATGTTCGGTCGAGTTCTAGGGCTGTGTTTATCACCCGCTGGCCCCGCGAACGTGCAACCCTCAACGTCGAAACGGATACAGGACCGTTCCCAGGGGCAGCTATCTTTGAACTTAACAACTGACCCGTGTTGCTGGTGTATGTTAGGACGTGCTTGGGCCGTGTTTCCTGCCCGTGCTCGTTGGCTTGTGTGTGCCTTCGCCACGGGGCGGTTCCACAGACGTGTTCCTGGCGTGTTTTCGGGTCCATGTTTTCTATGTTTATCCGAAGAATATCCGGGTGCAAGTGTTCTTGGTTAATCCGTAAGGACAACGACCAACGAATACGGCACGCAACTCCCGTCTGCCGCCATGTCGTTTTATGCTATTTTGCCATTTTCATTCATGAACCGGTCGCAACGTCTCAAACAATTTATGTAATCTTTCGCATACGGGCGTAACTGCTACAGCAGAAACCTCCGTTGTTAATTTTATCTATTCACACCAAATAAAACCGCCTCTAGAATGTGGGAACTATTATGCAGATCAGTTGTTATTTTCACATTGTTTGCGTATTGTAATAATTTTGACGTTGAATACACACATGGACACCGAGGTGGAGATCACTCGCGTGCCTTATTGAACATTGACGAACTGTTCGGTTTCCAGCGGAATGGACTCATGTGTCAGTTTAAGTATCAAAACCAGATGTTTGTAGAGCGCAAGGGCTCAGAGGTAGAGCTTCGGACTCTCGACTAAGAGAACCCGGGTTCGAATCTTGTGCTGCGGTGTTAAAACCTTGGGCACGTTTTTTTCACTCTACATTGCTCTAGTTCACGCAGCTGTATAAATAAGTACCTGGGTATAGATAGTGGTAACTATGTGTACGAATACATAGCCTTTCGCATACCAATAGTAGCATGTGGCTGGATGCTTCCCAGAGAAGTTAAGATGGTATTTGATTGAACAGGTCTGCCGGGGAAGTAATGTGTAAAGGCGCTTTGAGGTGTCCTAAGGACTGGATATTGCACTATATAAAAAATATCCTTTTTTGGACTGCTGTTGTGCGCGCGCATTGATTCGGTTAATTTGGTTGCACGAACGAATGTTTTAATTGAATCTTGCGCAGTAACTGCAGTTTGAGGACAAGTTATGTTAGAATGACGGCCTTTATCTTGTGTGCGATTTAAATGCCGAGTGCAAAATGCGTGCAATCTGGCATACTGTATCACACCTGTCGGATAGGGGAGTGTGAGCACCAATAGTGTGGGTGTGAGGTAGGTTTATCCCCAATGTTTCAGCATGGGCAGTTGGATATTTTTGTGACGAGTCATAAAGTGTCGACGCCTTTGCTTAATAAGCGGCATATCTTGTTTAGCTGATATAATAATTGTATTGTATAATTACTCACAGTGGTACCCGAACGTTTTCCATCTGTTATGAAGTGTTTACATTTTCACACGTGTAATCCAATCAACATATCGTCACACTATGCTCAACCATTATTGAATAACTCATAATTTTCCATGATTGCAAAATTATCATTACATGACTTTATGACATCGTTAATGCTTTCTGATCTGCAGGCTTTCCTGACGAAATTCGGTTACTTGGAAGTGTTACCACGAGGCATATTCCACGAACCCAGAACGCGCAACGAGGCCATCAGGTAGGATGTCAGAGACAAAACAACTGAACGATGACCGCAAAACGAACCGTATAAAACAAATGTCGTGGTTTGAATACGTGGAAAAATACAGTAATGTCACGTGATTAATATTAAGCTTTCTGTATTCACAAGTAGGAGTTCAAGCCTTGCATGTTGACTGTTCAAAACTTGGGCAAATTCGTTATGTTCACGTTTCTCTAGCTTACTCAGTTTTATGATGATGACTACCTGGTTATATACAGCGGTGAATATTTGTGAACGAAATATTATTTTCGTGCCGTAATTGCAGCGTAGCTGAACGCTTCCCGGAGAAATGTAGATGGTGCAATGTAGATGGTGTTGAATATATCTTACGGGGAGAGAAGTGAAAGGAACTTATGTAAAATGTGAGGACACTGTAATGCGCTATTAAGGCCATGTTTTGCTCCCCCACAACAAATGTAATAACTAAAATATGCTTATACATATTTATTATGCAATATAGCGACAACCCTGAAATCACAAGTTTGATGAAACTTTTGTTTTAAGTTTGACATTAAACGGGCGCTGTCGCAGTGCCGGCTGGGAAAAGTATTTTGTCCGGAAATGGGCGAGGGGCAGAATCATGACATCAGCCGTGGAACACATTGTCGCCGCCTGCGTTATCAGCGTTATTTACACAAAGCCACGCTATTGCGCTGCACTAGATTATTCCAAAACAACAACTGATGTCATGCTAGAGTAACAAATGCAAACCGGGTGTCTCCGTAAAATAGCAAATTTATACGTATTTTAAATCGTGTACTCTCATACGATATTTAATATTTTTTTGGCATTTTTGAAAGAGCATCAAGTATTAATTTTGTCAATATGGGGCAAAGTAAATTTTATCCCGGAAATGGTTTTAATGAACTCTGGGT
>OZ024865.1:7653575-7676075 GCA_964017155.1 Oasisia sp. SBJ-2009 | reverse complement strand
TCCAAACAAAATGAAGAACAGCATATGTGTGGTCTACGTGGCTCAATATACCGAAGCAACAAGTGAATGTGACCACGTGTGTGTCTGCACCAGTCGAGTCCAATGAACGTTACTGTTGGCAAGGTCACCATTGGCTGGTCGCGGTAGTTGACGAGTGGTCCCACCCAATGGTCTTCAAATTAGTACAACTAGAGAGGACCATTTCACTAAAATAAAGAGCTCTTAAAAATTCATCCTTAAACAATCCAATGTTAAATTAAAGTTGTTTGTTTGCAAAACGCAACTAACTATCCATCACTAAATTACGGTGGACACTATTTCAATGACACACCGGTGACAATGTACCGGTGGATCTCCGTGGTGTTGACAGTTTGTAGTAATGATAAAAATTGATTTTAAGGTGCACGATCGATTTTAATAGCTATTAACTCCATTAGTGAACTGGGCATCCGGTGTCTTACTGATCATTGCAACACTAATTGAGCGCGCATGTGTGGCTATGTGTATGCATGTGTGTGTGTGTGTGTGTGTGTGTGTGTGTGTGTGTGTGCGTGCGTGCGTGCGTGCGTGCGTGCGTGCGTGCGTGCGTGTGTGTGTGTGTGTGTGTGTGTGTGTGTGTGTGTGTGTGTGTGTGTGTGTGTGTGTGTGTGCCTGTGTAAGAGTGTGCTTGTGTGCGTGCGCGAGCTTGTGTTTATGTACGCACGTGTGTGTGCGCGCACGTGGTGGCGACTGCAAATACGCCGCCAAAAAGAACATCGCGGACGCGGTGTTGCTTTAAGTGGTTCCCGTCAACCACGCCGCTGCTTTCAGGTGACGTTCTTCACGCCACTGCTCGTTTCTGTTGCAGGGTTCAAATGGCCGAAGCATGACATAAAGTACCGAGTGGTCAATTACTCGCCGGACCTTTACTGGGGCACTCAGAGGTAGGTCTACAACTACACGCTTCATTTACAGTGGACACTTCGTCTGTAAAACATACATACGGATTATATGTAATACATATAATGCATCATGACAGTCCCACACGCATACATACTCTCATGCACACAGGCGCATACAAACACACACTCATGCACACACACACTCACACACGCAAACACACACACACGCGCGCGCAAACACACACACTCACACACACACGCACGCATGCACGCACGCACATACACACACGCGCAAACACACACACTCAAACACAGTCACACACACACACACCACACACCACACGCACACGCACACGCACACGCACACGCACACGCACACGCACACGCACACGCACACGCACACGCACACACACACACACACACACAGATACACACACACACACTCACGCCAAGGCATGCATGGGCATACGAACATGCACATACGCCCTCGCGGATGAATATCTTAGTCATCTCTACTGTTTGTTACCCATTTTAACACCACAAATATCATCAAAGCAGCAGACAATAGGACAAATACTGAATACATAACCCACGACAGTTCATTAGATAACTTATTTTCAATTCACTGACAATGCCACCCTCTTACAGAGACACGTTCCGGAAGGCGTTTGACAAATGGAGCCAGGTGACGCCACTCAACTTCCGGTCCGTAGAGACCCCGGATCAAGACATCGAGATCAAATTTGCGGCTGGAAATCACGGTGATGGATCTAGAAACGCCTTCGATGGCCCAGGTTCGTCCGTGTGTTTGTTCCGGGGACGGAGGCTACGTTCCAGGGTTGTAGGCGTGTTATCGCGGGTATTTTATTGTTTGTAAGTCTAGTAACTGCTGTCTTAAGATTTGCGTGTAGGACTGCCTATAAGTCGGATATTAAGTGAGGGTAGGTAGAGTATCTTACAGCTTGTAGGTTGGGTATTCAATGCGTATGGGTATAGTATCTTACAGCTTGTAGATTAGAAATTCATTGCGTGTGGGTATCGTATCTTATTGCTTGTAGGTTGTAAATTCAATGCGTATGGGTATGGTATCTTACTGCTTATAGATTGGATATTCAATGCGTGTGGGTATGATATCGTTATGCTTGTAGATTGGATATTCAATGCGTGTGTGTAGGGTATCTTACAGCTTGTAGGGTGGATATTCAATGCGTGTAGATAGGGAACCTTACTGCTTATTGGTCAGGTATATTTCTGTCTTGGGTTAGATACTTTAATATCTGGACCAGGTATCTTACTGTCTTGGGTAGGCTAACCTACTACCCGTGGGTCAGATATCCTGCTGTCTAGGGATGGCTAACCTACCACCCGTGGGTCAGATATTCTGCTGTCTAGGGATGGCTAACCTACTTACTACCCGTGGGTCGGATATCCTACGTTCTTGAGGCTCGTACATGTCTACCCGTGGGTACAGTACTACTGTACTGTGTTTTATTTTATTGTCACACATAGTTTGGGTGTCATGCCAAGCTTCCTGTGTTCACAAGCACTGCACTAGTTCAGAATAACAAAACCCTGTTTTTGCTACAGATTGAATTACGTAAGACGCATATCGCACGTGTCTAAGCTTTTTGAACGCTGTCACCCTGGACTAACTCAAGACACCGTATAAACGTACTAACAGTAACAGCTAACGCAAAGCCGAGCAGTTGGGACGTTAAAAATAACGCCAGACCGTATCAACATACCAACAGCTGCGTTGTAACGCAGAGCGATAAAAAAAACATCTGCGTTGGGGTGAATCGAACGACCCTGCAGAAGACGACAGTTGACGCTTCCAACAGACGCGTGTAACTCACCCGATATGATGTGATTATAGAGCGCAATGGCTCAGGGGTAGAGCTTCGAACTCTCGACTACGAGAACCCGGGTTCGAATCATGTGCTGTGGTGTTAAAACCTTGGGCAAGTTTTTCACTGTACACTGCTCCAGTTCACTCAGCTGAATAACTGAGTACCTGACTATAGACAGTGGTGGATATGTGTACGAGGAGCCTTCGCGCATTAATTGTAGCATATGGCTGGATGCTTCCCAGAGAAGCCGAGATGGTGTCTGAGTGAACAGGTCTGTCAGGGAAGTAAAATGTAAAGCGTCATGAACGGTCCTGAGGACTGGATACTACGCTATGTAAGGACTTGCCTTTTTGCCTTTACCCCCTTTCCGCTCGCTTTTCTGTATGCGGCGAAACAAAATCCAATCGAACCTCGCTTTATGAGTACCTTGGCTATACAGCCACCTCGAAATTAAGGTCACCGATTTAAAGTGTAAAGTGCTTTGAGCAGTCCTGAGGACTGGATAAGCGCTATATAAGTATTTACCTTTTTACCTCGCAATTAAGGTAATGGACTTTAGATTGTCCCAAATGATTTGTGTAACAGTGTACAATGAGAAATTAATCTCGCAAATACGGTCACCTCGTCATTTGAACCCCTTATAAATCCCTAGTCTCTGAACTTATCAAACCACGTTCTTTTATATGGTTTTCGTAATTAACACCACTAACATCTAGGATGATTTTAGTTTCTCTCCTTTGAATTATATCGGCGTCAGATAGAGTACAGACAAACACAAATAGTGGGGCCTCGCTCATGATGGTGGATCAATATTTCAGACATAGACTTATTGCGTAAGCAACGTTTTCTTCCTAGCAAACAAAATATCTGATGGCTGGCCTGGTATACTGCCGAACACACAACACAATTTAACAATCACTCGTGCGGCAGCCATTTTGCAAGCTAGTCAGCCCTTGTTGCTAGGCAACCGCTTATACATGGCGGACAAACCAGTTACGTATTTTTACGCCTCGTTTTATTCCGCTAGGTGGAGTGTTGGCGCATGCGTACTACCCGGAGGTGGGAGACACGCACTTCGACGAGGACGAGACGTGGACGGATGAGACGAATGAAGGGACGAACCTGCTGAACGTAGCGACGCACGAACTGGGTCACGCACTCGGCCTGGGCCACTCGAACGTGCCGCACGCCGTGATGGCGCCCTACTACCAGGGCTACGACCCCCACTTCAAGCTCCAGGACGACGACATCCGCGCCATACAGAGTCTGTATGGTGAGTCAGGGGAAGGGGAAGGGAGAGGGATGGTGAGGGTGAGGGTGAGGGTGAGGGTGAGGGTGAGGGTGAGGGTGAGGGTGAGGGTGAGGGTGAGGGTGAGAGGGACAGGGACAGGGACAGGGACAGGGACAGGGACAGGGACAGGGACAGGGACAGGGACAGGGACAGGGACAGGGACAGGGACAGGGACAGGGACAGGGACAGGGACAGGGAGATAGTGATCTGGAGAGAGGGGGTGGAGAGAGAGGGAGAGAGCGATATAGAGAGAGGGGTGGAGAGAGATGGAGAGAGTGATCTAGAGAGAGGTTGGAGAGAGAGGGAGAGAGCGATATAGAGAGAGGGGTGGAGAGAGAGATGGAGAGAGTGATCTAGAGAGAGGTTGGAGAGAGAGGGAGAGAGCGATATAGAGAGAGGGGTGGAGAGAGAGATGGAGAGAGTGATCTAGAGAGAGGTTGGAGAGAGAGGGAGAGAGCGATATAGAGAGAGGGGTGGAGAGAGAGATGGAGAGAGTGATCTAGAGAGAGGTTGGAGAGAGAGGGAGAGAGCGATATAGAGAGAGGTGGTGGAGACAGAGGGAGAGAGTGATATAGACAGAGGTTGTGGAGAGAGAGAGTGAGAGGGAGAGAGTGATCTATGGAGAGGTGGTGGAGAGAGAGAGGGAGAGGGAGAGAGCGATCTATGGAGAGGGGAAAGAGACAGGCAGCGAGATAAAGGAGAGAGACAGCAAGAGCGAGAGCGAGAGCGAGAGAGAGAGAGAGAGAGAGAGAGAGAGAGAGCACTTTCCCATTGGTATGGTGGCCGTGTTAACGTTTTATGAAATTATGACAAACCTCTATCTGATGTCTTCTGATATGTTTACAGACACAGCCGTGGGTGTTTTATCAAACCACACACCTCCACTCTCTTTTAAAACGGTGCCCATAAATATGTTATAGCCATGTTACTCTGCATACATACACACGCACAACCCACGCACATCATTGATCTATTGCACTCATGTCACATATAAAATCGCCATGTTTTGGTTACTATAAATGTTATGAAAATAAGCATACCAGAACTGTGCTCTGTCACTACTTACCTCTCACGTAAAGTAGTTAGTTTTTGTAGCGCGTTTGTCTGCCAAAAAGTACCTGAAACTATCTTCGGCTTGAGACCCCAATAGCATCCCACTGAGGCTTCCTAGGAACCAAATCTCCCCCCTCCGAAATCTCCTACGACACTAATCACCAGCCTTTAATCGCTGACTGGTTTTTCTGACCGCCAGTATGTCCCTGTGTTCAGGATCACGCCAAGACCGCACGGAGCCGACACCGTCGGTGACAACGCCAACGACAACACCAAGGCCCACCATGTCACCCACGAGTGGGAAAGTGACCCCCTCGCCTAGGCCAACCCCCCGTCCTAAGACACCCCGACCCCCCAAGCCAACGAAGAAGCCATCGGCGGTGCCGAACCCTTGCAAGATGAAGGTGGACGCCGTCTACCAAGGTATACAATACAATACAATACAATACAATACAATACAATACAATACAATACAATACAATACAATACAATACAATACAATACAATACAATACAATACAATACAATACAATACAATACAATACAATAGTAACACTACAACGCAATGCAACGCAACGCAACGCAACGCAACGCAACGCAACGCAACGCAACGCAACGCAACGCAACGCAACGCAACGCAACGCAACGCAACGCAACGCAACGCAACGCAACGCAACGCAACGCAACGCAACGCAACGCAACGCAACGCAACGCAACGCAACGCAACGCAACGCAACGCAACGCAACGCAACGCAACGCAACGCAACGCAACGCAACGCAACGCAACGCAACGCAACGCAACGCAACGCAACGCAACGCAACGCAACGCAACGCAACGCAACGCAACGCAACGCAACGCAACGCAACGCAACGCAACGCAACGCAACGCAACGCAACGCAAGACAAGACAATGCAATAAAACTTTATTGTCCCGGACCGGGAAATTCATTTTGTAATACTGTAATATGTGAATATGCATAACTAAACAACAATTGTTAAAAGGTAAAAAGTAACTTTTTACACGCAACAGTAGTCAGCCCTGTGACCTGGGCAATGCGTTTTAGACTTTACTGACCTGTTCATTCGAAAACCATCTCGATTTCTCTGGGAAGCATTCAGTAAATACGCGAAAATATTCTTATACTAATATCCACTAATGTCTATAGTCAGGCACTCGTTTATATAGCTGAGTGAACCACGGGACTCCCTTTAAACTACGATTCCCACAACGAAAGAGAAAGAGCCGTGCGTTCTCCGGCAAGATGATATCAGCGTGGTAACAAACATGATCTGGAGTAATCTACCGTGCGTATTGTTATTACACAAAAGAAATAACACAACATAGTACTCGCAATGTCACCCAGATAACGATCTCAAAGCATCAATCGTCTAAAACGGTTCTGTTTGTGTACAGCGCCAGATCAGAGAGTCTTCATGTTTCGGGGTCAGTGGGTGTGGCGACTTGATGACGCAGGCGTCACGGTTGGCTACCCACAGAGGGCGGCGAAGCTGTTCGAGAGACCGCCGAGAAGTCTGGGAGCCGCCGTCTACTCGACTCGTACTGGATACACGTACTTCTTCAAACGTGAGTCGCTTGTCACTTTCCAGTCATTTCTCAGGTCAATTCCCTGGTTGAAAGGAATCGTTTTCATTCAGCGACATGTTTAATAAAGAAAGATTACGTAGTCGTTACGCTATACAAAGAAAATACCCCAGATCAATTTACGTTGTGGTAAATACAATGTTATAATATCCGCTATTCTCATTATGAGCATTCGTTTCCAAAGAAATGTACCGGTTGCCCAGTTTTTCGGGGTCTGGCGCGTGGCCTAAATTACTCATTCCGCCGCCGTTTTTAGTCAAACCGGAATCTAAAGTTACGCCCCAGTCAAGACATGAACATGTCCTTGAACAGTCTTTTATATCCTCTGTGTGCAGGAAACAAGGTATTCAAATACTACGGCTACCGTCGCCTGATTAAGAAGAAGGTAGCCTCGAAAGGTTACCCGAAGTCTCCTCAGGCTGCGTTGATTGGGCGGGACGGACGCATCTATCTCTTCCAGGTACAGTGACCCAGACCCTTACACGACGGCAGAACACTTCAGTCGTCCCTGCAACACCAACAGTTGTTTGTTTGATGCTGCAAGCCTATCACATTAGAATGTCTGTCGAAATTATGACCATATGATTTCGTGCTCTTGTTAGGTGGTTGCAGATGTTCCATTATGCTTCCAAGAGTGCATTATTAGCTGGTTGTAGATGTTCCATATGTTTCCATGAGTGTCGGAGTCAATGTTTGCATTTGCATACCCTCTTCTGCACGCTGTATCAACACGAAACGGCTACTATAATATCGCTAAAATGTCGTTGTACTTTAATAAAATAAATACACCTACATCTAACATAAAATCGGTGGGTGCTACACTTCGTACTTGTACCTGACAGATTGTGTGGCAATGGATAACTTGCGGCACTATCACGTTCTGCATTATTCACGTGATGATTCCCGTTGTTTAGGGCGCCTACTACTGGGTCTTTGACGAGACAACCCTAGATATTGTCGCAAACTCAACGCCTCGTCCAATCAGCAAGATGTGGCCAGGGATTCCGCCAAACGTTGAAGCAGTAACGAGATACCGCGACGGAAATATCTACTTCTTCAAAGGACGCAAGTGAGTGTAATATCACCGCCATTTGTTGACATGTTGGTATTTTCTTTTGCGGGGTTGTACGATGGTGGTTGGTGTTCTCAGAGATAATGTTTAAAATCGGTACAGATAGTTTATTTAAAAGGAACAACGATAATTATTCTCGCTTACCAGGGCGTTGGTCAAATGGTGTACCGAATAAATATTAACTTCCTTTGGCTAATGATATTGTCGGCTAAATGCATTCAGTGCGAAACGACTATATTTGTACTTCCAGTAGTTACAAAATGTGTCCTTCGCGTATCGTCAACATCATTCCCAGTTGATTGGAAATGGAGTCGGACTGCGTCCGGTGCAGTTAAAGCTTATGCGTAGTGCATGGGTAGTTTTGATTCAGGGGAAGTGAGACATTTGTATCTATGGACCGATGTTCTATGATGCTTCCTGCTGGCTTAAGGCTGACAAAATTAATAGACCTACCCAACAAATTCACAAAGGAAACCGGCATTTTTTCTTTTCCGAAGAGGAACTCTGACGCCGATGTCTCCGTCTATTTGATGCGTTGCCAAATGAAGCAATAATTGTAATGTGTTTTTGTAGCATAATGACAGAGTGTTCAATTACTTAATTGAGACCGTTTGTGGAACAATACCGAGCCTAGTTTCGGTTACCCAGGCTCCGTGAGATGGCACCACTTTTAAGCCCCTCAACTCCGCCTGGGGAAAGAGTGGGTCTGCATTTTCGACCCGACAGGGCGGCCTTACCCCAGATTAGGGTAGAGACGCTGATTGGCTCTCAGGCCAACTATGAAATAAAAATTCAAATAACGATATATTTTTACAAGCTAATGATATCATATGAAAAGTATTCAACATTGAACATATATTATATATATATATATATATATATATATATATATATATATATATATATATATACACACACACACACACACACACACACACACACACACACACACACACACACACACACACACACACAAATAGAAATACAAATTTGCAGTTGTTTATAAAATAGTATTACGGCAAGATGTCCGTGAGGTGGCAGCATTGTATAGATCACGCGGATAAACCAACAAAAGCCGACTAAGTAACCAGACTGTCTTCTCGGCGTAGTTCCGCAGCCGACCGACAGTCGGTTAAGCGAGACTATACCTAGCCTCGACTAGGACAATTCATCCTACTACGGAACACATTTCTACATGTCTTCTATTTGTATTGTCCCACAGATACCGGAAGTTCAGTGAACGTCTTCGTCGTGTTGTCGATGGCTATCCGAAGAAAATGGCGCCCGCCTGGTATGGCGCGCTATGTGGCGGTACACCGCGTGCTCCTAGACTGCAACTCCAATAGATGGCGCTTTCTCATTCGCTAGAGGCGCTGTGTGACAACACCGCCATTTTATTTCTATTAATATGTATATAGATAGGTATGCTGAAACAATTTGTAGCAAACATGTTAGAGTCGTTTGGCGAATAACGAAAACCGATCACTCGGACAAGTGGGGCGTATTACGACAGTTGTATTTCGAAGCCATTGGGTCAATATAATATCGTACAGATGCATGATGATCTTGCCAACGACATATCACCTTTACAGAGTTGCTGAACCACATATCTCCTCAAATGAAGTGTCTGCAGCACCATTTTTACATGTTATATTTAAGTATGAACAAATGTGTTGGTTGGTTTTATTTTTAACTCTCATTGGTTAACATCGGTGAAAAGTAAAGAAGCAGTCATTGTTGCTCACTTTATGCGCGTAATATTTACATTTGAACAATTAAATTATACGTGACATTCTGTTTACCAGACGGCGATCAAATCGGTGCGCCTTCGTGTACATTTAGAAAATAATACACCATTAAGATTGTGTATTAAAGACATACATTTGTACATTTGACATACACTTATAAACTTTATGTTACTAGCAGGTTTTAGAGAAAGTGACAGTAAAGTACGATGTAGGTATTGATGTTCTCAAATTGTATACGTTAATATCCAGTGTGTAAATATGTACATAGACATAACTCGCCTGATATGATATCATGACGTATGCATGCGTTTATTATAGGCTGGGCGAAAATACAATAAATTCGATTTTTACGTTATTATTCAATTGTCCCGTGTTGTTGTTAGAATGCTAACGTATATGGCTGTCTATTAATATTTCATGCCGAGACTGTCGTGTTTATCATGACGCATAATTCTGCTTGTTTCGTTGGTTCAAACGCATCCGTCAGACATGTTTTTCTCATTAAATTACCATGCAACAATGTTGTACTTGATACGTTTATTTATTGACTGAGTAGCTCTAGCTTCAACAGTCGGATATCCCGCTAACCACAACGATGTTATGTGAAATTACGTGGGGATTAGTAATATGTGCGTAGTAATGAGTAAACGCCGTCACCATGCATACAATAGCAAACACTAAACGGACGACCATAAGCAATATTTGGTATCAACAAGCAGAATCTGATAAGACTACAAACGTTAGAACAGTTTCTGACAACTCGATAAAACAGCGGGAAACGAAGCACAGGTCTGCAGAAACAAACACTCGAATGTCTAGCAGTATGGTTTGGATTTAGTACAAGGTACAAATAGAAGACTACAATAGCGGAAGGTAAAGAAACATGTTGTCGATATCTGCAACAGACGGAAGGAGGGGAGAAGGCGAGCCCTCGACGACGAACAAAGAGGAGAACGATGAGCGGGAAAGCACGGGAAGAATGTGGTGAAAGAGAAGTACAAGGAGAATGGCGTGAAGGGAGAGAAGGAGGAGGAAATGAAGGAGAGGAAGAAGGAGCCGAATGATAAGAATGACGTGAATGAAGTAAAAAGGAGGAGAAGAAAAAGGAGGAGACGAAGGATATTGAAAAATACGAGAAGGAGGATTAGAAGGAGAAATAGGATCAGATGAAGGAGACTGAGAAGACGACGGACGAGCAGTTGTAGAAGAAGGAGTAGGAACGAATAAGGCAAAGAACGAGAAAGAGAAGCAGAAGAAGTTATAATCAGAACCACACCTTCTTATGATATTACTTTAAGTCCATATTTTTATAATAATCAACACACTTGGCCAGCGACTCCTCGTAGCTGTACACGGGCGAGTACTCGAGCAGCAGCTCCGCCTGACGGCGACTGAAGTAGAATGTTTTGCAGACGTACGCCACACTGCAGGCGGCGGTGGAACTATTTAGTTTGTACAACGGGCTGAGGAGCCACAGCAAAGCTTCGGTGCCTCTCATTAAGTTGTAGACGAGACGATACGGCAGATGGTAGGTGGACAGCGAGAGACCGCGAGCCGACAGGAAAGGCTCCATGAAGTCGAATGTGTTCATCAGGGGTGTGTCGTCTGTCACGAAGAACACGTGACCTCCCACTTGCTCGGAACTCCGTTGGAGGGCGCGTTTGGCTGCGATGTGAGCCCACGCCATGTTACCGACGTAAGCCTGCAAGTTGTAGTATTTGTATTGAGATGATGCGTGTCAGTTGTATTATTACTATAACAATTACAAGTACTAGTACTATTATTACTATTGCCCTTATCGTTAATTACCGTTACCGTTGCCGTTAACATTGTTGTTGTTGTTGTTGTTGTTGGTGTTGTTGTTGTTGTTGTTATTATTATTATTATTATTATTATTATTATTATTATTATTATTATTATTATTATTATGATTATGATTATGATTATGATTATGATTATGATTATGATTATGATTATGATTATGATTATGATTATGATTATGATTATGATTCTGATTCTGATTCTGATTCTGATTCTGATTCTGATTCTGATTCTGATTATGATTATGATTATGATTATGATTATGATTATGATTATGATTATGATTCTGATTCTGATTCTGATTCTGATTCTGATTCTGATTCTGATTCTGATTCTGATTCTGATTCTGATTCTGATTCTGATTCTGATTCTGATTCTGATTCTGATGATGATGATGATGATGATGATGATGATGATGATGATGATGATGATGATGATTATGATTATGATTATGATTATGATTATGATTATGATTATGATTATGATTATGATTATGATTATGATGATTATTATTATTATTATTATTATTATTATTATTATTATTAATACACAGTTCCAACACAACTTTATTCCCGTTTAAAGTATAAACAACTAGCCGTATTAACAGATGGCAGGCGGAAGCTTACGATTTCACGCTCACAAGAAAAAAGGATCAAGTCAGGCAAGCCAATTATCAAATCGTTTATTTTAATTTTAAGTGACGTCGCACGTTTTATAACCGTCTCGGTTGAAACTCTACACAAACGTCATAGTAATAACTCGGGTTTAGAATGCTGCTACGCCAATGTGTAAAGATAATGGTTAATATTGTAATAACTCCAATCAAGATGAAGTCTAATGGTTTGCTCAGAACCTAGCAGATGATATTGACGATGACTGTACCTGCTGGAAGAGGGCGCCTCCGTCGCCTACACGCGTCAGACATCCGCCATGTTGTTGAGCAGAACGGAGACCACTGGTGACGTAGAACGGGTCTTCCTCTCCGTACATGACGTTCGGTCGCAGAGCCAGCGTGTGAAGTCGACCAGTGTCCTCGCCTGCACGTGAAACACACCAGTTCGACATGCAGGCCCAAAGGGGACGTGTCAACGGTATACGTTAATCTTGTCAGTTCGGTGTAGCGCTTTTTTCCCGGCGTTATAAAGATTCCGATTGACGTTTCTGCGCATGCGCGATAAATGTAAAATCATCAATGTCCAGCGAACCGACAAAGCATTTTTCGTATAAATGCCACGGACTGGTCGTTAACTCTCCTGTGATGATTACTGTGAAGAGTTGCTTAAAATGTCGTTCAATACAATAAAATATTACTCTGTTTAAATCACTGTCACGGATTATGGCGCACTATTGTCACATGATTTACGCTTGCTATCAAAATATGCCTCAAAACATGTTTGCCTCGTGTTAATTTGCGACAAATAACTTCGCTGAGAGGTTATATACATCCTAACGAATAACCCGCAGTATTTATACCATAAATCCTTCGTCTTTTCGCCGGACATTGATGATTTTACATTTATTGCGCATGTGCAGAAACGTCAATCGGAACATATTTAACGACCGGAAAAATGTAATCGTAACACCGGCAAACTAGCCAAGAAAGCCGACCTCGCTGCCTGTTGTAATAAAAGGCCCTAGTTTATCCAATGTTGGATCTCATAAGATGAGTCTACATTAACCCGAACTACAGTTTCACAAATGGTTCATCGGTACCTCTGTGGTCACTTCAGTTTTGTCATTTTAATTTATCTGGTGTATTACCTAGTGTAGTTAGTATATTACATAAATCTATATAATTTCATGGATTTGTTTCAAAATGTTGTGTCTTACGGCAGTCTTAACGGGAAATAACGTCATTGCAAAATTCGAATATGTCTGAATGAAAGACGAAAACACAAAAGAAGCAATGTTGTAACAATCTCTTTGGATAGAAATGAAGAATGTGTTTAAAATGGAAATTATTTTATTTTAAAATAGAGAAGTTGGTGCAAGGAAGGGAGAGAGATGAAGAAATAAAGAGGAAGATACAGAGAGGGGGATAGGAGGCAGATATGTTGTTCGGAAGGATGGAGACAGGGATGGCGGGAAAGAGAGGAATGGGGGATGAGCGGAGAACGGAAGAACGGACCAAGGGAAGGAAATAGGGAGAGAGTTACAGAGAATGAATGAATGAATGAATGAACGAACGAACGGACGGACGGACGGACGGACGGACGGACGGACGGACGGACGGACGGACGGACGGACGGACGGACGGACGGACGGACGGACGGACGGACGGACGGACGGACGGACGGACGGACGGACGGACGGACGGATGGATTCATTCATTCATTCATTCATTCATTCATTCATTCATTCATTCATTTGAATGAATAGTTATTTTTGGAATCGTACAAAGCACATATGCAAACATTATGTTTAAACTAAAAATGTAACAATTAATTATATAATATACGATCCCGGGCAGACAGCGGATCCAATTAAGGCTGTTACCAGTATAAATAATAGCAATTATTATGAAACCATTTCTCATAAATTAAACTGGTCGCTGCCAACCTTACCATACCTATATAAACAATAATGTTATAATAATACGTTCACGTGTAACACATACTTATAGTTTTTAGAATTGGCCAGGTGTGTAAAATAACAATAATATAAATTAACAATAATATTCAATAATAAATGTTCAATTAGCATGTATAGCAAACGTGTAGTAATACCAACTACCGACAATAACAAGGATATAATTACATACGTATATGAACAGGTATTTTATATTGAATAAGCTTCAGCTAAGGGAGACAAATAGGGAGAGAGAGGAGGGGTAAAGAGACAAAGTCTTTCCATAAGCGGGTGTCAGCCATCACCACCCACCCGTCGTGAACGCGGCGCCGTTGGCCGCCAGAACGAGTTCTTCCGCCCGCCGCTTCGTGGCCGGGTAACCGGGGAAGAGGAACGTGTCGGGAACGGGCAGCGTCTCGTCCCCCTCCCTGATCTCCTCCTCCCCGATGACGACATCGACCGTGCTGGTGTAGATCAGCCGAGGCACGCGCTTGGCCAAGCACGCCTCCAGCAGGGCCGCCGTGCCTGCGGGTAGAGAGGGTTCATAGGTTCTTAGTTCTTAGGTGGTGTCCTCCAAGCAGCCCAAACTTGGGCTAACACGGGAGTTCTTCTCTAGAATTAGTGAGTCCACTACAGGTTACACATTTACCCCCTGTGTGGGATCTTTTACTTCCCCTGGAATAGACACCAGATAGAAGGGACCACCGGCGTTTAGCAAATGTGGGGTGAACGAAATTGCCTAAGTTTCGAAACGGCGGTAGGTGGGATTGAACCACCGTCCCCTCGATTGATAGTCCGGCGCTCTACCGCGCGACCACCGCTCCCCACGTATAATTGATTGTTACAGGGAGGCCGAATATACAACTTCTCCACAGTCGATGTGGATCGTGAATGACGTTAGTTGATGTCGAAACGTGTAGAGTGTGAATAGTTTAAGTAAATCCACAGTTGGTTTCAAAGAAGACTCCAGTATGTTTGTCGAAAACGTCGATGCAATTGGCTTTGATCTTTTAGACGTGTGTTAATAGTTTTGCGCTGTGTAGTTGCATGGGGGACATGGATAGGAATCTATCGACAAATAGTCAGAAAGAGAGAGACAGACATACAGACAATCAAAAAAGACTAACAGCAGACAGAAACAGAGAGACAGTAAGATAGACAGACAGACAGACAGACATAATGAGAGAGAGACGGAGACGGAGACGGAGACGGAGACGGAGACGGAGACGGAGACGGAGACGGAGACGGAGACGGAGACGGAGACGGAGACGGAGACGGAGACGGAGACGGAGACGGAGACGGAGACGGAGACGGAGACGGAGACGGAGACGGAGACGGAGACGGAGACGGAGACGGAGACGGAGACGGAGACGGAGACGGAGACGGAGACGGAGACGGAGACGGTGACGGAGACGGAGACGGAGACGGAGACGGACAGAGAGACAGCGAGAGAGAGAAAGACAGACAGACAGACAGAGAGAGACAGAGAGAGAGACATAGGTATAGGTACAGACAGATAGAATGATACAAGATGGAACTGCAAAAAACCTAAGTTATTGGGATTAACATAAATTATTATCAACATAAACATATCATTATAAGAAACAATACTACAGCCCTCGTCCACAAAACGAAACCACACAAGTGAAAGCGAAACCACTCAAGCGACACGGCTGGCACTTTACCGTCGACGTTGACCCGCTGCATGCGGTCGTGGTCGGGGAAGACGCCGTAACTGACGACACCCGCCGTGTGGATGACGGTGTCGACCCCGTCTAGAGCCTTCATGACGTCATCTCGACAACACAGGTCGCCCTTCACGCAGCGGACCGGTTTCGGCTGGGCATGACCTGTCAACACGAGGTGATGAGACCTGAAGGCACATGTCCCGTTGTAGTCTCGCTTAACCGACTGTCGGTCGGCTGCGTAACTACGCCGAGAAGACAGTCTGGTGTTTTTGCCAGTTTTTGTTACTATTGTCCGCGTGATCTAAACAATACTGCCACCTGACGGATACTGATCCTGCCGTAACTTCTATAATCGTAAACAACTGCAAATTTGTATTTATATTTATTTTGTGTTAATATAAGTTTAACTTTGAATACATTTTATAATACAACATTATTTGATAAAAGGTATCCTTGTTTAATTTGTATGCTATCCGGGTGGGGCTAGATAATGCTGCCACCTCACGGATACTGGTTAATCTTGCCGTAATTCTTATTTTATAGACAACTGTAAATTATAATTTTTACTTATTTTTGTGTTAATATAAGTTAAATGTTGAATACTTTTCATATGATATAATTATCTTGTAAAAGTATATCATTATTTAAATTTGTATTTCCTAGTTGGGCTGAGAGCCAGTCAGCGTTTCTACCCTAATCTGGGGTAAGGCCGCCCTGGAGGTTACAAATGCAGAGCATTAGTTTCCCAAGCAGAGTTGAGGGACTTAAAAGTGCTGCCACCTCACGGAGCCTGGGTAACCGAGGCTAGGCCCGTTATCGTCTGCAGTTAAAAATGCGACCAGGGACAACAAGTTTGAAGTAGGCCAAATACCTGTTTGCAACCCATAACCTAACTAGTACGCACACACTACTAAGCTCAAAGTAATTAGGCTCCTCATACAATTGTAAATGACGCGTACGCGATAGGACGAGGCTATTCACACAGATGCTCGGCGCACAATTAACAAGTCAGAATAGCATTAATTGTTTCCTGCCTAGGCTAACGAGTTTACTGCTTCGGTAAATACAGAACAACATGTTTCAGGATATATATATCAGTCAGCGTGCAAAATCTCTAATTCCCTGGATGTTGTGCATAACAATATTTCAAAAGTTCTTTGGAGTCCAGATTCGGAGTCGAATCTGGGCTCGGTCGAATCTGGGCCTGCGACACCGTCTGTGTCTGTTTACAGTCGGCTGTGCGTGGTCTGTGAATAGGCGCATGGGCGAAGGATGCTGAAAACATTGTGCAAATCATGTCTTTGTGCATAGCTGTAAAGTTGTGTGTGAGCAAGCTAAGGAACCTCTTTGACTTTGTGCTAGATGCGTCGTAAATTATTTTGTTTCGTGTTTGAATACATCAGCGGACATATTGGTTCATTGTGTTCCATTTGATTCAGAGTTACGCTTGTAACAACGGGTATAATGTCACTCACATATGCACACATCTGAGATGCGTACGTGTACATGAAGATACATGCACGGACGCCCGCCCACACGCGACACACTCATACACGCGCACACACGCACACACGCCACACACTCATACACGCGCGCAAACACACGCACAATCACACACACACACACACACACACTCACACACACACACACACACACACACACACACACACACACACACACACACACACACACACACACACATACATACATACACACACATTCACTCACACACAAACACGCACGCACGCACGCACGCACACACGCACACACGCACACACACACACACACACACACACACACCATCCCTTCAACCACCAAGATCTTGCCGTATCACTCGGCAACATGACGTACCGAGTTTATTAACGTACGGCCTCACGTCAAACACACGTATCTCTCCGACGTCCGAAGCTCTCTCCTGCAACTCCCGTACGACGTGCTGACCGAGGAAACCCGCTCCTCCCGTCACGAGCACCACCTCCTTCCCTCCCCCGCCTCTCCCTCCTCCCCGCCCGACACACGCCTTCACCACGGGGCGTCGTAACAACACTGACTTGGTCCACGGGATGTCTGCATGCAAGTCGTGGCTGATCCCCAGGTAGAGGCTGCAGGTGAAAACAACGATGTAAAGGGAGGTGCGAGCTCCTCTGCCCTGAATTGGCCGAGCAGTAACTTGTAACAGGAAGTATGCACTCTAGAACGGGGGGAAATTAAACACCAAAGGCTATTGCAGTTAATTCTGGTTGCCTCGGCATTATTGTCAATCAATTTTGTTTTGAAATTTGATGTTTCGTTTACCATTTAAACGAGTTGTAGGCGGAATCTTTCAAATTGCGTACATTGTTCCGAGCTTTGTGAAGTAACTGAACACAAATGAGCAGAAAGTGAACTTGCAACACGCACGTTATAGTCATAAGAAGGTAATATTAAATGAAACAATTAAACCTAGCAGCTATGAGGTAAAACAAATTTCTTATATAGCCCCCACATCCAGTCTTCATGACTGCAAAAAAGCATTTCACACTTTACTCTCTGGCAGACCTGTTCAATCGAACACCGTCTCAACCTTACTGGGAAGTATTCAGTCACGCTGCAATTAATACCCGAAGATTATTCGTATAAAATACCCACCACCACCGCCTATTGCTAGATGTATAAATAAAATATATATATATCATGTATAAATAATATAAATGAAGATGTAAATAACGATGTTGTTGATAAATGAATTACATTGTTGCGGAAATAAATATCATTAATTAATTCATTACATACTTAATTCATTCATTCATTCATTCATTCACTCAATCAGTAAAACTCACCCAATTCCAGTGGCAGTGACACACGTGAAATGCGAGGCGAGTCTCGTCCAGCGCATCGCTTCTGTTGCACTCCGCCACCGAATGGACCAGTGTCTCTCTCTATCTATCTCTCTCTCTCTCGCAGACAGCGACGTCGCCTGCTGGGGCAGCGAGCGTGGGTCATATTGCGTGATTTGCAACACATCGGATTAGATTCGTGATCAATAACCAAATCCGGATACGCAATAATTACACGGCCGCAGCAGTCTTCCGTACCCAGCATGTGTTGGCATAATACAGATTTCAGACGTCGAAAATAGTTTTTGAGCCCCACACATTTTGAGTGTTAGGTCTACACGCACGTGGGTAAAAATATAGGTTTCCACAACAGGGTGATCATGAACACTGGTAAATATTGATAGGTGACACGTTAAAGAAAACAAATACAATCATGTAACTTTAACAAATCGAGGAATGGTAAATATCAGCCAAACGATTTAATTCGTCGACAAACTAGTTGCTATGACAATTACGTCCATGTCAAACGAACAAACGTTCATGTGTAGTGAAAAAAATAAGGACTAATAAATAGAGACTAGAGGACGCTAAACAACCTGTGTAAGTGAATAGTAAAGAATCAAATTATAATATTCATTTTACAAGGAACTTAATTTTAATTGGACAAATGCTGTTGAACAAAATATAAAAATGTTCACCCCCATATCGCCGTAACTCCAGGTCCTTAATATATCTTAAACGATAGCGCATCCTAAATATCTAGGGGGCATGTGCCCCCCGTGGTTTCGCCAAACATGTCTTTGTCCACAGTCTATCTGCACATAATTATCTCGGCGCCAATCTTGTTAAATTTTGAGGATAACTTGTACATCGGCTAATGGAATAAATTCGTAGGCGTCATTACGCTCTGTCCACACTGGATCCGATGTACGACGAATAAATTCGTAGGCGTCTTACGCTCGGTCCACACTGGATCCGATGTACGACGAAGGGTGTCCACACCGCATCGCAGACAAAAGCAACTGCGATCTACGTCCTGAGTAAATTACGATTTTCGTGTCCACACCGCAAAGATTTACGTTCTCATCGCGAGGGAACATACACACCATCTGGTGTGTACCAAAGGAAAACTACAACAATTGTGACGTTATACGTCAAGACGTCATTCGATACTCACACGCTGATTGGCTGAAGCGTTTTTTACGTAATTCCTCGAGGCGACTTACGTTTTGCGACTTGCGACGAACCTGTCCACATTACCGACTAGCTATTTCAAAGATTAGACAGAAGAATTTTCAAAAATATCGCAAGACGTTTACTTATAAGGTTTGCGATGCCGCCAACACCTGCCCTCCACAGGTAGCAAGGCCCGTATACGTCAAATGTGAGATAATATCCTCCGATTTACGTTCTGGCGAGGTATGGTGTGGACAAGGCATAAATCACCTGACAAACGCAAGCCTGTGGCGTCAGCACAATTAAGATGTGCAGGCCAGGACACAGCCACACAGGCTGCCTGAGAAGAGGAACCATGGCTTATCTTCACACACACGCTGTTTTCTCAGTAGGACAACATAAACTCTAATTATCCGCTATCGATAATAACATTTGTGTTTGCCACAACACTGCATGTACGCGAGCACACGCCCACGCCCGCGCCCGCGCCCGCGCCCGCGCCCGCGCCCGCGCCCGCGCCCGCGCCCGCGCCCGCGCCCGCGCCCGCGCCCGCGCCCGCGCACGCGCCCGCGCACGCGCACGCGCACGCGTCAGAATTCTGACGTGTTTCGTTCCGAACAAATGCAATGTACACGCATTCGAAACATGTCAAACGTCTTCGTTAATATAGAATGCATTCTTCTTCTTCTTCCTTGCTGGAAGAGGCGGCTGTGTATATATGTTACAGGCTCGTTTGTGGATGATAGGGCTTATGTTGGACAGGCAACAGCCCCCAGCACTTGTATGTTTCGACAGAATCATTCCAATGTATAATGGAGGATACTACAGGAGGAATATCACGACAAGAGTTGTGTAGGGTTTGCCTCTGTACGCTACGCAGTAGGTACCGTATATTTATCATGTAACTACACTGGCTCCCGGTGAAACAACGAGTGCAATACTCAATACTGATACTGGTGTTTCGCGCACAACATCGACTGGCGCCACCTTACATAACCGACCTGCTGGAACAAAGAGCTACGAGAGTGTTACGCTCAACCACGAACAATGACTTCTACGTGCCGCCATTTTGCAGTCGATACGGTGATAGAATGTTCTCAGTAGCTGGTCCACGACTGTGGAACTCTCTCCCTGCCGAGATGAAGAAAACCTGTTGCCTCGTGACGTTTAAAAGACTATTGAAAACCCACCTATTCCGGGCTGTGTATGAAGTGTAGACACTTGTCAGTTTATTTAATTTGTATTTTATTTTTATCTATTTATCATTTTTTACATGTTTTACATTAATTTTACAAAATGTCATACTCATTATTTTATTATCAAAATACCATTTATTTTAATAATTATCTTTAGCAAACTTATTTATTTTATTATTTATTACTATTACTTTTTATACATATTTTAGGTATTTTATTTACCTTAACAAACTTAATATTATAATTCTACGACACATGTATATATACTCATGTACAGCGCCTCCGAATGGATATTTCTAGATTTATGGCGCTTTATAAATGTTCTTCTTCTTCTTCTTCTTCTTCTTCTTCTTCTTCTTCTTCTTCTTCTTCTTCTTCTTCTTCTTCTTCTTCTTCTTCTTCTTCTTCTTCTTCTTCTTCTTCTTCTTCTTCTTCTTCTTCTTCTTCTTCTTCTTCTTCTTCTTCTTCTTCTTCTTCTTCTTCTTCTTCTTCTTCTTCTTCTTCTTCTTCTTCTTCTTCTTCTTCTTCTTCTTCTTCTTCTTCTTCTTCTTCTTCTTCTTCTTCTTCTTCTTCTTCTTCTTCTTCTTCTTCTTCTTCTTCTTCTTCTTCTTCTTCTTCTTCTTCTTCTTCTTCTTCTTCTTCTTCTTCTTCTTCTTCTTCTTCTTCTTCTTCTTCTTCTTCTTCTTCTTCTTCTTCTTCTTCTTCTTCTTCTTCTTCTTCTTCTTCTTCTTCTTCTTCTTCTTCTTCTTCTTCTTCTTCTTCTTCTTCTTCTTCTTCTTCTTCTTCTTCTTCTTCTTCTTCTTCTTCTTCTTCTTCTTCTTCTTCTTCTTCTTCTTCTTCTTCTTCTTCTTCTTCTTCTTCTTCTTCTTCTTCTTCTTCTTCTTCTTCTTCTTCTTCTTCTTCTTCTTCTTCTTCTTCTTATTATTATTATTATTTCTTCACATAACATATGGTACACTGTGCGGTTGTTTCCACAACAGTTTCGCGTGCTATGTGCCGGAAACATCATTTGGTAACAGAGACGCGACACTGTGACTCTGTGGTACAATGCCATTAATCGAATTATGCCATCATTTCTTCTTGGCGCTCGCTTTTCTAAACGAAGAGAAAGCCAGCTAGGATGTGCTGAAAGTCGTCTATTCGTTCTATTTTTATTAAATAAAAATGGTTATGGAAGATTCAAAACATCGTTTTAAGTATAGTCCATTGGCGATGTAAAATACCGTATTGAACACGTTTTTTTTTAAACCGGTTTGAAAAACATATAAAACATACCGTTTTAACGGTATTCCTGTACACACCTCTAGACACGACGTCGACTCTGGGCGCTCACTTTTGTGGTTGTTTATGTCTATACATAAGTTGTAGTTGTTCTGTTTGTAATGGCTGCCAAAATTATGGTGTAGAGGGCGATTATAGAAGACGCGTATCATCAGTTACACAACAAACATTTCCGCAAAAAAAAAATTTGTTGTAAAAAAGTCTGGAATTTATTGGAATATTCTACAGAATGTCGGAATCTCAACGGGATCTGCATGTGTGTGTTTTGATACGTCGGAATCCTTTTGCGACCAGCATCCACATTATGATGTTTTGACATGCTGCTATGCGATAGGACACGTGATTGATAGGTCAACATTGTGACCCTATCAACCGTTTCCATCATGAGTTCTTATGTGGCCACATCATTTTCGTTTTCGGACGGAATAACGTCTCGTCCAGAAAACCATCCATACAC
>OZ024865.1:7631075-7643575 GCA_964017155.1 Oasisia sp. SBJ-2009 | reverse complement strand
TTACACAATACGTTGTCCGAACTGAAATGTTAATAAGGGGATTTTGTCCGAGATTATGTCCGGAGGGGATTTTGTCCTGGATTCATTATGTGAAATAACAGACAAATGTTTGCCTACTTACTGCGACTTTGAAGGATTCGTTCCATTCGTAAGGTTCTGGGACGTCGAAAGACATGCTGCTTAGCGATGTGTAAACAGGCAGAAGGTTTTTAAAAAATAAACTAACGATCTGCACTGGTCGTCTTAGTGAAGTGTATTATGACGTCACGGGTTTACGTCACAACTGCGTTGCAGTAGATTTACCGGAAAGTTTCTATTCATACTTAGCGCCCAAATAGATTTAAAGGAACATGCAACCATAGTGTTCAAAATGCGTTAAAATCCCCCCAATTCCCACATACCATTCATGATAGAATATTGTAACACATGTATTTTTTGTTTAATTTTGTAAGAATGTTATACATCATAAATTTAATCTTGAAACGTGCATTTTCACTGACCATGGGCGCTGCCATTGTTGCCCATTTCACGGGGAACTCACGAAGATTAACGCGAGAGAATGCGTGAGTGTGACGTAGGCGGTCCACCACCTCAGCGATATAGGCGTAGCGTAATATGTAAACACTAGCATAGCGACATGAATCGAGTTGTTTTATGAGTCTTGTGATAATGAAATGCTTGAATATCAAGCATACGGATGTCAAAAGAAGGCAGGAGAAGAGTCCGTGAAAGGAAAGAGATTTGTCCAAATGCTAATAAATTCTCTACGAAGCCCGCCGTCGAAGGGCGAGTTGGCGATCAAATGGCTCCACAATATAGGTACGAGTCATACAGTGGAAACATTCAATTTCAACCGGAAAATTGTTTGCCAGGACCATGTCACCGTTGATATGGAACACAGGTTGCCGGGATTGGGTGAAAGACGACTGTTGAACGAAGTTACTGTCCCCACTGAATTTGTGCACAGAACGAAAAGTTCGGGGCCGAAGCGAAGGGTCGGTGTTGCACGAGAAAGAAGGGTCTCGCAAAAGGGACGAACTAATGTATGCAAATACTATATATGGGGTACTAGAATATCATTCAATGCATTTCCTTTATTATAATAAAAATCAATGATTAGTAAAATATTCATTGCGCGACGGTCGACTGGAATAATTAGTTGGATAAACGATTTGTTTACATATGAAAGTGGGCGATAATAAAAGTTATTAAGCTCCGTCGAACCAACCAAGTCCAAAATGGATTGCGCGATTTCCTTTGTTGCAGTCTCTTCTTGAGCATCATTATTCTTTATCCTATTCTTTATGAATGTTTATATTATAAGGGACGGCGGTTTTTTTATAGCTAACGCTCTGTAACTAATTAAATGGATGAATATATCTCAGACTCAGTGGGTACGTGAAGAATTCGTTTTGTTTTGCCCACCCGAGGCGCTAGCGGTGGTGGATCTGTGACGTCACACGACCACAGGCGAAATGTCCAAAATGTCAGCCTCCAGGGAGGTTCACTAATTATCCTTAAAAGTTAACAAATCATTTCAGAAAAAAATAACAAAATATGGGATATGATTCAATGAACATTGTTTAATGGTTTAAGCAATTTTTACTTTTTGGGTTGCATGTTCCTTTAATGAGGTACCACAATAATTACTCCGACAGAGGGCGTTGAAACGCAACTAGGGTCAGAGCCTGAAATAGATAGAGTTTGTTCAATGACGTCCAGATTTGTGATTGGTCGAAGCATTGGTCGATAATCCCGTTAGATACTACTAACTGTCGATAATCCAATTACATAATACTAACTGTAGCTAATCCTGTTAGATACTACTAACTGTGGATAATCCCGTTAGATACTACTAACTGTCAATAATCATGTTAGATACTAGTAACTGTCGATAATCCCATTAGATACTACTAACTGTCGATAATCCCGCTAGATACTACTAACTGTCGGGGCATTATTTGCTGAACTGAAGGTTTACACAAATCAAGTACGATGTTGTTGGGTGTTTATTATGGGTTACGTATATAGTTAACAAGGAGATCCTTAATGAGTTACACTTGTTATGACAGTAAAGCTTGAACGAACACGTGTTTCTAAAGCATAAATGAGGGTATCGGGCGTCAACCGATTTCACACATAGTCCAAACACCATCGTCCCTCAGACGGCGTACCACACCGGAAGTGGCAAATGTTTGTTGGCACCTTTCGTCACAATCGCCCGGCGTATTTGAAGTCAAGTGTTTTGACGTGGACGACAAGCCTGTCAGAGGGAATAGGGAAAATATTTAAACAAACGCCCTTTAACACATACGCACGAAAACACACGCCACTCGTATAAACATAACACGCGCTCATACACACTCACACTCACATTCACTCACACACACACACACACTCAAACAAATATACATACACACGCATTCACATTAATACACACACACACACACACACACACACACACACACACACACACACACACACGCACGCACCCACACACGCACCCACGCACGCACCCACACACACACGAACACCCACACACGCACCCACACACGCACGCACACACGCACACACACACATACACACACTCACATACACCCACATACACGCACGCACGCACGCACGCACGCACGCACACACACACACACACACACACACACACACTCTCACTCACACCACACCACACCACACCACACCACACCACACCACACCACACCACACCACACCACACCACAACACAACACAACACAACACAACACAACACAACACATGTTTGCGGTAATGTAGCTTGGATTACCCTAACGCCGTGAGACGGCGATAATTTAACCCTCTCACAACGTCCTGGAGAAAACCGCTCTGCATTTGTGACCACTAGGGGGCCTTACGCCAGAATATAGTCTCGCTTAAGTGACTCGGTTGCATAACTTCCATCTTCGCGCGCCAGGGGTCACTGCTGCTGGTTGCAACCTCTTTTCTACCCTTGGCACATCCCAACCGTAACCTCCTCTTTTGACGTCAACCAACGGATTCACACACGAAAAGTATGGTCGGCGGCCTGTCGTATGATATTATAGTTTTTGGGTGATTTCAGCCATAGGCTGCTCGTGTTACATGCCATTATGTTTAGGGCGTGAATAGATCATTACTTTTGGATTCCCATCAGTCGTGCATACATCTTTGGGGCGGTATTTGCGTTGTTCCCGCAGTTGATGCAGTAGCGACTCGCGAAGTCAGTTGCTATAATTGTATAGGCCGACTCCTCTCAAATCCAAGCTTTACGAAGACGATAGTCCAGGGGTTTAGTAGCGTAGCACAACGACCCCGTAGAGCCATCTCATGGCGTTTGGCTACCCACAAGAGCGCAGTAGCTCAGGGGTAGAGCTTCGGACTCTCGACTACGAGAACCCGGGTTCGAATCCTGGCTGCGGTGTTAAAAGCTTGGGCAAGTTTTTTCACTCTACCTTGCTCCAGTTCACTCAGATGAATAAATGAGTACCTGGCTATAGACAGTGGTGGATATGTGTACGAGCAGCCTTCGCGCATTAATTGTAGCATATGGCTGGATGCTTCCCAGAGAAGCCAAGATGGTGTCTGAGTGAACAGGTCTGTCAGGGTAGTAAAGTGTAAAGCGCTTTGAACGGTCTGGATTCTGCGCTATATAAGAACTTGCCTTGCCTTTACAATAAAGATCCAGTATAGGGCAGACACGATGATTGGCTCTCAGGCCTAGTTTTAAATAGTAGCAAATTATACGGATAATGTTTTAATAAGATAATACTATACTATAAACGCATTCAAAATATACTCAAACATTTATTCTTTGTAAGTTTTTCATCTCATCTGTTTATTTCTTTACTTTATGTCTATATATTATGTTTTAACATATATAATTTCGTTATTATAAACATACGTAGTATATAAACATTAACTATTATTATACGCCTAAATATGTGAATTGATCCAAAACAGGCCTCCTGCGGTGGTAGTACTAGCCTCGGTTACCCAGGCTCCGTGAGGTGGCAGTATTTTTAAGCCCCTCACACCCGTCTGGGGAAAGAGTGGGTCTGCATTTTCGACCCGCTAGGGCGGCCTTACCCCAGATTAGGGTACAGACGCTGATTGACTCTCAGGCCAACTATGAAATAAAAACTTAAATAACGATATTCTTTTACAAGATAATGATATCATATGAAAAGTATTCAACATTGAACTTATATTAACACAAAAGTAAGTAGAAATTCTAATTTTCAGTTGTTTATAAAATAAGAATTACGGCAGGATTAACCAGTACATGTGAGGTGGCAGCATTGTCTAACCACATACGGATAGCATACCAATTAAATAAGTGTACCTTTTTATCAAATAATGCTGTATTATAAAAACTATTCAAAATTAAACTTACATTAACACAAAATAACTAGAAATAAAAATGTGCAATTGTTTATAAAAATAGAAATTACGGCAGCATTAACCAGTGTCCGTGAGGTGGCAGCATTGTATAGATCACGCGGATAAACAAACAAAAGCCGACTAAGTAACTAGATTGTCTTCTCGGCGTAGTTCCGCAGCCGGCCGACAGTCGGTTAAGCGAGACTATGGTAGTACGTAAGCAAAGCATGTTTCGCGAGACTTCTCGGCGAAGCTACGCAGCCGAGCGAGAGTCGGGTGAGCGAGTCCAGCGGCAGTGGTGTGATGTAGATTTAACAAGATTGCCACCTAGAGATTCAACTCTAGATGGCAGGTGGACTAGAAAGCCCTTTGCCTTATCGAGAGTCAAACCTATATATGTAACATAGCAACTCGCCATTTCTTCATCCAAAAGACGGTGTCGTCATCTAGCGGCGGACTGAGCGTTCTCAGCTTAGCGATGAACTCCGAGTGAACTCGTCTGTGCTCCGTCAATCCTTCGATGTCCGCCTTTTGCATTAGAAGCTGCGGGCACACAGTAGTAGGGTCTAGAATTGCAGTTTGGTGACCATTCTCTGGTTACTAAGGTCTGACGATTGATTTGATATCTATGGACCATTTAAACAACATTTTGTCCCTCTACAAAATGCTGGCATTTTATGCCAGAGGGCCAAATCCAAAAGGACTTCGATTCCTTAACCATTACATATTACCTTGAAGATAACCCTTGAATGACCTTGACCTTGCAATGTGACCTTGAGCTTAATTCGATCTGTCACCTTCAAAAACTGCATCAGCGCATCGATTTAGCCGAAATAATGTGTGTTGATCAACGTACCCCCGAAAAAGCGTCTTCATACATGCTTCTAGGTGTTCTGGTTTGAAAGTTACGTGTTCTTTCTACTAGATGGCGGCCGTCTTGGATTTATGGGTCACAAGTATGACATACTGTGAAAGTGATGTCAGAATCGGAATATTCTTGGTCGACGTACCCGAAATATTGTCTACATGCATGCTTCTAGGTGCTCTGGTTCAAATATTACGTTTTCGATTTACCAGATGGCGGCCATCTTGGATTTGTGGGTTAAAATGATGTCATAGTGTTAAACTGATGCCAGAATCGGAATCCCCGTGGACGGTTTACCCGAAAAAGTGTATGCATACGTGATTTATGGCGCTTTGGTTCAAACGTTATTTTGTTCAAGATGGTGCCAGCGGCTGTTTTGGATTAATCCCTCTGGCATAAAATGCCAGAATATTTGTAGAGGGACCGGGGAACTAATCGTCAAACCTTAGTAGTCAGAGAATGGTCACGAAACTGCAGTTCTAGACCCTACTACAACAACAGTTAAATGTAAGCGTCGCAACTCGATCAGAGGCTTTGTAGACATAACACATTCAAATACTCATAACAATTGGCAATGACCGATGCCATCCGCCCAACCCTCACCCCTCAAAATGGGAAGGCCAAGAACTGGGAAAGGCCATTCAATTGCAGCGGTACATTTGTATGTCTTCAAGTCACGCAGTTGCTAAAATAATTGCAGGGGTATATTCAAAAAGGAGCCGAATGTTTACTATTTATACAAATTCTTACCAATGAACATAACAGTACGAGTCCGTGAATCGTTATTGGTTAATTGAATAATATCGATTACAAGTATGTGCGTCAAACAAAATTCCAAATGGACGCTTCAACAAAATCCATTTTCTTGGATAGTTGAAATGTTATTACATTTACAAAGCCCCGTAAGTCAATAGCGTTCTAGTGGCTTCACTAAATAATACGTATATATTCAACAGTGAACACACAATGTGACGAATGAGTTTAGTATTCCACAGTGAACACACAATGTGGCACAATTCTGCTCTGCTCCACATATATTATATATATATATATATATATATATATATATATATATATATATATATATATATATATATATATATATATATATATATATATATATATATATATATATATATATATATATATATATATATATAGAACTGTGTTCACTGTTGAGTACTAAACTCATTCGTCACATTGTGTATTCACTGTGGAGTCTAAACTCATGTGTCACATTGCGTGTTCACTGTGGAGTACTAAACTCATGTTTTCCAGTTAGATAAATATACCGGTTGGATTACACTTTCACAGGGCATCGAAGCTAATCATACCTGTATGGAACATTGTCGCGACTGGAGTTTTAGCTCAGTTGTAAGGTGGAACTGTAGAACTATCGCTAGGCATCTGTAAATTAATATAATATGACAAATACGATCCATTTTCAGACATCCACGCATGTTGTATCCCATTTTGCGATCGTTTATGAAAATCAGTGCCATTATACTTTTATAATCTGTCTTGTATCGTATATACCGGTAAGAGTCACGTGACATGTCCACTGACCTCTTCAGTCACGTGATGCTTCCCGGTAATCTTGATCAGTTCCTTAAATATTTCTTCATTGGACGGATCGCGTCCCACTTTCTCGAATAGTTCGAACATAGTCTGATGCTCGTAGTCCAGCAACTCATTCTACAAACACAGTACTGGGTTAAATTGTTACTGATTTTATTTCTGCATTCACCACGTGACAGGTTGCCTAGCAAGCAAATTAGTCAAGCGGATAAAATGGCATCCACATGAGTGAGAAACTGTGCGACATTTCGTCAGGTATATCGTTGATAATTTTATTGCGGTAAAACATAAGAACAAGATTGTTTAGGCATTATGCCAGAAGGTAAAACCCGTGTAATAAACATACATGACTGCAATTCTTGCGAAGGCTGCTCGTACAAATAGCCACCACCATCTTTGAACTTCTTACAACAAAATGTGATATCATGCGAAGTTAAAGATTATACATACCCCGACGCTGAATGATTCTTGCCACACAAAAGGATCTGGGACGTCAAACAAAGCCATGGTGTCGAATTATGTGTGAAACCGGTAGACGACATTTGAAGAATATAAAGTAAAAAGAAAAAGCGTTCGCAGTAGCGACGCCCTCGTTCGCGAATTAGTGACGTCACGTCATAACTAGGTTACGTAATATCTATTGTCCTACCAACATCTTTGTGATTGGGCTATAGCCTTCCTCGGGTTTCTCCCCTTCTTCTTGTAAAAGATGTAATCCCTAGACAAGGGCACTTTCTTACTGAGGTTTTTCTGAGCCGTGTGCTTAGCATTAGCTTTTTAATGTTAGTATTTCTTGCTAGATCAAACAATGATTTCTTGGATGTTGTTCTTTCAGACTTTATACATGACATCGTTGTTGTAAATGGGAGTAGAGCGTATACATAGAAATTAATACTATGCTGCTGTATAGCTCCATGTTCACAAGGCCAAAACAAACAAAAAATCATGAATTAGAAATTCCACATTTTGTGCTATGCCACTGAACCTTTTCGAATATGCATATTGTTGCTGCGGTTTCTGGATGCCCAGTAGCTCTGTCAAACAGGACACATACTAGCATCAGGCGCACTCTTTCTTTGCATTCAGAGCATGTTTACAATGATAATTTTGTGGTCGAAACGAGCGTCAACACGAATTATTATGCGATATTTCGAAATACTACAAACTCTTGTTATTGAGATCGCCGCCGTTTACGGCTCGTTTTCAAAGTAATTGTATCGAGTGAAGCCCTCTCGATTTAATCCACACCAGGATAAATACATTACAAACAGATAGTATGTAATTCAAGCAAAATGTATCAATAAACAACTAATAATTTCTACTCATAACGACGTTTCAGTCACCATCGGCGACCTTCTTGACTGGAGTTCCCGAAGAAAGTCGCCGATGATGGCTGTAATGTTGGTGAGAATAGAAATTAGTAGTTGTGTAATCATTGATTTTGCTTGAACAATATACTTTCAACTTCTTGAAAATTGTCACAAAGATAGTATGTATTTAATGTCTGAAATAAACGTTGTGTAAGCCATAAATAATAATTAGTATGTTGACGTATGAAGTCAATGAAGGAGGAGTTGTATATTTAAATCCGGGAGTAGTCTTCCGATTGTTACTGTTGCTTAATCAGTAAACGCGTTCTTTGCGTGCATTCCTTTTTACAATTGGAAGGACACCGGTTCGAACCCCGACACGAAACCACTGATATCTTTTTTGTCAGTTTTTTTTTTACATTTTCACTAAATAAAAATTATAAATCGAATGATATAGCAATGATGAAGACTACTGCTTGCAGTGGTTTGATTATTTTTATATTAATTATATATATATATATATATATATATATATATATATATATATATATATACATGTATTATATATATACATGTATATATATATATATATACATGTATATATATATATATATATATATATATATATATATATATATATATGCCACGATAATTAAAATATGTTAATTGTATATAATGATGATGTGTATTTCTTAATTAAATTTTTAACAAGACAAATCACAATTTGTTTTCACGTGTTGAAACAGTAATTTAAATATATAAATATACGTTATCGCTATATACAATTAATATATTTTTATGCGTAGTCAATAGACAGAACAGCATGCTGTATGTTCATTAGGCAGAACAGCCAAAACAACGCCATCTTAGCACTGAATTCAGTCGAACGTCCCGCGACGTTTCATCGACTGTAAATGTACATTAATGTAGACATTATGCTTTCATATTGACGGACATGTTATAAGATATCAATATTTAACTATGTGTGAAGACGTAGCAGTCTCGTGTGATGCATACGGTGAGCTGTAGATGATTTTAACCATCCTTTCTGGCATCGAGCCAGCACACCTGTCGTCGGGCACCAGTCGACGTTCCATCGGTTGTAAATGTTCATTAATGTACATATTATACCTTCACATTGACGGACATGTCAGACTGTATCCATATTTAGCTATGTGTGAGGCTTCGGAGTCATGCGAGTTCTTCAGCTGATTGTAGGATGATTTAAACAAGCGTTCCACAAAATGTTTGCAAAACGGTGCCGCATTTTACACACGTCAAGAATACGTAAAGGATGGCACAAAGACCCTAGTTGTGTCAGAGCGCCCTCTGTCGGATTAGTTATTGTGGTACCTCATTACTCAAAAAACAGGCCTTCGCGTAAATGTTGTAACAACATTTGATTCGTGTGGAACCGTAAGATAAATACTTATTCCCTGTGATGGCCAGTTTTTGTATTACATCGGGATATCGCACACTAATTTATTATGACACTCGTTTCGACACAAAACTATCTTTGTAAACATGCTCTGAATAAATAGAAAGGGTCAGACTGATTTCAATATGTGTCTTCTTTGACGCTACGATACCACGTGATAGCTTGCTAGTTATCTTTCAGCTTTCCGCGGGAATCGCTATGTTGACGGGCTTAAAACTGAGTTTATACTATAAATGTATTTTAGTTATTTATGTTGTCATATGTTACATACATATACTTTATGTATACATGGAAAACGAATTTTAGGTAAAACATTGTTTCTATTCCATTTAAAGTATATAAATTACGTTCGTCCATACAAACACAGAACTAATTGGAATGCAATCCGTTTAGTGTACAACCGATAACACTTCTTATTGTGACATAACTATAATTAGTAGAGAAACATTGACTGTTCCAAATAAACATGCACCTCTTCTTTAAAGATCAGTTACATAATAATTTATCATCCTCAAAACAGGCTAATCTTGCACGGTGCATTCTAAAACAAACAGTAATAAAGTTAACGTGATCTTAACAAATTACTTTTCCCCATTTCATTTCACAAAACGCACTGAAAATCTGGAATGTCCCATTACATAATGATATGGCTGGATACGTAGGACAATAGGTATTACGTAACGTAGTTATGACGTGACGTCACTAATTCGCGAACGAGGGCGTCGTTCCAGCGAACGCTTTTTCTTTTTACTTTTTTTCTTCAAATGTCGTCTACCGGTTTCACACATAATTCGACACCATGGCTTTGTTTGACGTCCCAGATCCTTTTGTGTGGCAAGAATCATTCAGCGTCGGGGTATGTATAATCCATAACTTCGCATGATATCATGTTTTGAATATGACAGTGGCTATTTGTACGAGCATCCTTCGCGCTGACGACTGGGTACTGCGCTATAATAAGAACGGTTCTATATAACAATTTACCTTTAACAAATATGTGTCGCATACAATAATGTGTTCATATTATTGTGCAATGAACCGAGAAATTGCAGTCATGTGTGTTTATTACACGGGGCTTACCCTCTTGCATTATGCTAATCAAGAAAAATATATATAACGTTTTGACATCGAGCTGTACAATATTACAAGGTATCACGAATATTGATGCTTTACACGCATCACCACTGGATCACTGAAGACAATTGCTGCATACGTACAGTTTCTATTCATTATAATCTTCTAAATTAATGTATGTAAATGTATGACACAATATGACATCATTACCAACTGCCATTACATGTATCATTGTCACTCTCAGTTCATGCAGTTGCCTCTGTCTTTTTTTGGGGTACTCTTCAAGGACCTTCATGGTTGCTGCTTTGGCACTCTTAATAAGTCTCTGCCCACTTTCACGTCGTAGCAACATTGGCCCATATTCTGCAGTGAGTTACGCCCTGCCGCCAGAAGAGCCTCCTGTGTGTCATAACTGTCATTCCCCAGCTGATTGCGAACTTCTGTCTTTATGTGCCTCACCATGGAAAATACTCTTTCGCAATCTGCGTTTCCATGGGGCAAGACACACAAAGACAGGCAGAATTTTGCAAGCTCTGGGAACTGAGGCCGACCTGTGCCTGGCTTATTTTGCTTAGCCATCCAGGCCCAGAATTCTTTCATTGGTTAAAATCAGCCCGGACGCTTAATGCTGATAACAGTGGTTACGCTGGAAGCTGACTTTTCCTAACTGCAATTGCAAGTATTTAATTAATACCGACGTGTCCAGTAATGTATAATAGTTTATAAAATTAATTAGAACATGACAAACTTACCACTGATGTCCGTTATTATTCTTTCATTAATAGAAAGAGGTAACTTTGACAGTATTACTGTTCTAAAAATACCTTTTATTTCTTAATTCTTTCGTTACATTTTGCCGATTCTGTTGCTGACCCAAGACTCATAACCGTTGATCTCCATCAAGCTTTTCCATACCTGAACCATTTACATTATAACCGCAATAGAGAAGTCTTTCGTATTGCAGTTGTAGCCTAAACAATCTTGTCTTCATGGTTAACCGCAATACAAAATACCCGACGAAATATCGTACAGTTTCGCTTTCATGTGGAAGCCATTTTATCAGCTTGACGAATTTCTTTGCTAGGCAACCTGTCACGTGGTGAATGCACAAAACAAACCATCCAATTCAACCCAGTACTGTGTCTTGTAGAATGAGCACCTGGACTACGAGCATCAGAAAATGTTCGATATATTCGAGGATATGGGACGCGATCCGTCTAATCCCGACCTACTTAAGGCCGTGATCAAGATCACAGGGGACCACCACGTGACTGAAGAGGTCAGTGGTCATGTCACGTGATTCTTTCTGGCGTATACGATACAAGATAGACTATGAAAGTAAATGGCACCGATATCCATAAACGATCGCAAAAATGGGTTACAACATGTGTGGATATCTGAAAATGGGTCGTTTTTGTCATATGTTAATTTCCAGATGATAAACGATTGTTCTGTAGTTGCATCTTACAGCTCAGCTAAATATCCAATCGCGCTAATGTTCCATACTTGTATGATTAGCTTGACTGCCCTGTCAACGTGTGACAAATGAGTTTAGTACTACACATTGAATACGCACTGTGACAAATGAGTTTAGTACTCCACAGTGAACACACAATGTAGCAAAGAAGTTTGGTATTCCACAGTGAACACACAATGTGATAAATGAGTTTAGTACTCCACAGTGAACACACAATGTGGCAAATGAGTTTAGTACTCCACAGTGAACACACAATGTGACAAATAAGTTTGGTATTCCACAGTGAACACACAATGTGATAAATGAGCTTAGTACTCCACAGTGAACACATAATGTGATAAATGAGTTTAGTACTCCACAGTGAACACA
>OZ024865.1:7586075-7621075 GCA_964017155.1 Oasisia sp. SBJ-2009 | reverse complement strand
ATCCATCCATCCATCCATCCATCCATCCATCCATCCATCCATCCATCCATCCATCCATCCATCCATCCATCCATCCATCCATCCATCCATCCATCCATCCATCCATCCATCCATCCATCCATCCATCCATCCATCCATCCATCCATTGAATCATTCGTTCGTTCGTTCGTTCGTTCGTTCGTTCGTTCGTTCGTTCGTTCGTTCGTTCGTTCGTTCGTTCGTTCGTTCGTTCGTTCGTTCGTTCGTTCGTTCGTTCGTTCGTTCGTTCGTTCGTTCGTTCGTTCGTTCGTTCGTTCGTTCGTTCGTTCGTTCGTTCGTTCGTTCGTTCGTTCGTTCGTTCGTTCGTTCGTTCGTTCGTTCGTTCGTTCGTTCGTTCGTTCGTTCGTTCGTTCGTTCGTTCGTCCGTCCGTCCGTCCGTCCGTCCGTCCGTCCGTCCGTCCGTCCGTCCGTCCGTCCGTCCGTCCGTCCGTCCGTCCGTCCGTCCGTCCGTCCGTCCGTCCGTCCGTCCGTCCGTCCGTCCGTCCGTCCGTCCGTCCGTCCGTCCGTCCGTCCGTCCGTCCGTCCGTCCGTCCGTCCGTCCGTCCGTCCGTCCGTCCGTCCGTCCGTCCGTCCGTCCGTCCGTCCGTCCGTCCGTCCGTCCGTCCGTCCGTCCGTCCGTCCGTCCATTCATTCATTCATTCATTCATTCATTCATTCATTCATGCATATACATTATAACATTGCATTACTTGGTTATATAATAGAACACATTGTGTACTTGCTGAAAATGTAAAAAAAAATGACCAAGCAACTACACATAGAAAATGAAATAAAAAGAGAAAATGGAGGTGGATAGGATACACACTCAGGAGACCACCAGAAACCATCACCTATGAAGCCATCACATGGAACCCCCCAGGGAAGGGGCGAAGAAGTAGGCCACAACACACCTGGCAAAGAGACACGGAAAAAGATACAACGGAGATGGGATACAGTAGGAGAGAAATGGAGAGGATGGCCACGGACAGAAAACGGTGGCGTTCCTTGGTCGATGGCCTATGCTCCTAGCGAGCAAAAGGGTATAAGTAAGTAAGTAAGTAAGTAAGTAGGTAAGTAAGCAAGTGTACTTACTGCGACCCTGAAAGAATCGTCCCAGACGTATGGAGAGGGAACCTCGAAAGACATGCTGACGACGACGAAGACGGAGCGACGAGAAGAGAAGACAAGACGAACCGGTGGAGCGAGTGACCGACGAAGCCACCGTCACCGGTTATATACCCGAGGTACGCGTGCAGTGTACGTGTCAATGCGTGCCGGCACGTACGCGCGTGCACGCCCCGAAACGTGCCAACAGGATAGACGTCGACTCACGTGAAGGGTGTTCTCCTATAACCCCTCCCCACGTCACCCTCATCCGATGACAGCTAGTGTAGCGACACGCTAGCGTCGTCAGGCCATACCGAAGTGTCAGGTTGACATTTCGTGTTTGGCCTCTCGTGTCACACGAGTAGAGTCCAGCAAAGAGGGTCGGCCTGTCTCTTGCTGACAGGTCGAGTGTCTCAGGAAAAGTCAATGGAAGGTCAACGCATAATGAGCATTGTTCGCTGCATTGGGAGTGTCCACGTAACACCAAATGCACTCTGTACTGGACAGTGTAGTCAATGCTAGCCTTAACGTATCATAGACTTCTGTACAGGTTATTTACAGGTACGCATTGCTCTTGTAATGACAAAATGTTAATTAATATGTTGCTTCGACTACAGTATTGTAAAAATAAACTTATTGTTACGCCTTGTGGTCAGATTGACCGTGTCTGCACGCATAAATACTTATCTTATTCTGTTATACATATATACATCTATATATGTTTAGGAATAATAAGTATTTTTATTAGTGTTACTATTATTATTATTGTAATATGCACAACATATGATTGTCTATTGTAATCCGCAAGTCCCATTTAATCTCCAATAGCTGAATGCTTTCTTGGTGATGGTGATACTACAGGTTACGGCTTATTTAATGCACTTCCCAACTTAATGGCTGTCTCGGCGCTAGAAAAATACAATACAATGCAGTATAGTAGAACACAATACACTACAACGAATCTGTATTGTTGCCAGAAGGTAGATTCGTTTACAGCATTCATAAAAATATAAAAACATACATAACTAAAGTAGTAAAATAAATAATATAAATACAGACAGTTATAAAATTAAAATAGTTTGTTAATCTATACAATAATAAATAGCCTAATATGTATTATAATTAATGGATATATGTGGCACTGCACGAAGCGATAGCGCTCCACGGCACAGTATTCTGAGTGGATGAAACCTTCACGCCGTTGGTAGTGAAACGAACTTCACTAAAACCCTTACACGACGTTTCACATAGCGACCAGCAAGTGGCTGGTTGGTAGGTGTTTGGCAAACCACAGTGACAAGTGGAAACGTAAGACTTGGCTTGGCGGTTGTGTGCTTACAGAGAGGTATTTGAAGAGATGCAGTTTTGGAACAACCGTTGTAACATTGCACTTGACGCCACCCCAAGAACTAATTCACTTTGGCCAATAAAAACTGGTATAAGTATAAGTTGTTCCGTGTCTAGAGCAGGGTCGTGCGGGTGGTTTTTACACGGACGTGCAGACATGCACGTTCGTTGGTGTGATTACGACACGTGCCTGTTGCATTGCCTGTTGCATACGTCATCAAGTGGGACTCTCCATCCGCGATGACTCAGCAGATAGTTCGTCGTGGTGAGAACATCTACGTGCGGAGAGATTGCACACTTACACACGAGACAAGTCGGATCGATGTAGTACGACTTTGACAGTCAAAATGTGCTCGCCCAGGGCCTTTTAAGCCGTCATCGTCGTCTTCGTCGTCGTTGTCGGCGTGGTCAATATCTTCGTCATCTTTATCATGGTCATCATCATCATCATCATAGTCATCTACATTACTATCACCATCATCATCAACAGTAGTTGCTGCAGTGATGGTTGATGTGGTGATTGTCATCGTCGTTGTCGTCGTCATCATCATGTCGGCGTGGTCAATGTCTTCGTCATCTTTATCATGGTCATCATCATTATCGTCGTCGTCGTGTTCATCATCATCATCATCATTACCATCATCATCATCATTAGTAGTTGCTGTAATGGTGGTGGATGTAGTGCTGGAGGTGATGATTGTCATCGTCGTTGTCGTTGTCGTCGCCATCATCTCCATGATGGTGGTAGTTGATTGTGATGGTGTTACTCAGCAAAATTATACAAACTAATTATTCAACTAATACTTTGGTGAACTTACGTTACGCAGTTGAAAATAATGCTTTCGATTAATTAGATTTTTAATTAATTAAGTAATTAATTAAAAGCAGGCATTGCAGTTTTGGTGTGCATTCAAAATGTAATTAGTTACTTTATACAAATATCGAAATACCATCAATATGTTACATAGTATAATTATAAATTTAATTTTATATAAATTATACATGATGTTAGCATATTATGATTAACATGTCAGTATGACTGCAACCAAAGTTGCAAGCTAGTCACGCTGTACTTAACCCACGAAACTGTTAACTTATCGGAATAATCGTGATTTTTCTGCAACATACATTTTAATCTGGCCAGAAGTGTTCGATAATTAGTACATGCGTTATTCTTTGCTTAACCTAGTGAGTTTAATGAATTTATTTACATAGTTTTATACTTCTGTGTTATTATTATGTTCATATTAGGTTTGATGTGATTGTGTGTTTCTACCATGACAGTAACGTGTCAGTTCGGTAAACCTTCGGAAGTATGTTTCATTCTCAGACACGTGCAGCTCACCAGTGTACAGTGTGTATACACTTTGTCAGTTGTCATACATTCCGGAAACGAAGGCGTCGTTCGGGTGACGCACTTACGTTATACGTACGATCACGTGTCGCTGATGTTGACGTCCACAGAAGAGCGCTTTATTAAAAGTGGTAATATTTACATCCACTTGAAGACCGTTCATTTAAACCACTTAATAGCTCACTACTGTATTAAAATAGCCAACTCCATTGAGTCCTAGACACACCCGCTTCACGATATGTTATTGCACGAAGCTATAAGACAAAATATCGTAACCATTTTTATTGGGAACTTTTCAGTTGGATTATATACATGTTCATAATAAAATACACAAAAACCACGTTATGTATGACGATTGTTCAAACAACAACAAGATTATTAGAGTAATTACAGACCATTTCGTATATAATAAAGCAAGTTTAACAATAATATACTATACATATCTATATTATATTAATAGCAAAGCAAGCACACGAAAGAGTAAATGTATACTAATTTGGCAGTAGGTACAATTATTTATAAACAAAAACACGAAAGCAGAGACATTATTTTATATTGGAAGACCAATTATTAACATATGTGAGCATAATATGTTCACACAGTTTATATGTATATATTGAGTTATTGAGTTATATATATATATATTATACATATATATATATACACACACACATATATATATATATATATATATATATATATATATATATATACATATACATATACATATATATATATACATATATATATATATATATATATATATATATATATATATATATATATATATGTATATATATATATATATATATATATGTATAATATATATATATAACGATATATATATATATATATAACGATATATATGTATATATATATATATATATATATATATATATATATATATTATACATATATATATATACACATATATATATATATATATATATATATATATATATATATATATATATATATATATATATATATATATACATATGGAAAACTATATAAAACTATATTTTATTCCATGGCAACCTGGGCAATTCCTCTTCTCCTTCTCCAGCTGTTACTAAACACTGAAAGAGAGGCCAAGACGGCAGCAAACTTCGCGAAGGTGCGCGTACTTGGAAATTTCCGCTGATAACATGACTTGGTAAAAAGTGGATGAGTGTATTTATATTTGATACGCAGTGTTGGACGTGCGCCCATTATGGAATAGAATTACTTGTCTTTCAAATATACTGTTCTTACCGATTTTGTTTTTATTTATTTACACAACTTTATCGTTATACCTTTATATATGGGCACGATGATTGTCTGTTATATATATTTATTTAGATACGTATAGCTTTTTGTAATAACATAACAGTTCGGCCATTAAAATGTTCCCCTGATCTACATTTGACGTAAAATCCATATTATGTCTTCTTGAAGTGAAACGCCTAAAACCATTCCATGCATCCTCCTCCCATGATAGCGGATGAAAGTGACAGTGTATGCAATAAAAAATAGTGTTGCATCAAAACATAATAAATTAAGTGAGACTAAGATAGCAAACATAGTAAGCTAAGTAAACTAAATAAAATGTGAAATTTAAACAAATTAATACATGTTACTAAATAAATAATTTCCATATTATAATATTATAATAGTAAACACACAAATAACCAGACATTAAAATTAGATTTGATTTGATGAATGTTAGGGCAGGATTTAAATGTGTTCTAGCACTGTATTTGTATTCGCCACACGTCCGTAAAAGTAACCTATTATACATTAAAAGCTACCTGAAAATAGTGCGTTTTGAGAGGTGCTTTGAAAGTGTACTTTGACCTGATCAGCCGCGATCCCTTCGACGACGCATATTGAAGAAATAATTTGGGATAATTTTGGCTTTTGTAGGATGCCATAATCTTTTTTTTTTTAATGGATTTTCTCCCAATTCTTTGACCACGGCAATTGTCGTATAGCACGCTATACGTTAAGGATATGTCTCTGAATGACGTATCGGTAAACACGCCACTTACTGAAAGTAGGTATTGTTCAATTAACACACTTGACAAATCGGAAGATATCTTATAAGCTTGAATATTTTACATGTCATTGATGCTTTCGAGGACAATCCAACTAAGACTAGCTCGTGTTGTCGGTCACGCTGTGTAATGTCTCATTAATATGTCATCCTCGACTTTGCTCTGTCAACACAAGCCTGAATGTATTACGCTTTGTTTCCGGTTAGCAAAAGTAGCACTTGGTTGTTAAGTATATACACTTACTAACAGACCTCGCAATAACGCACAGCTTCCACAACGTTTATTGTTTGCATAGAAGAACGAATGAATGTTACATCCTAACTGTATACTACAACACAATAATCCAGTTGTTCACCTACTATATATATATATATATATATATATATATATATATATATATATATATATTATATATATATATATATATATATATATATATATATATATATATATATATATATATATATTATATATACCATAATATTGCAAAGTTTAAATTTTATATCATATTTTATTTTCGTTCAGCAGAAACGTAATAAAAGCAAATTACGACTGGTGGTTCTTACGGTAACAACTTTCTATAAGTCTTAGTATGATTCTCAATGATCCTTATTATACACCGCACCTGTATGTAACGAAGTAATATTTTGTAGTAGTTGTATAGTTTGGAAAAATAAATCCACTTCTTATTCTTATATAAGGTAAAAATATGATTACATATTATGCTTCATAAATAATTAGCATAATGCAGAGAAGAAGAGAACACAGATTTTTTATAAATTAAATAATTCGGGCATTAAACTAATTTTAACAATGCATTTCTAAATTTAATGAGTGAGTTGTATTTAATGTACATACTGAACGACAAGGATCGTCATGTTTAGCCAAAGGTTAGGATTCAAGTTGCTGTTATTTGTCTCCACGTAATATGTCTCATAAAATAGCTGCAGTTCTTGTGTGAAATTCGTCTAGAATATGAACGGTTTTGTATCGCATCTCACCGGTGGTGTCTTGTGCAACTCTAGCACAAATAAGTATGCACTAATACAGAGCGCAGTGGTTCAGGGGTAGAGCTTCGGACTCTCGACTAAGAGGACCAGGGTTCGAATCCTGTGCTGCGGTGTTAAAACCATGGGCACGTTATTCACTCTACATTGCTCCAGTTCACTCAGCTGAAAATGAGTACCTGGCTATAGACAATGGTGGATGTGTGTATGAGCAGCCTTTGATCAGTAATTGTAACATATGGCTGGATGCTTCCCAGAGAAGTTGAGATGGTGTCTGATTGAACAGGTCTGTCAGGGAAGTAAAGTGTAAAGCGCTTTGAGCAATCCTGAGGATTGGATACTGTGCTATATAAGAACTTACCTTTATAATTGTAATTTAAATAAATATGTGGCAAAATTAATACTTTTTTTAATTAAACAACCAGAATAACTAAAAGTCTAATGGATTATATTAGTGTAGATACATTATATTTTTAAACAACTGATTGGCCAGTAACACACTAAAACCACAGAGAAAATGCCACGGACCGGATTGATCGTCGTGGAGGGTGTCTCGTGTTATGGCACGCGCTGAGACGGTTATTGGCGTTTTACGTCATTCACATTGTTTGTGAATTTATTGACAAATTACTATTCTCAGTTTTTACCAGATATCGGTAGGTGATATGAACAATACTCGATAAAATATAAGACGTAACTTCATAAAAGTCAAATAAACCTGTTAAAGACATGTTAGCATACTTTCACGTAATCATAAATAAGTAGATGGTTTACTTAGAGATGGTGAGCGAATGAGTGAGTGAGTGAGTGAGTGAGTGAGTGAGTGAGTGAGTGAGTGAGTGAGTGAGTGAGTGAGTGAGTGAGGGACGGACGGACGGACGGGGGAGGGAGGGAGGGAGGGATGAGGGAGGGAGGGAGGTAGAGAGGGAGCGAGGGGGGGAGGGAGGCAGGGAGGGAGGCAGGGAGGGAGGCAGGGAGGGAGGCAGGGAGGGAGGCAGGGAGGCAGGGAGGCAGGGAGGGAGGCAGGGAGGCAGGGAGGGAGGCAGGGAGGGAGGCAGGGAGGGAGGCAGGGAGGGAGGCAGGCAGGGAGGCAGGGAGGGAGGCAGGGAGGGAGGCAGGGAGGGAGGCAGGGAGGGAGGCAGGGAGGGAGGCAGGGAATGAGTGAGGGCGGGGGGAATATGTTTAAAATTAATTCCTACCAATTTAAAAGATGAATAATAATATCTCCCTGGCTATCTCCCAAGCGAAGTTGATTCAGACATGCCGCATTACATTTACGCGAATGGAAATACAGATTTTGGCACAGTCTACAAATGGGAAAAGCGGCATAATATATCTTAATTTTTTATCGCACAATTACAAACGGTCGCAGGTGAATACTTGAATAGACTTTTCTGCATTCAACAATTGTATTTAATACTATGCATTTTACCGCTAACATTCACACGTGTGATTCGTCACGCAACATAATACCTCGTCAATGTGCAATTCTGGACTTTGTTCAATCGACATAGACCGGAATTTCTTACGCCTCTGGCTCAGTTCCGTATGTCAGAGGGTGTTTGTAATGTACTCAACTCTGGAGTACACTGGCACTTACAATGTGACCCTGTTTTCACAACTTTAAGTTTACTTGTCTGTAAGAATATTCTAAGCTCATATGTACACGAGCTCTTACTTGCATTCCTGTTTAAAGTTGCATTCTGATTTCCGCCATGTTTAAAATAACATTTTCCAGTAAACCAGCATTCCCCATACACTATATATATTGTTTTCCTCAACTACCTATCAACTTATTTTCACATAATATGCCATTTTAAGATAAAAAGGAGCAAAAGACGAAAAATTGTCCTGGCGAGCCTCGCCAGTTAGAATTCTCCGATTGGCTTAGACCTCGAAGAAGGGAATTCCAGTGAAAAGCGCTGTCAGGAGGGGGCCACACTAAAAGGCGGACCACAATTGGCAGACCGCACGGAAACGGCATACCACATTCACAAAGATGCCACCGCTCGATACGCTCCATATTTACGGCATGTCCAGTTGCCCACATACAAACTATCGCTGGCTACGCGCCAGTACGGTCAATGGCTAATTGAGGATGATTTAAATAACTAGGGTATTGTTGCCTAGTGGCACCTCTAGCGACTAACGTGGATATGTGGAACCGCCTTTTAGTTTGCCCCATCGTTTACTTACGTTGACCGGAGAGTTCCGATGGTAAAAATAGATCGACTTTTGGGAAACTCCAGAGCAGTTGTTTGTTGCAAACTTATATTTGATCAAAATAACGTATAAATCCACAAAGTGAGACATGTGGTAGGAAGTATTCTAATAAGCAAATATCGGTCATGGTGTACATTGACTTTTCTAAAATGCGTTAAAAAAGGGAAATTATGTCAGAATGCAACTTAACTTTAAAACGAGTCGTAAGAATTGTGGATGCAACTGGTACGTGTCCTTAATTTTTGAAATATATATCTGTGTTTGTAAGTTTTTCATAGACCGTCGTACATTGTCAATACATAATCCAACATTGATTCAGGGGGCTGCATTTAATGGAACATAATTATTCCCCTCCCAAAACACCCATCTACATCCCTGTGCGGATACGATTCGAGTCGCTAACGGAGCGATTCGGTTTTGCGCATCTGCATTAACAAACTCATCAGCCTACAAGTGTTGCGGACAATACCGATTAATTTCCACTGCACACTATATCCATTGCATTCCATTGGGCATTATATTCATGCTGTCTGCATGCATTATGAGATCCTAGCTTAGGAGGACGATGTTTATAATGTTTCAATTTATCCTTTAATATTATGTTCTTAAGACTATAATAAATATGTTGAAAATATTTGAAGTTGTGTTTGGGTTCTTTAGTGAACCAGTAACAATGTTGAAAATAATTTGTTTGGCTTCTTTATTGACCCAGTAGCAATAATCGCAACAGGTTGTGTTTGGCTTCTTTACTGATCATTTAATATATTGATTATTAAAAACACATGTTGAGAATACACACGCGCACACGCTCACACACACGTACACGCGCAGACACACGAACACACACAAATACACGCACGCACGCACGCACGCACGCACGCACGCACGCACACACACACACACACACAGTTAACATCAATGTGTTCCACCGTTCAATACAGCAGACTTCCTGTATAAATTACTATGCTATAGCAGAGGAAGATATACCCAGGTAGAGGAAGGTATATCCAAGTAGAGGAAGATATATCCAAGTAGAGGAAGATATATCCAAGTAGAGGAACATATATCCAAGTAAGGGAACATAAAAATTATATCCAAGTAGAGGAAGATATATCCAAGTAGTGGAAGATATATCCAAGTAGAGGAACCTACATCCAAGTAGAGGAAGATATATCCAAGTAGAGGAACATATATCCAAATAGAGGAACATATATCCAAATAATGGATCATATATCCAAGTAGAGGAACATATATCCAAGTAGCGGAACATTTATCCAGCTAGAGGAACATATATCCAAGTAGAGGAACATATATCCAAATAGAAGAACATATATCCAAGTATAGGAACATAATATCCAAGTAGAGGAACATATGTCCAAGCACAGGAACATATATCCAAGTAGAGGAACATATACCCAAGAAGAGGAACATATCCAACTAGAGGAACATATATCCAAGTAGAGGAACATATATCCAAGTAGATGAACATATTATATCCAAGTAGATTAACATAATTATATCCAACTAGATGAACATATATCCAACTAGACGAACATATATCCAAGTAGAGGAACATATATCAAAGTAGATGAACATATAACCAAGTAGAGGAACATATAACCAAGCAGAGGAACATATATCCAAGTAGATGAACATATATCCAAGTACAGGAACCTATATCCAAGTACAGGAACATACATCCAAGTACAGGAACATATATCCAAGTACAGGAACATATATCCAACTAGAGGAACATATATCTTCCTAGAACACGGAGGAGGAACGTATATCCTGCTAGAACACGGAGGAGGAACGCATGTCCTCCTAGAACACGGAGGATAAACGCATGTCCTCCTAGAACACGGAGGAGGAACGTATATCCTCCTAGAACACGGAGGAGGAACGCATGTCCTCCTAGAACACGGAGGATAAACGCATGTCCTCCTAGAACACGGAGGAGGAACGTATATCCTCCTAGAACACGGAGGAGGAACGCATGTCCTCCTAGAACACGGAGGAGAAACGCATGTCCTCCTAGAACACGGAGGAGGAACGTATATCCTCCTAGAACACGGAGGAGGAACGCATGTCCTCCTAGAACACGGTCCGGATGGCCAGCTTCTCGACGTCTGTAATGTCTGGGTGCCAGAAGTCGAGCAACAGCACGACACGTGGCGCCGCCTGTGGGTCGCCACCGCAACGTACGCTGTGCTGGAACGAGTCGTCAAACCAGGAGCACTTGGCCCGGGCCCACCCCCGGGTCTCTCCGCCCACGGTCAGGCGACACTCCGGCGGCACGTCGAGCCCTGAGACAGAAAGGTTCACACACGACTTAAAGGGAGTGTGTCTGCTTTCACAGTTAGTTATTTATATATTTAAAGGGAGTGTGCCTGTTTTCATATTTATTTATTTATTATTGTGCAATTATGATATACATTATAAATTACATTCATTATATGGTACTGACAATACATATATGTTTTACGAAGCAGAATTAACTTTGTAATTGAACTGTTCAATGTTTGGAATAATCGCACAGTTGTCATTCAAATCGCCGAATATGGAGCTCGGATAATTACCAGGAAGGTCGTTGCATAACGGGGGGTGGGGCTTCAAATGCCAACACTACACAGTCTGAACACAGCTTTATGTAGAGACCCGTCCACCCGTCATTTGGACAGGTAAAACCGTTGTGGGTAAAAATGAAGGAGCAAGAAAAGGTGTTCCAAAACCATAGATATTGTCAGTTATGCCTTAGGGGTAAGTGTAAATGGTGTCACGTGTGTTTGTAGTCCATTTCAGGTCATCAGACACATTTTAAAGTTTGTAAACTGACTTAACATTTAACATCCATGTGTCCACCAAAACATGTGTAACTGGCAATAACTTGGTCCTGCTTAGCCGATATGGCTTCCGCCGTTCATGTCGACGGTTCTTCTGATGGTAAACAACTGATTCGTCACGAGGCATATTTTATCAACCATTTTATCAACATATTTAGTTTATATTGTATAACGTTAGAGTACCAAACAAACAGGACTCACGTTTTCTTTGATACTACACAAATACTGTCATGCTAGTTTATCCGATATGATGCTTAAAATGCGCTATAATAGCCAACTGGCTTGGTCGTTTCCACCTGATCACGTACGTGTCTAGTGTTTGCATTTTGGGTTCACTTTGTGGAGTTGGAACTTCAGCCGTGCTTATATATATATTATTATTATTATTATATATATATATATATATATATATATATATATATATATATATATATATATATATATATATATTGTATTTATTTGGTTCTATTTAATTATGTGCATGCAGTCGATCATATACAGATGTTTCACTGACCCGTTAACTGCGCTTAATAGGGGGGATTCTGTATAGACAAAAGGACGTGTTTGTGAATTGTGAGATACTTTGTACGTTTTAACCGAGCGATCGGCAACATGTGGCCCGCACAGCTGTTTCGTGCAGCCCGCCGAATAAAAGCAAAATTGCAGGCTGGCACCCAAGAGGTGATAACATGAATTTGTATGACGCATCTTCTGTGGGACAAAGAAACAAACGAGCTGCTTTGTTGATTAAAACAGTTGGACACGATTCATGTGGCAAACACATAACAGTAGTAACTTTTCCATGCAACCCTAGACAGTGGAATGGCACAAGCCTATCAGCCACCACATGTCCAGAGGCTTTCAGAACTGGCCTTCGGGCCTTAACATCTGCTTTAATTTCTACATAAGATTATGAACATAATAATACTAATTTTTAAATTACCAGATATCCATAGAATAACACTATTAACGTTTTACTTTTAAGTAGTTAATTTAAAATTTGTTTTTATATTAACTGTTTTAAGAGAGCATACACCCCCCCCCCCCAGCGCACAAGCTTCTATTAGACTTTTAACGCCAGGAAAGGGCCCCGTCCAGTACATGGAAGAAGCGTAGGCGTAAGCTAGTACGTCACGTGTAAATCACTCTGCTACTTCACATAGGTCCATATACTAACCCAGGTGACATCGTAGCCGGACGTTGGTTGGTCCGCAGTGAGCGTTGATGCCAGTGCCAGCATTTACCACCGAGAAGAACACGTTGCCAAACACACAGTCCGTCATCAAGTTGTCTAAGCAGTTCTCCAAAAGATCCCACGTCTTCGGACATCGACGGCAGTTTTCTGCGATTCGGCAACCCTGGTTAATAAGGAAAAACGCCTTCCAGCGTCCCGACTCGGTCGTATTCTGCACCCAGCCAGAGCTCGACGAAGCTACATTTTTGTATTCTTCTAAGATGTTTTCGTGGTTTTTCTCGAGCAACTCTGTGGGCGCGGGATATCTGTCGGCGTTCCACCACGGCGTCGACTCGAGACCGGCCATGTACAAGACGTTTGGTCGCTGTGTGCTTTCCGTGATGTCATTACCCGACGTCCCATCGTTTGTCAAGCTTTCCCGAAGTCTCGCCAATCCCGACCAGCTGGATTGATCAGCGAAAGCGGATAATTTTTCAGGTGCTTCTGACCGTAAATCGTGATATCGGTTGCAGCGTACGCAGTTCTCAGAATCGCAAGCCGTGTATTTGTTACTGTTGTTCGTAATTGTACGTTGCTTGTCGATTTTCTTGTATAATCTTTTCTGACACAGTCTTACAATAATACCAACAGTTGTCACCAACACTATTATAACCGTGACATAGCTGGGTGCATGCCAATGTACATGAAACATAGTTTTGTCGCGGTGACAAGATCGTGGCCTGTTGCTGTATTATCGCTCTGAGGAATGCTTTCATGTGGCGCCATCTGGTGAATATGGATCAATAGTTTGTAACGCAACCTACCGGAGCAACAGAAACTATATTTAGTCGCGACAACAGTTCGGAACCCCGGCCTAAACCCGTCATGATTGAGTGCTCAAATATAATCGAGTGGATTTCTTTCATTTGATATGATAACAATAATAACTATTTTATTCGCCATTTTCACAACTACCGACGCAGACCAGTATCCAATGGACGCCGCGAAAACAGTTCCCTAGCTATAATATATAAACGTATGTCATCCTGTTTGGGGGGAAATGTGCATGGCGAACATCCAGGCTAATGAGCAACCATCAGAATCAGATAATCGGAAAGAAAGTGCAAGCTGTTCATTACAACTTTTTGCTATATATATATATATATATATATATATATATATATATATATATATATATATATATATATACAAATACAGACATATACGTACAGATATACGTACACACACACACACACACACACACACACACACACACACACACACACACACACACACACACACACACACACACACACACACACACACCATGCATGCAATACCTGTTTTTTTCTCAGACAAAAATCAATAATTGTTACACTGCTTATTAAAACTATCGTGGATACATACAAATATACGTACAAATATGCACACACCATACACACGTTCACACAAACAAACAAACACACGCACGCACGCACGCACGCACGCACACACGCGCGCGCGCGTGTGTGTGTGTGCTCGTGTGCGTGCGTGTGTGATTAAATGTTGGTCCCTTGTCCCCCTCCCACTATTAAAACCGGATCGACCCCCCTGATAAGAAGAGCGGTGGACACCCAAGCATGTTTCGTGAAAGCACAGTAAATTAATATTGAAATAAACATGCAGTGCTGAAAATATTATTGATGTCGGAAAAGCGGCAGATACCTGCGTTTTCACCTGTGCAAAAGGTCCCACCTGAGGAACGATAGCGCCTACAGATTAAATTCTACATCGTTGGGCATTATTTATTTCTCGTTTAGTGTGTGGTAAGTATAGATATGACACATGACGCTGTAATCAACCTTTATTAACAAGACATAAGTCATGACAAAGACGCGGGCATATTATTGGCGTCGAATTGACTTTCAGCCTCAGGTCAGGATCATTATGATTTACCGGAAGTTTTAACTCATCACATTGAATGAAGTGGTAGCGTCAATAACAAGGTAAATAAAAGTTACCAACAAACTTTTATTTGCCCTTAATCATAGCTAGGATATACTAACAGTTTCAAAAGGAAATAAGTTTTTCGATGATATATACACAGACATATGTATACTTTGTTTTAGTTTTTATAATTATTAATAAATTTAAACATTAATGATTAAATTGATTACATAAATTATCATAATAGCTTAAATATACACCAAAATGAATACAAATAAAAGTGAAATAAACACTGATCTTTTTTAATGATATTTGTATGATAAAGTCGCCAGTAGGCTAGATTAATTAGTAAATTATATTGTCCAGTTACATTTATTACACGGCATGACCTATTTAATATGTTGAAATTTATTTTTTCATTAAAACATCCCAATGGACCAATCTGGTTTGCATTATAAGGTGATTTATAGGTATATAGACCTTTAAAATTTTATCTTCTTAGCATCTTCTACTACCAGAAAATGGACCATAAACCTTTTCCGTGTTAATAATATTTACATCAAGTCATCAATAGTAATCATTTATAGTAAATTAAATATTCCAATATATTAAAAAGGTTTAAAATTGTACTTTGCTTGATCAGAAATTCAGAATTGGAAACACAGTCAGTTAATCATTATCAGTCATATCACTGTCAGACGCTATTATTCGTAGCTGTTGCCATTGAAATGACAGAGCAACTGTTTTGCCACTTGGTGTTCACACAATATTATCTGTAATAAATAAATTCAATTGTTAGGTTATTATAATATTATATATCTTGAATCACCAAATGTAGACTAGATCCACATGCAATTTTTTAGCACAACTCACATCAAGTAAAGTTGCAACGTAGTCATATTCCATGATATGAACGCTCTTCCTAACAACATTAACACGTCTGCTGTTTAGCCACCTTCAAGGCACGCCTAAAGACACATTTCTTTCTAACTGTTCTCGCGGCTTAGTTTAATGTTTATTTACTTTTATCGATATTTTATTAACCTATTTATATATTTATTATACATTTATTCAGCTTCAATAATTTGTGCTAATATGTTTATTTGATTTTTTTATTGTTTATATATGTTACCACTGGTAGTATATTTATGTATTTTTTCTTCTGGTGTGTATTTGTATTTTAGTATTTTAATACATGTAAAGCGCCACAAACAATTTGAAATTGGATGTGGCGCTATATTAAATAAAATATATTATTATATATTATCGCGATATTTTCATTGCAGAAAATTGCCGAATGGATAATGCCAGCTGACAGAACCATGGCATGATTAGCTGGCAATTTCGTCCAATGTGTCTACGTCGTGTCGTCAAGTGATCCGCTGACAATGTCTACGTCAACATCACGGATAACCAGCGTCGCTGCCGTTCTCGTGCTATCAATTTGCTACCACCTGGTGGTAGCCCAGCAGCGATGGCGCCCACTGTGGGAATTATTTAACAATGCGGTTGTCGTGAGAACGTACTATGGTGACGTGCGTGGTTTCTCCGTGCCCTGGGACATCGAGGATACTGTGTGGAACAGGGAACTGTTTGAGTACCCTCCGTGGTTCATGCGTCGTATCAACTGTTTCCTGGGTATCCCCTACGCCCTCCCACCTACTGGCTACCTCCGATTTCAGGTAATCAATTTATGACATTTCGCTCACCAGCAATGTGCTAAATAAAAGTAATGGGAGCCTGCTGTGCTTTGCTCAGTTTATGGAGCGAGAGATAGCAAGAAAGAACCGAAAAAATTGGGTGGAAAATGATAATGCCTTTAATTACATAAATAAAGATAAATGACATAGTAAACAAAACTATGGGCATTGCCGTTGGCCTAGATAAATAAAGCAAATCCCCTAAAATACATAAATGTCATATATGTCAATGGGATTGCATGAGAAATTATCTAAGCAACTAGCTAGCTAAGCAAAATAAATGTGGGGGATAGAAGAGAGATTTAAGGTGAAGATGCCAGCTCCTAGGTTGAACTCTTTTCATTTAGTGACAACAAGTCACTGTAGGTTTACTGCCTGCAATTTTAGTTTAGTTACTTTATTAAGCTCAGAACCATGTTCGCAATTTGAAAGATTCGACCTGCAACACGTTCAAATAGCTAACAAGACATCCCATTTTAAAGCAAACTTGATTGGCAATAAAGTGAGCAGTGTTAACCACAATACCCTTTGATGTTTAACTTTCCATGTTCTAAACAGCAATTACAAATTACCACTCAGCCAATTCCGGGCAAAGGAGTTGGCATCCTCCCTTTAAATTGTTACTGGGTGTCAATTATTGACTGGTGGGGTAAATTTCAATTGTAAAAATGTCAATCTTTGTCACACAAAATATTTAAATTTCACCTAGCATAAATATGTTATATTCTAAATTATTATTCCAATGTCTTAAATTAAGAATATAAGTAGGGTTGCAAATAAGATGTTTCCCAGTGTTAGGGGACACTGGAGCATGTCTACATCAGTAAAATTTACATAACATGTATTATGCAAGTGCCTGTACTTTGGTCATGATAACTAACATACATGGGATGAGAAAAACGAATTTATGGTGCAAATGCAATTTTCAAATATTACTTATTGACATGATATATTGTAACATAATAACATTATGCAATTTTGAATAATGAACAGATGAAAAACTAATTTATTGTGCAGATGTATTTTTTAATATTGCTTATTGACATTTGCCAGAGGTCTGGTGTACATACTATAAATATGTTGTTAATGTCACAGAGACCCCACAAACCTCGCTGGTCCGGCACGTACGAAGCGAACTACTTCCGACCCGCGTGTCCCCAAAGGATTGACAGTCTCCGAGGGGACATCCCCGAGTACCCGAGGGCAAACATCAGCGAAGATTGTCTCTACATGAATATATACGCACCAAATGTAAGTTCGCCGTAGCAAGTGTAGTCAGACCACATTTGCATTTTCCATAGGCGACCATTATAATGTTTCCTTCATTTCCTAATTCCTGGTAATCTTGAGGAGATCTGTTATCGACAATTTCATAGCATATTTACCCTCCATAGACAGATGTTCTGTGAAAAATTCGTGACCTTCTCATACCTCAGGCTCCCACAAAACTTCTTTCAAACCTTAAACCCCTCCATTTCTGCTTGATAGCCCCTGATTACATCACCAAGCAAAATGACAACTGTATTAATACGCAGAAATGCACTGACTGACAGCTGTCATATTTTGACAGCTCAGATGCCACGCTGCACAGAAACATCGTTTGTATTCACTCCACACTACATGTGCTGACATAAATTCAGACAACCTGCATAATGCTGCTTTTATAGGGTACTCTTTGGTCGAGTAATGTCGGATGAGCACCATATTGTGGTCTTACACCAAGTGCACAACAACACCATAAGTACAGTCATGTAGAACCTACCCTAGTGCTAGATATAAAATTTGCCAATTTGGCTAATGATCAGAAATTTCTTTAGCCAAATGAGGTTTTATTTAGCCACTTGGTTTGTATCAATTACATTGTTGGATAAAAAAATTACTTAAACATTTATAACACAATTAGCATAAAAGAAAGCTAAGCATATATAATGCATATAAACACACAATATAATTTAATAGAACATTGTTTAACCATATAAAGAATGTTGAACAACTATTAGGATTTTTTCAAATGTAAATTAACGGAACATCTTTCAGAATTGTATTCTGGTGTGATGGGAAGTTGTGTCTTTTCCAGTATAAAACGTGCAGCATCCTGTAAATAAAATATTTGAATCGAATGTTTTTTGTTATTAATGCTTGATTTCGGGGAATGAAAAACAAATATTTTTTCTGCTGTCCGCATCCACCAGGTGTCCTCTCATTTTAACATCGTAGAACAGTCTGTACACAGCTGGTCTACACTCAGGTCTGGTGAAGGGAGGGACTACTGTAATGCCTAAATGACAGCGTCATCAGTCAGTTCTGTGTGACAAGTCACAAATTGTACCCATATGACAGCATCTTCTATATGATAACTTACAAGTAATGTGGCAAGTAAATAGTGCCTAAATGACAGTTGTCTGTGTGACAGGTGACAACCCACTCTAAGGAGACTCTGTACCCCGTCATGGTGTGGATTCACGGAGGCAACTACACCCTCGGCTCGGCCCAGCAGATCCCGGGTCAAGTGCTGGCCACCAGGGAGGTCGTTGTCGTCACCTTCAACTATCGTCTTGGAGCTCTAGGTGAGTACATAACATTCCTCGTATTATCTGTGTGTGTAGGTTAAATCTGATTCTGCAATATATTTATTATACATACTGTATATACATTTATTCAGCTTAAGTAATTTGTGTTATTATATTAAAATTTGTTATAATTGTTTATATATGTCACTAGTATATTTGTGTGTTTTTCTTCTCATATGTATTTGTATTTTAGGATTTTAATGTAAAGTGCCACGAATAGTTAGAAATTGGATTAAATCTGCCAATTTGGCTAAATATCATAAATTACTTAAATTGTCTCTCAGATTTTGAACTTAAAATAAATTGCGTTCCCTAATCATGTACATACCTCTGTACTGAAAACCAAGTTTTGCGCTTTAAAATCAATGCTCATTCTTAACAGTGATCTAGAATACTTGAAAGGTGTTAACACCACGAAGCATCAGTGGTGACATTGTCATGGAAATAGTGTTGTTGATAATACGTCAATAGATATTTGCATTTAGAATTTTTGAAAGATATTTAATTTAATAATATATTTTGTTTAACGATGAGTGTACCTTAAGAGCTCTTTTTCTTAGTGAAACGATTACCTGGCTATCCCACTGTAACACTTTTCCAGTGTCAGGGTTACCTTTGGTTAAATAACGGATTATGGCTAGTGGTTTTCGCTATGAGTTCATTATCTTCTTGAATCAGTCCCTTATTGGAGACACTCAGAGACGTCACTGAGTTACAACGAGTTACTGTGAACAACGAGTGCTTATGAAGGCTTTTTCTATTTTAGTCAAAGTCGGTCATGTTCTTTATCCAATTTTTGAGTCTCTGCCATCAGGATGCCGTTTTAGGTGTCCCACTTGAAAACAAACCATAAGAAGGTTTAATTTATTCCTGTGGCCATCAGTCTTGTTAATGGCATGAAATGAATGTAGATCTACACAAACCAGTGTATGTTCTATGAATGCAGAGGTTACAGTATGAAGTAATGCACTCCATGTGTCCATGTGATTCATTATTGCGTGTGTGCGTGTGTGCGTGTGTGCGTGTGTGCGTGTGTGCGCGTGTGTGCGTGTGTGCATGTGTGGTGTGTGTGTGACTTTGATGAGATTAAGCAGCGGTCAACAATAGTGCTGGCCCGATGGCCCTACGTGTGTTTTTAGGGTGTTGGGCCAGTTCGGGCTGGTATTTTTGTCGGAAAATAGCTCGGATGAGCTAATATTGCTAAATTATCATATCATATCATAAAGTTTCTTGTATTTTATTGTACAATGTACCTGTTATTATAAGAATAAATGTGTATTCCTGCAAAAACGTTCGGGTCAGTAACTTAAAATCCACTGGGCCAGTGAATGCAAAACCTTAATAGTCGACCACTGGATTAGCCAGTAACTTGCTGTTACCAATTTACTATATTTTATATTCTTTAAAATATACGTTATATAGATATATTTTTATACACAATGCCCATACAAATGACAATGTAATTGCCCTAAGAGGGATGGGTAAAGTTGTATTGTATTATAATAATAATAATTTATATAGTGCCATAAATCCAAGTTACCTTGTTCGAAGGCGCTGTTACAACAAATCATAGAAAGAAACTAGAAGTTAAAAATAATAAAACCATGGCATCAAATCTCAAAATAAATTATAATAAAAATACATACTTATAATAATAATAAAATTATAATAATACATATTGTGAATGTAAAAGTACTAAAAGCAGCTCAGAATAATAAATAAATAAGTAAATCAAACAAATTGTGTAAGTTAAAAATAATAAAAACATGGCATCAAATATTGAAATAAATTATAATAAAAATACACATACTTATAATAATTAAAAAAATACTTATAATACATATTATGAATGTAAAAGTACTTAAAGCAGCTCAGAATAATAAATAAATAAGTAAATCCTAAAAATGTACAACTTATACACTGGTGGGTTTTGTCTCTTGTAGGGTTCTTGTCGACTGAGAACGAGTATGCGCCTGGCAACTGGGGTTTGTGGGACCAACATCTCGCCCTTGAATTTGTGAAGGAGAACATCAAAGCATTCGGAGGAGACCCCAGCAGAATCACCCTGTGTGGAGAGGGCGCAGGGGCAGCCAGCGTCGGCATGCACCTCGTGTCACCCATGAGCAGGGGCAAAGGTCAGTCGCCCTGTCCTAATCTTCTTCTTCACCTTTTCCCACTAGGTGGGGTCAGCGACCGGAATTCTTGATTTCCAGAATGTTCTGTCCTGGGCATCCTCCGGGGTGATCCGCAGTTCCTGCATGTCCCTTCGGATGCCATCCATCCATCTCCCTCTTGGTCTTTTTCCTGGCACTCTCATGTCACCAACTGCTCTCACTTTGTTGTTTTCTTCCATTCTCTGCATGTGTCCATACCAGCGTAGTCTCATTTCTCTGACTTTCTCTTGTATGCTCCTCACACCTAGCTCCTTTCTGAGGTCCACACTTTACTTTGTCTCTGAATCATCAATGTTACTTCTTTAATTCTTCTCAACATCCTCATCTCTGTTTTCTCGAATCTGTTCCTCCTTCACCCAGTCCTAAATATTTAATGTTTAATTTTGCAGGTATCGACAGTTTGTTTCATAGAGATTGTTTTGAAGTGAAACTAAACACACTATAAGTAATAAATGAAAGAAAGAAATGAAACGATGCATTAACCTGTCCTAAATCTGGACGAATAGTTGATGATGTAATTGTCATAAACTGGCAGCTTGGTGAAATAAAATTAAACAATTTAAATAATGCAGGGTCCGTACGGGGTCTTGAAAGTCTGGAAAAGCCTTGAATTTGATTGGCCCAAATTCAAGGCCTTGAAAAGTCTTGAATCTTACCAAGTAGTCTTGAAAAGTCTTGAATTTAATTGTGGTCAATAAAATATTGTTTTGACTCAATTGTTGTGACGAATATCAGCCAGAAAAGGAAAAGCCTATGCACAAAATATGTGCACATTGGGCAATGGACATTTCATTGTGGTCGGCGCCATTAAGTGTTCTTAGTCGAGTAAAAATGTTAACGTTAACTTAATTTACTGCACTTAAAAGTACATATGTCGTTAAAACAGTCTTGAATTCCTTTTTCAAATAGCCTTGAAAAGTCTTGAATAGCCTGGAATTTCAAATGTCCAGATGTGTACGGACCCTGATAATGCTAATCCAGTGAGTCTATGATCCTGGATGTGAAGTTTAGATAATGGTTGTCCAGAGATCCCATGTAGTGGTTCACCACACAGCCCATGGAGGCACAGTACACATGGCCAGTGGCACATACTGTTCACTTAGAATTGTATAGTCAGCTTGTGTCTGCCTGTGCTGGGCCTACAACAGGGAACTCATTACCACTTGAGTGCCTTTACTTGAGAACACATACTGGTCAGTTTAGGAGACCTTTGAAAACATTTCTGCTTTTATTTTAAACCAATATTGCTAAAATATTTATCACACATGCATGCCGTTATATTGAACTAGTTGTATTCTTTGCAGTTTTTTAATATCCACTCAATGTAGTCATATGAGACTTTGTTTAATGTACATGAAGAAGGATTTTGTGTTAACTTTTACACATAATTTACTTATTTATTTACTATTTCATTTACCTCTCTTATGTGATAATTTATGTTGTAAATTCATATTGTCCACACCCGTGAATGGGACATTAGCCCCAGATTTGATGGTGTTCAGATTAAGTTATTATTATTATTAACTTTATGGATGCCGCTTTACTTCCTATTAAATTTGTCTGTTTCTGGTCTGAGAGCAGATCAGATTGAGGTGTTTAAAATATTGCATGGGTATTCTTTTTCACGGTCAAGGAAGAGAGAAGGACTAGAGGACATGGAGTTACATTAACAAAGAAACAGTGTAGACTAGATATTAGTAAATTTTAATTTTCACAAAGAACAGTAAACGAATGGAATAGATTATCAGGTGATTGTGTAGGTCCTGGTAGTGTTAATATATTTTAAAATTAAATCGACATATACCTAAGACGGGCGGGGTATGCTTAGATAGATAGGTTGGACTCTCGATAAGCCAAAGGGCTTCCTTGTCCACCTGCCAATTAGAGTTGAATCTCTAGGTGGCAATCTTGTTAAAGTGTAGAATGTGTTTGCAGGATTCTACCACCAGGCCATCATGATGAGTGGCAGCGACCTCAGTTCGATCGCCTACGTCCGCCCCACCTGGCGACCTCGCGAGTACGCCATCCGCCTCGCGAAACTGTTGGACTGTCCGACCCACCACTCCTATGACCTCGTGACGTGTTTGCGGGACGACATCAAACACCCTTGGCATGAGTTTGTTGACACCCAGGAGCTTGTGTATCCTCACGTAAGTGATGCTGTTGTTGTCCGAGGTTGTTTTTCTTGGTAATGTATTCATTAGCTGTACAAATTTAAACTTTTATGGGGAATGTATTGCATTGTCTGCCATCTTACTATTACTAATATTGTGCTTTCTATCTGACTGTGGCTGACATACATGGTTTTGATGCTTGGCTATTGTTAAGGGTTCTTGCTGATTTTAGTGTTGTTATCTTAGGCTAGATTTAGATGGATGTGAAGCGATTGTTCGTAATTTTGCATACATTTTCTGTGATTCTTTTCTGGACTGCCTAGTATTTGGGAATGTCATATAGACACTTTGGGTTTACACAGGAAACTGTCAGAGTTACAGCAGATACCAATACCTACTCTGTGTGTGAATACATCTGGAGACAGGCATTTTTATAGTCATTAAATGATCTGAGTTATCTAAACTGAATGTATGTTCCCTGTGATGACCATTGTTTGAATATCACAATTATTCATTCTGACGGTCATTTCAACCCAAACGTTATCCTTGTGAACATGCTCTGCATGCAAGAAAGGGTCCGCCTCATATCAGTAAGAAATATACATATTTCCGCGTAAAAAATATGCATACTGAAAAAAGTCCAGTGGCATAGCACAAAATGTGGAATTTTTAATTCATTGATTTGTATAACCTGTTTGGCTTGTGTTGTACCCTTGATTCAAGCAATAGGCGTTTTTATTTCCTATAACAGTATTTGTACAAATTGATGGTTATTTTATCGACCTGTTCAAAATATTTCATTTGAGATTTCCAGCACCAGATGGCGCCTGTGTGACTATCGTCTGTATTTGTAGGACGGCATTCTGGGAGTGGTGTGGGCACCGGTTCAGGACAGCAGCTACCACTCCCTCTCACCCTTCCTGCCCGACACACCCTACGAGCTGAGACGGTCCCACGAGTTTGAGAAAGTCCCCATTATCATTGGCCTGAATACAGAAGACGGGGCCCAGAAAGCCAGTGAGTCTACACCTCGACTGTGGAATGAATTACCTTTGAACATTCGCGCATCCAGGACATTATCTATGTTTAGAAGACATATTTTTATTAGACATTTAAATTAATTCAACTTGTTTTGAAATGTGGGACATTGCTTTAGAATTTCTTTTTAGTGTCATACATGTTTTAATCAGTATTTATGTTTTAGATTTATTTATAGATTATATATATATATATTTACGTACACAGTTTTAGTAAAGGTTTTAAATTAATTTATATAATTAACATTACTAGTACATCATAAAAGCAGTGTTTTAATATGATTTATGTTAATTTAGAATTTACATTTATATTTATTAATATACATTTAGTATTCTTGTGCAGCACATTGATCTGCCATGCGGGAATTAGCGCTATATAAAAACTGTAGTATTATTATTATTACACAGAGTCAGAAGTATAATTTTAAACATAATTTTTAATATAATTGTTAATATAATTTTTTAAATTAATTTGGACACATTCAATATAAATACAATACAAGTTTACATATAATTCAATTGACAATTGAAACACAATAAACTACAAGTATCAGTTGTCACCATTCTCACAAGCCATGGCTGTTTGCCATACAAAATTACCTGTTCTCATGCCCTAGGCAAAGTGCCGAAATTAGCCGAGTGTAAGTAATTATTGACTTCGCCAGTGGTAACGGCTTCAGCCATAGCTACCTGGGGAATTGATGTGGTACGGTTGTGACCGCCAGGGGGGGCCTTACCCAGATTACAGTAGAGACCGAATTCGAAATAAATTAAATAATGATAATTGTTTATCAGATAATGCTGTATTATAAAAACTATTCAAAATTAAACTTATGCTAACACAAAAACTAATAGAAACACACATTTGCAGTTGTTTACAAAATAGGAATTACAGCGGGATTAACCAGTATCTGTGAGGTAGCAGCATTGTTTAGCCCCACACGGATAATATTAAAAAGCCGGCAAATTAAGTCATCAGACCGTCTTCTTGGCATAGTTACACAGCCGACTGACAGTCGATTTGACATACAGTGGTGTCAGAAGTGTGCTTGTCCCTTCAGACGACACCGTGCGAGGGCTGGAGGGAGGGATGCTGGGAGAGACGTTCAAGAGCTACGTGGAGCGGCTGGTGGAGGACTGGCTGGTGCAGAAGGACTACCGCGGCCGGGCCTACGAGGCCATCGAGTTCCAGTACACCTACTGGCCCGATCCGGAGAACAGCTCGGCCCGAACCCAGGAGTTTATTAATGTGAGTATAACTACTGGCCCGATCCGGAGAACAGCTCGGCCCGAACCCTGGAGTTTATTAATTTGAGTATCCCTATTGTCCAAACGCAAGAACAGCTTGGCCCAAACACAGAATTTTGTTGATATCAGGCCATGTTCTGTTGTATAAAAGATTACAAGTAATTAACATTACATCTTGGTTTAATCAACCCAACAACGTTCAGTTAAGAGAACTTGTATTTATGAAAACACATTGGCGTGAATAGAGTACTCTTTGTTTTGGGCCATCTTTTTAAGGCATGCAACTACTGTATAATTTCCAAGACATGTGTCAGTTATCAGAACAGTCCGGCAAATAATCACATGGGTAACATCTGTAAGTTAATTTATTCAGTTTCTATCTGTTCATCCTGTGCTGTACGTAGTCGTGGTCACAGTGAACCAGTTTGTGATTTGTTGATTCATTCTGAATTTTCTTTATAGTGAAAGATTGTACAATAAAAGTATTAAAGTACTAATATGTTTCCTCATTTGTAGATGTTAGAGGTATTTCATTTCAGAATGCAGTAAAGCTACCAAATCTTCTGTTTGCTAGGAACCAAGTTTTTTATTCAGAAGCTCCAAGTTTATTTAAATATCAAAACAATCAAATAAATCCGATTTAAATAAAAAAAATCTGATTTAAATAAAAAAATCTGATTTTTTTATTTTAAAACATCTGATTTTTGTCAACCCTGGTTGTGACCTTGTAGATGCTCACTGACCTTCAAGTTGGTGTTGGAATGGACCAAGTGGTCAAGTTACAATCACTCTATGAGCCAACCTATGTCTATCAGTTCAACTACAAGTCCTGGAATGATTGGCTGCCCCGCTGGCTGGGTGAGTACTTGACCATGGAGTGGACACTGATGACCACTGGCCAGGGTTAATTATTTCAGTTGCCCATTGGTCTTTTGAGGATTTGAGATACATTACGATAATAATAATTTTGTTTCTTAATATAGGGCTTTTTAAGTAATTAAATGCCAGTCAGAGTGTTTCACGTTAACAGGATGTGCTGACTAAATATATAATATAATTGAATTAAATACATAAGTTAAGATAAATAAATAAGCTAAGATAAATAAATAAAAGCAAATAAATTAGGGTGTTGTGTAATGAATTACCCTTCAGAACTTCCGAGGTACAGAAGGAATACATGTGGGTGAACAATGGTGAAGAAATTGTGACGGTGAGGCTTACACTATTGTTATCACATACGTACTGGACGATGTGGTACTAGATTTCTACAATGCCTTGGAGAAGACTACACTACACACCTGGGCAGTACCTTATTTAAAATACCACCTAGAGTACCATAAAAATGTTCAGCCGTGCTACAATTATTGCACAATTTATAAGCAAACCCCATGTAATTCTATAACTGCTTGTATCCAGGTGCGTATCTATTCAGCCACTGGAGCAACAAGGATTAAACGATGTCACTCACGTCTTCTGTGTCAATGACATGAAGACAATCAGTGTTTATGTTTTAGATTAATGTATAGATAATTTACATATACACATTTAGTAAATGTTTTAATTTTATATTAATTTATATAATTTACAGAGGTTTAGTACTACGGTAAACATTTTTAAAACAGTGTTTAATTTATTTTAAATTGTTTTATATGATTTAAATAATTTACATACAAAGGTTTACTAGTGTACATTTTAAAAATTAATTTATATAATTTACGTTTATATTTATTAATACATTTATTATATGTCTTGTACAGCGCATCGATCCGCCATGCGGGAATTAGCACTATAGAAAAACAGTACAATTATTATTAATTGATGGTCAGACATTCTACCAACTATGCTACGGCACCCCAAAATGTGTAATTCTGCCCTACAGGTGTCTCCTATTCCACTGCTCTGCCGTACGTCTTTGGCTTCCCCTACCTCAATGAGACCGTCGTCAACGAGACAGAACTCATCCCTCGTCAGTGGTATGATTACGAGGACCGCAACATCAGTGATTGGATGATGTATCTCTTCACAAACTTTGCCAAATATGGGTACGATTGAAAGTTTTGTCGCAACATTATGTTAACTATGTCTCAGTATAGTTTTCAATATGAAAACGAAACCCCTTTCTGTTTGAATATGTAAAAGACATATTTTTGGTTAATTATATTTCAGTAGTAATGGTGTAGCCATATTGTCAGTACCAACCACACTTCATGTGTCTTGGAGGAGATCTTGCTTTCTGCAAAGCAGCTTCTGCACTTTGGTAAAATTTGTCACAGTCAGTCTCACAGTGTGACACTATTGTATTGTCTAAAACTGTGCTGAAGACACGCATTAAAAAAAATACAACTTAAAGTTATTGTTTAACAGTACTGAACTATTATAGATTCAACAGTTGAACGCTTGTTGAACGAGACTTGAATGCGAGTTGAACACGAGTTGAAACTCAACTGAGATTCAACAGTTAAAAACAATTTGAATGTGAGTTGAATGCAAGTTGAAACTCAACCCAAGTTCAGCACCAGTTGAAACTCAACTCATTTGCATGTGAATTTGTCAACTATATATTTGCATACATGTAGTTGAAACTCAGCTGAGCTTCAACAGTTGAACGCGAGTTCATTTACATGTGAATTTTTCAACTCATCCATAGTAGAAACTCAACTGAACTTCAGTTGAATTTGGATTGAAAGTTCCATCTTCTTTTGTTTTGTTTTGTTTGTTTTATAAAGCAGTTTGAACAGAACCGAATTTCAGCACTATATAAAACTTTATTAATACAAATACGAATACATTTATTTCAGGTAAAAACCTGTATACAATTGGTACATACATTAGCACATCTAAGTAACCTAAAAAGATTAAATATGTTAAAAATGAATAGATAAAAAATAAATAAGGTTATAAGTTAGATAAATGTAAAATTGTAAAATAAAACAGATAAAATAATGAGCAATATACAGGATGTGATTGTATAATAAATATGCAATTAATTCATGTGAATAAACACTGTTTGAAAAGTAAGTTATATAAACAACTCACTGACTTAAAAATATATATATAATAAATAAATAATAATAAAATTATATGCGAGACATGATGACTATCTTACAGATATTAAGTTTTCATTTTTTTGAGATTATGTCTCATTTTCAGACATTTCTACCTGGTTGTTTCAGAGAGCCGACCCCCAACAACACGTGGAATGTGACTTGGGGACCGTTCAACGAGTACAACCTCAGCTATTTGATTGTGGACTGGTACCCACATCTAGGCCTGCGCTACCGACAGTCCAAGTATGGATTCTGGTCTGACTACTTCCCCACTATCTCAGTTCGCAATGAGTGTAAGTAGTATTACTATCTGTGTTAAAATCGATATGTTGCCATACAACAAATCAGTTTTGACTGATTTTATAGACAGTTATGAAGATATTGTTTTTTTCTAAAATTATTTATAAATATAAATAACAAAGTACCAGATCAGCCACCTTGTAATTAGGGCCACCCTAACAAAGTACCAAATCACCGACCTTGTAATTAGGGCCACCCTAACAAAGTACCAGATCAGCCACCTTGTAATTACGGTCACCCTAACAAAGTACCAGACCAGCCACCTTGTAATTACGGTCACCCTAACAAAGTACCAGATCAGCCACCTTGTAATTAGGGTCACCCTAACACGGTACCAGATCATTCCACGTACACAGTTAAGTAAAGGAACCTAGTATTTGGTGCAGCAGCACCTCGACTGTGGAATGAATTACCTGTGAACATTCGTGCATCCAAGACATCATGTATGTTTAGAAAGTGTTTAAAGACATATCTTTTTATTAGACATTTCAATTAATTCATATTGCTTTGAAATGACGGACGTTGCTTTAGAATTTCTTTTTGTGTCATACACGTTTTTATCAGTATTTGTTTTATATTAATTGATATGATTGATATAACTTACATACCAAGTTTTAGTACTATACATTTTAAAAACGATTATTGTGTATTTTTAAAACTAATACGTAATTTATTTATTTAAAAGTGATATGCTATTTAATACTGTATAATGTTATTTATTTAAATACCTATACATATTTTATTTATTTTAAAACACTAGTATTTGTCTTGTTGTGTGACACGATTATGGATGTGGCGTTATACCAAATAAATATATTATTATCATTTATGTGGTAATGTCTTTCTTGCAGTCACGCCAACCGCCACTCCGACGCCGTCCGGCTACGAGTACGTGATAGCGACCGGCTCAATGTCAGCAACTGTCATCGTCTTGTTCATCATCCTCTTCATCCTTATCTACATCCTCGTGGTCCACCCTCGACGATTCGGCCGCAAAGACTCGTACTACGACGACGTTCCCGTCAGTTTTAACCAGTCTCAGAGCACCATTTATCTGTCCAAGTCTTCCAGTTCGATTCAGCAACATTCCGTGGTGTGACGGCTGTGGTGGCTACTGTTCTAGGTTTATGATCCGAGTTGTTGCCTAGCAACCCTGCGAAGCTTTCTAAAATGGCCGCCACATGTGTGGATGTTGGATATTTGGTCTTAATTTTCATTTAAATTCTGGTCAAGTGTTGTATTACTTGCAACAGAGACGAAGTTAGAATTGTGTACCAGAGAACAGTAGGCGAGAGATGTTGGTCTGAAAGATGTCTGCCTCCCTAGTGATGAAATGTGTGTGTATATAGTATTATTATATATATATACATATATATATATATATATATATATATATATATATTATAATATCATTATATGTATATACTGCTGTATGTGTGTATATATATATATATATATATATATATATATATATATATATATATATGCAAATATGATTGCTGAGGAAAAGCTTGGTGGAGGTAGCACACACGGTTACCATTTCTCACAAGCTTTGTACGACAGAAATGTGAGAACCTGACTGTGCTGATATAAACTCTCAATGTCAGTCTATAGGCCAATTTACTTAAACTTATTTTAGTCAAATGATTTGTGGCGTAATTCTTAACTTTCTTCTCTGATTGTGAGTTGGTCAGTTTTGAGCATGCGGCTTACGGGGAAGAAACAAGTGCAGAGTGACACATGTTTGTTATAGTTTTGTTATACATAAAATAAGAAGATATCCCTGGTATGCATATAATGTATATAATATATATATATATATATCTCAACTATTTGCCATCAGTCGCTGTGTAATCAATGACCTTTGACATCTGGTTTGTCTGACCAAATGTTTGAGTGATGGGTAGATTGACAATTGCCCTCATCACCCAAAGTAGATGTCTGGGATATTTTTATATTTCTAGCAGTAAAAGGTATTGCATACCTAACTTACATTGCAACAGCACAACCATAGCTTTTTCATTTCCAAAATGTATGGATAAAAACGTAGATTGATGAATGAATGTGTTGTAATGATCTTTGCATTCTTGCCTGCCTGCATTCTTGGCTAGAACATATTTGAAAGGCACATCACAAGCACAGATACAACTGTAACATAAGGGTCAAGTATCAAATGGTTAGAACTTATGACAACAATTCAATATTGTATGATTTGACTTACTTTGGAGCAACAATTTGTCGATGAGTATGTTTCATCCCACCAGGGCCTTGTTCACGTACTGGTGTCACGTGTGTTGGCTCAGATTTCGGTGGGATAATTTGGTTGTAGTTGGCAGCCAAACAACCAAATTATTCTGCCAAAATTTTAGCCAACACATGACACCAGTCCGTGATAAAGGCCCGTAGCTGGCGGGCCGAAACGTCATACTTTTTACTCGGAGTAAGTCAGATCACACAATAAATCATTCTTGGAGCCATGAATAATATATTCAGTACCAATGCGGTATAATGCTATTTTATTACTCCCTGTATGGGCTGTGACTGTATGTCATTGTATACTGGACGTTGATCCTGAAGGGAAGTGTCCATTGAAAATGTAATATATTAAGATAATAGTGGGGTGTTTAGAGGTTGTCTGAGAGCTACATAATGGTTCCAAAGCATTATGACTATTCATGATCAGGATCATTAAATGTAATCAATCATGATGTCGACTCTATCTCATGACTAGTGTATTTTAATAAGACTTGTTGACTCTGTGTTTAAGTGACATCATCATTTTTATAATGTTTGTTTTATACATTTTATATGCAGCTAGATTATTCACTGTGCTGTACATTTTATTTATGCTATCGGAAATAAATATATTTTAATGTGAGCACGTGTCGTTATTCATGTAGGTGCATTTATATACAGGAAAACCAGTCTAATAACCTGATATTGTATCTGCCGATGTCATATAATGCTAGTGCAACTTTATTAATTGTACTGTATTGCCTTTATATATTTATTTTATTAACTTATTTATTTATTGCCCGTGTAAACTGCAGGATAGTGAATTATCACTTTTAAGCAGGATAACATTTAAGAATATCATATTGTGTCCAACTTACAACACAACAGGCCTACATAGCTATGACCCTATGTTGTAAAAAAAGTTTGACAAATTAAAGTATGAACAATTCCCAGTATCAGTATTACAGGCAATTAATGTTACCCGTGTCTCTGTGGTAAAACTATAGGTTTACTATATTTAGTTAATTTAAATACACACTTTATGCACTATCGGTGCTAGTTCACTGTAATTTGTGGGCTCTTAAATCGCATCCGTTGGCGAAAATCTGATCTTGCAGATTTGTCGCTTCTAGTGCGTGTTTTACAGTGGCCTCATTACCCAGACTCCGTGAGGTGGCAGCACATTTTAGCTTCGCCTTTTGCCAGTTTTGGTCTAATCATAGACGAGGAACCACGTCTATGGTCTAATCTAGAATCATTGGTCTATTGATGGCCGCATTGTAGCGTTAAAATTTTTCTGGACGCTAAAAAGTATCCAGGTGACGTTTCTGCATGTGGGCGAATCAGTCATTATTAGTTACCATTAAGTATGTTAACGCTTCCTGCTGAATCTCATATTAAATACATGGATGGTCTAATGTATATCGGCCACAATGATAAAAAATTAAGAGCGTATAAAACCTTTCAGCAAAGTAATTTGTCTCAAATTAACACGAGGCAAACATGTTTTGATAGCAAGCGCAAATTACGTGACTGCGGTGCGCCATAATCTGTGATAGTGATTTAAATAAACGTAGTAGTTTAATGTATTGAACGAATTGTTAAGCAACCCTTCACAATAATTCCTCTTGAATAAAATTGTGTATAATATTATGCGTGTTTCTACAAATTTACACTTATGTGTGTACGTACAAGTGCAAATACAGGTATTTATAAATAAAATACAAATGTTTCGATTGTGAATATTAAAATTAAATGCAATTTCAAATTATTCATTTCCGAATCTATCTGCATTTGAACCCAATTAAGCTATAAAAAAACGTCATACGACAAAATAATCAAGAACAAGTGTGAGTGTCAATTGTATATAAATAAGTGGCGTTTGTGTATGACAACTGGCTGCTACCATGGTACTCAGTGTTGCGCATGCTGGAAGAAAATAAAGGTTTAAGTAATGGGTCCGTGTATATACCGTCGTTTCCTTTTTCGTTTTCAAATTCGCGAACGAAAAATGAATTCGTTTGTCGTTTTCAAATTTGCGAATTAAACTGAATAATAAATCGGACATTTAAGATAAGAAAGGTATAACGCAAAATATTTATTACCTGATTTTCCTAGTATTCATCAGTCGAAAACTACTACTGTCATCCCTCATTAAAAAAATATTCTTTTGTCCAGTCCCCAGTCAGCTCCAGTCGCGCGGAGTCTCGCCGTGTATCGTGCCCCACTTACAGGCCCTATTTGCCAAAGTATCGATGCTTGCAAAAATCAACCAACTCATGTTCCAACAGCACCTCTGTCTCTGTCCCTCTCCCTGTCTCTGTCTCTGTCTCTGTCTCTGTCTCTGTCTCTGTCTCTGTCTCTGTCTCTGTCTCTGTCTCTGTCTCTGTCTCTGTCTCTGTCTCTGTCTCTGTCTCTGTCTCTGTCTCTGTCTCTGTCTCTGTCTCTGTCTCTGTCTCTGTCTCTGTCTCTGTCTCTGTCTCTGTCTCTGTCTCTGTCTCTGTCTCTGTCTCTGTCTCTGTCTCTGTCTCTGTCTCTGTCTCTGTCTCTGTCTCTGTCTCTGTCTCTGTCTCTGTCTCTGTCTCTGTCTCTGTCTCTGTCTCTGTCTCTGTCTCTGTCTCTGTCTCTGTCTCTGTCTCTGTCTCTGTCTCTGTCTCTGTCTCTGTCTCTGTCTCTGTCTCTGTCTCTGTCTCTGTCTCTGTCTCTGTCTCTGTCTCTGTCTCTGTCTCTGTCTCTGTCTCTGTCTCTGTCTCTGTCTCTGTCTCTGTCTCTGTCTCTGTCTCTGTCTCTGTCTCTGTCTCTGTCTCTGTCCCTGTCCCTGTCCCTGTCCCTGTCCCTGTCCCTGTCCCTGTCCCTGTCCCTGTCCCTGTCCCTGTCCCTGTCCCTGTCCCTGTCCCTGTCCCTGTCCCTGTCCCTGTCCCTGTCCCTGTCCCTGTCCCTGTCCCTGTCCCTGTCCCTGTCCCTGTCCCTGTCCCTGTCCCTGTCCCTGTCCCTGTCCCTGTCCCTGTCCCTGTCCCTGTCCCTGTCCCTGTCCCTGTCCCTGTCCCTGTCCCTGTCCCTGTCCCTGTCCCTGTCCCTGTCCCTGTCCCTGTCCCTGTCCCTGTCCCTGTCCCTGTCCCTGTCCCTGTCCCTGTCCCTGTCCCTGTCCCTGTCCCTGTCCCTGTCCCTGTCCCTGTCCCTGCCCCTGCCCCTGCCCCTGCCCCTGTCTCTGCCTCTGCCTCTGCCTCTGTCTCTCTCTCCCTCCCTCCCTCCCTCCCTCCCTCCCTCCCTCCCTCCCTCCCTCCCTCCCTCCCTCTACACCTCCCTGTAATGTATTACTGTACGTTGGTTGTCAAGGACGGGATGTCATCGATCATATCCCATTTATTACAATTATTGGATTTCTTTATTTTACAAAGCCTCATGATAATTCGGCCTCAGGTCGTGCCTGGAGGTTCTCAATGCTAGGAAACCCCCATAGTTAATGCCACACCGTGTGACGGTGCACAGTGAATGATGACATGCAACGTCCATCGAGGTTATTCCCGATGTTATTAACAG